>VXAZ01006825.1:27483-60234 GCA_013399875.1 Gymnorhina tibicen
CGCCGAGCGCGGTCGGGCCGGGCCGGGGCCTCCGCGGGGCCGGGCCGCGGGTGCCGCTGTGCCCCGCAGCCCCCGGGCCGGCGGGTCAGGGGTCTCCGAGCCGTGGGCTCCGGGGGATTCGGCTCCTGGAGGCTCTCCCATGTTTTCAGTGTGGTAGAAGCCCGCATCCCCTGGTGGGAGGACGGGCTGCGCATCTTCCCCCCACCTTCCTGCCAGCTGCTCTCGTTTATTGCCCCCAGCTCTTACAGCAAATGCGTTGAATATTCATTCCTTGTCCGTCTATTCCAAGTCATTCCTGGATTTATAAACCCCTGTCTTTCAGACGGTTTTTTTTGTTTCTTTCCAGCCTCTTCGATTATTCAGTGTTCATCATCTTTGTCTCCCTCCTTTGTGTGTTTTCTCTGTCGGTTTTGTGTTGGGGAAGCAGCGTGCAGCAGCATCCTGGACGCTGTGGCACTGATTTATATGATAGCATAATGAAGTTTTCTCTCCCTTTCCCAAAAGATCTCTTTACCTTTTTGTCTAAGCAGTCTTTATTAAACCATCATTCGTCTCTGTAATCTCTCAGTGTCACGAGGCCCTCGTCACTGTTTGTCTCTGCTACATCAGTACTTGCAGAGCACAGTCCCTCCTCCCTCTTTTTAAGCCCTTTCTTTTTTACTGAATATTTGCCCAAGAGAAAAAACCCTCCCCTCACCCTGTGGTGGCTCAGTGTTTGCAGACACCCGTTAAATGACTGCAGCTGAATGTCTTCTGAGCGCCCAAGCAGGTTCCTACTGGATCTCCCTCACCCACTTACTTGCTGACATCTTAAAACCTCTTTATGGATCTGTGAATATATTCCCCCCCCCTTCTCTCACCCCCTCTTATCTCCCCCCCGCACAATATAAGTTTGTTTGGGGTTTTTTTAAGTATTTGCCTTCGTTGCACTTTCTATCAGTTTGCCCAGAACTAGTATCAACATGTCTACTGGAATATGCTTAAAACTCTGGAATACTCTTAAAACAAGGTATATGCCATGTTCCAGTTATTTTGTGTTAAGGCAGTGTTGGAGAAGTGACTTGCTGCATGTATTGATTCAGTTCCTGCTGAAGTGAGGGATTCAGTTCATGCCAAAGGGGTTTTTGAACCCTGGGGTGGAAATTACGTAATGTTGGTGGTTTGTTACTGTTTATTTTGTTGGCTTCCACAGTTCTTATAGACAGTTCAGTTTCAGAGAGGTTCTCAGCCTTGTTCTTCATAGATTGAGATTTCTGCCCCAGTGGCCCCCAGGTTCCACTGTGATGAAGAGAGATGCACAGATGTTTTTTCCCTCTGCCCTGCCCTTACCTTCCTTGAATGACCCTTCCGTACCTTGATTTTCACCTGATCCTGCAGGTTCTGTCAGACAAGATGGCTTTTCTCATGCATGTACTTTGTTTCTCTGACTCAGGAGAGTCTGTCCCCACTGCCAGAAGATTTTCTGGCTGATGAATAAGTCAGCAAGGCTAAGTCTGACAGCACTGGTGAAGGGAGGAGGCTGCTGCTGGTCCCTTGGCTGAGCCCTGTACTATGGAGCACCCTGGGCTGGAGCCCCAGGAGCGGCTGAGGGAGCTGGGAAAGGGGCTCAGCCTGGAGAAAAGGAGGCTCAGGGGGGCCCCTGTGGCTCTGCACAACTCCCTGACAGGAGGGGGCAGCCGGGGGGGTCGGGCTCTGCTCCCAGGGAACAGGGACAGGAGGAGAGGGAACGGCCTCAGGCTGAGCCAGGGGAGGCTCAGGTTGGGTACTGGGGGAATTTCTCCATGGAAAGGGTGGTCAGGCATTGGAACTGCCCAGGGAGGTTTGGAGTGCCCATCCCTGGAGGTGCCCAAGGAAGAACTCGATGTGGCACACAGTGCTCTGGGCTGGGGACAAGGTGGGGATCAGGCACAGGTTGGACTCAATGGTCTTGGAGGACTTTTCCAAACTCAGATATTCTGTGATTTTCTGAAATACCAGTTTGAAACTTAATATGAGCAAGGTGATCGAAAAAGAAAAAAAAAGTCTCAGAAACATTTCCACGTGGCTATTCCACAGTTAAATACAGGTTTCACAGCAGACCTGAAAGCTTCCAAGGGCTGGGACTCATGAGGTGCCATGGGTTGGGTGGAGGATCCCAAGATTTCCACATGCTGATTGGTGCTCAGACTGTCAGACTCTGCAGTGAACCTTATTCCATGGATGGTAGGGAACGAGGTTCACGTGGGAGGTGATTTCAGAATTTTCTTCGTAGCAAAAAATGAGAAGTCCTTGGTAGCCTGGGCTTGAGTGTGAGCTCTTGCAGCTCTCAGGCTTTTGGCAGAAGAGAATATAGATGTAGATAAAACCTATGTCTTTCAAGCCAAAAATAGGTTAAAAATCACATCCTAGGTATAGTGCTTAGACGCTGCCCTAATGACTGGCTGTAAAGGGAGCTCAGACCTCATCCCATGGATCCCTCAGCACTGAAGGTGTTCAGAGTGAAATGAGGAACTCCATGTCCGAGTAGAGGTCAGCTGAAGGCTAAGGCTGAGATGGATTCATAAAACCCTGCTGCTTCCTCACTGTGTAGGTTGGCTTTGATGACCTTAAAAGATGTGTCCCTAAAATTTATTTATCAAAAATAACTTTACAGTTAATGTTTAAAACCTTATCAAGGCCCTTTTTCTTCTGAGTGTCTCAGTCCTTGCCCTGCAGTCAGGGATTATTCTGGGCAGACAATATCAGGTATCAGCTGAGAGCAAAAATTCAGAGGATTAAGGTGTGTTTGTGACCCAAATGAAAAGGCATTTTGTTAGAAACTTGTGTACAAATGTGTGTAGAAAGTGTCTCCTTCCATCTGGTTTGGTGGTGGCACATAAACCATGGCACTGCTGCCATTTCAGCCCTTCCCAGCTACCAGCAGAGGTGAGATGCTGCATTTCTTGGTAGTGTTTGTCTGCTCTTCCCTGCCCTTAGGTTCTGACCTCTTCACTTGTTTCTGCCCTTTTTGGGCTGTGTTCTCCCTTCTTCTCTCTGTGTCGCTTTGGGGAGGGCCATGAAAGGTGTTGCTGCTGCCTCTCATTGAGGCATTAGGTGAGGCACAAATGGGAGCTGGGATCTGAGGGCTTCCAGGAGTCCCCTGTGCCTCAGGGGGGCTTCAGTCAAGCTGGGCTGGTTGGCACTGGGCTCCAGGAGATTCCCAGCCAGAGATGCCTGGCATGGTGTCCTGCTTTCTCCATGTCAGGTGGTGTGGCTCAGAGATCAGGAGTTCCCTGTGGAGCTTTGCTCTCCTGGGTGGTACTGCCAGGAAAGTCCCTTCTCCCTCAGTGTGTGCTGTATCCTGGATGTCCCTGAGCTCTCTGACATCTCTCCTGCTTTCAGGTGGAACCAGGTGTGCAACCACTGGGACCTGCTTCTGAAGGACATGAAAATTTCCCTCCCAAAAATGCAGTGACAAACCAGGAGAGCAGCAAACAGATACAGCAGCTGGTGAGTTGTGAACCTGGTTTGGAGGAAGGAGTGCTCTACTTTTTTATTTTTGTTGGGGGTTTCACATGTGCAATCCAGGTAGAGATTTTGGGGACTGAAGTCTTTTTAGGTGCAGCTGCTCTGCAAAAGCGGGAAGCTCAGGGAATTGGTAGGAAAACACAGGCCATCTGCATGCAGAATGTTGCTGGGTGGCAGCTCCAGCTGCTGGGCTGGCAGGGGAATGTGTCACACTCAGATGAGAGGGGAACATGCCAGTAGGTTCTGTGCTGTGTTTGGTTTAGACATACTTGAACCGGGGACAGAAGTGGATGAGGAATGTGTCCCTTGTGAATTATTTCAGCAAATTAAGACAGTTCACAGGGAGGTTTAGCAGCTCCTGTCTGTCTGAGGGGTAGTGAGTAGCTGCAGATAAAGAGGATGTCTGTGCTCTGCTAGGTGTCACTAGGAATTAGAATAGGAGCTAAAATAGCACAGCTGGTGTTTAAAGATGAAAATTTTAAACGGTTCTGTTGTTTTGTCCTCCACACCTTGTCCTCTCTACTGTTCTGTGTAAGTAGGAACAGTCCATGCACATGGGAGCAGAACTGTTTCCAGATTGGAGGCTTGGGGAAGAGAGGAATAGTTGCTTTATTTTTTGATTTTCCTAACTTTCAGAAAAATCTCCCTTGGTTTCTACATTGTTTAAGCTTGTCACAAAGAGATTTTCATAAGAAAATAAAAATAACTAATACAGCCCTGGGTCTGAGAGGCTGGGCCTGAATTTCATATGCATTGTAAGAGTGTGGGCTTGCTGATCTACTTCTGCTTGTTTTGTGCAGGAAGTTGAACTCAAGAAAAAGCGCAAAAAATGTGAAAACCTTGAGCATGAAGTGAGGAAAAAGCATAAAAGATGCAAAGAACTAGTAAGTGTTCTTGTTGCCTACTGTTATGAGCATAATGGCAGAAGAGGAGCTAAGCTGTTGTGTGCCTCTCTTGGATTCTCTTCAGTTCATCTTAATAAGGAATCATCAGTGTTTCTGTTTATTTGAACAGTGTCACAAATTTGGGGCTCCAGTGCTTAAGGCTGGGATTGTTTATTTAGTCTTCCAGCCACCTGTGGGCTGAATACAGCTCCATAAATCACTGGATGAAGTTCCATGCTGATTTGGGGAGATAATTAACCATTTTAAGTTAACAGGCACTCCAGACAGGTATCGAGATGGTAATGCCACCATCCCACTGTCATTTTCTGGTGCTTCTTACTTGTTGGCTGAAATCCTGTGTAATTCCAGGGAGGTTTTGCAGGTGATAGCAGAGCATCTGGATTTCTCCCTTCTGTTTCTGCTTTGCTTTGCTTAAGAGATCACAGACTGGTGACCTTAAAGGTCATCCAGGTCCAACCCCATCGTCTGGCCCAGGGCTGGGTTCCGTTTGAGCAGTGCTGCTCGTTGTTCCCTCCCACCCCTCGAACAGCATCCCACCAGCATCCTGCACCATCAGGAAACAGAAGCAGTGGAGCTGCTCTGCGGAATAATCTGGGGGAGTTAGATGGGGGGCCTTGGTGTAGTAATTCCTGCTCTTTCTGGACAGGAGATCCAGCTGCAGGAGGTGCAGAGTGAAAATGCACGACTGGCCGAAGAGAACTTGCAGCTGAGCGAGAAGGCTGGGTGGGCAGGACAGGTAAAAGCAGTGTCTTTGTCAGGTTGGCAGCATTGGCTTCTGCAAAACTACTGAGAAGAACATGCTGTTCTCAAGTTTCCAGCTCAGTAATGGGCGTGTGCTGATCTGGGCTTCTGTTCCCAGCTTCTTCTCTGGACAAATGTTATGCCCAAGAGCTAGAAAGTCATTTGCCAGTCCCGTGTGTCAATTTGCCACTGTGCATAAGGCTTCCTACATGTTTAATAACTGCTGTAAGTGGAAATGTTTGTCTTTGCTTGCGTTGCTGGTACTCATGAAGCCATAGTGCACCCTGGAACCAAAAATTCCTTGTGGTAAGTGGAGAAGGCAAAGATGATTTCAGCAGGCTACTGAATCTTCCGTCCTGTTGTCTGTGTTTAATCCTACCATGTAGGATTAAAAATGCTTACAGACCTTCATGCTTTTTTTTTATCTCTTCATTATGTAGCCTGTTCCTATCCCTGTCTCTTCCTTCTTGCAAACGGGGAGGGGAGATGAATCTAGGGAGAGAAGCAGATAAATAAATCTGTGCAAATAAAGTGTTACACACTGAGGCCTGATACAAATGCTCATTTATTTATTTTAAGTGAAAACCAGAGGGAGAGGAGGTTCCTGATTTTGGTATAATTTTCAGCAGAAAGCACAGAAATAAACCGGTCTCTGTTATTTATACAAGGAACACCTATGGCTGCATGTGCTTACTGAAAATCCTTTCTCTTCAGGTTGAATCTGAGAATGCTGACCTGAAACTGCAGGTTGTTTTGGTGACTAAGGAACGGGATTCAGTAATTCAGACGAATCAAGGACTCCAAACCAAGCTGGAGAATCTAGAGCAGGTGCTGAAGGTCAGTAGGATTCACATGGCTGGAAGGACTGTCCAAACACCTAATGCTGCCTTTGGATGGCACGTGTTGTCTCTTTGCCTTTTTTGACCATTCTTTTGTCTCTGTGCTTCCCAGAAGTGGGAATCCTGCTTCTGCAGGATCCTGGAATATGGCTTTCCAAAGTGGGCAGAGGTGCTTTGGAAGGGCTGCTTCAGGGATTTGGGTGGGAGATAAGGTGGCCATCACTGGTGTGAGGGTTTTCTGTGACTGTGTTGCTCTGCCACACAGTCTGATGGCAATTTCTTACTTTGTGCAATGAGGACACAGAATGCGGGCCCTGGTTTGGCTTTGTGGGCGTTGGTAGAACACAGGACAGGGTTTCAGTAGTGTCACCCCTCAGCTGTGTGTGCCTTGTCTTGCAGCACATGAGAAATGTGGCTGAGCGGAGGCAGCAGCTGGAAGTGGAGCACAAGGAAGCACTGCTAGTCCTGCAGGAGAAGCAGGAGGAGGTCCGGCGGTTGCAGCAGGTACGTGGGGTGTGACAGGGGGACGTTGTCCTCTCTGGATGGACTCCTGCACCCTGTTCCCTTTGGAGGTGTGCATGGAGGAGGCAGATGTGAGTTTACAGGATAAGAGTGTCTGAGTCCAGGTGAACTCTGGTACCTGAGGAAAGTGAAGGGCTTTGCTTGTGAATGTCAGTTCTGACCTCTCACTGCTGTGTGTCCAGAGCCCAGGGATGTTTCCAGACTGTACAGTGGTTTAAGTAATGAAATTATGGAATCATTAAGGTTGGAAAAGCCCTCTAAGATAATCGAGTCCATCCGTTCCCCCAGCACTGCAAGGCCACCACTAACCCATGTGCCCAAGTGCCACATCCCCAGGGCTGTTAAACCACCCCAGGGATGGGGACTCCACCCCTGCCCTGGGCAGTCTGTGCCAGGGACTGTGAAGAAATCTTCCCAGTATTGAACCTGACCCTCCCCCTGCACAGCTTGAGGCTGTTTCCCCTTGTCCTGTCCCTGGTTCCCTGGGAGCAGAGCCTTAGCCCCCCTCTGGGTGCACCCTCCTGTCAGGGAATTGTGGAGAACCAGAATCCCCCTGAGCCTCCTTTTCTCCAGGCTGAGCCCCTTTCCCAGCTCCCTCAGCTGCTCCTCACCAGACCTGTGCTCTGGTCTACAATGGACTACCAAGGTAGGATGACAGCAGAAGTGAACTCAGGTTGGCTGCTTTCTGGTTTACTCCCTTCCTTATTTTTCTTTAGGCGCAGGCAGAGGCAAGAAGGGAACATGAGGGAGCAGTACAGCTTCTAGAGGTAAGACAGAAAGAAACGAGGGATTAGTGGCTCCAGATTCGGTACCTTTTGTTCATAGTATCACTTTGGATGCCCTGGGTTTTGTTGGTTCTTCTGCAAAATGCTGTAGTGTCTTGATCGGATGTAAAATGTTGCTGCAGTGAAAGTAATATTTGGGTCAAAGTTCGGGGAATTAAATCCTGGCCTGCCCAGTCCTTGGATTGGTTACTTCCTTCAGATCGTGCCCAAAAACTCTTTCAGGGGTGCATTAAGTAATTAAACTCAGATCTGCCTGCTCCATTTTCCAGCATCACATGAAAGGAGAATACTTGTGTCCATGGGATTTAAAATTTCTCGTGTATGCGTGCTCTATTTGTTTTATTAGGGAAAACCAGGAAAAATTTATTAGGGAAAAATAGGAAAACCTGAGCATAAGGAGTGGTGGAGCTTGAGGCAGCTCCCTTGTCCCATTTGCTCTGACATGCTCAGGGAATGTGCTTTGCCTGGTGGCTGACAGTGTACCTGTGCAGCCTGCCAGATGTGCTGAGCACTGCTTTGGGGTTGATTGGCATCAGCTCTGTCTGCCAGGCTGACCTTGGAGAAAACCTTGGATTCCTGGAGCTGCAAAGGCACAGCGCCAAACCCTGGAACTTGATGTGGCAATTTAGTGACTGCCAGAGGGTTGGGTTGGGTGTGGTGGCAAGGGGAGCATCTCCTGCTCTCTCAGAGGTTTTCTGAGCACTGAAACATCTGACATGAGCAGAAGGCCTTACTGTACACCCAGACAGTGAGATCTCTTGGGGCCATGCTCCTGTCTCCAGTGGTGACAGTCAGGGATGTCAGAGTGAACTCCCTGTGCCCACTGCTGTGCAGCTCTGTGGCTCTTGGGAGCCCAGGATTGTTGATGCAGATGAGGAGTGTTCTTGATGGAGGAGATTGCTCCATGACTGCAAATAGCACCAACTTTGGAGGGGGCCTGGCCAGTGTCTGAGCTGTAGAGCCCAGGAGTGCTGGGCTTCTGCTGAACAGGATTGAAATGTTGCAGGCTAGGTGAGTATTGGGGGATGTGACATTATATCTTGTCCCCTTGCCACATCCCTTTGGGGACCTCTGCTTTTGGCTGCAGAGATGGGATCAGCTGATACAGGTGCTGCTCTACATCAGCTGGTGCTTAGCTGGGTTCTGAGCAGCATTTAGGGGGAGGGAGGGTTGCTGTGTTCTGTTCCAAAGCCATTGGAGCAACCTAGTGAAAGGTGTCCCTGCCCATGGAAGACGATGAGCTTTAAGGTCCCTTCCAGTCCAAACCATTCTGGGATTTGATGATTCTATGTTTGCCAAACGTTTTCTGAACTAACTCAGTGAAGGGTTGGAGAAGCTGTTTAGGCTTAAAGCAGAAATCTCCCTGTGCAAAGGAAGAAACAGACAGTCTTCTTGTTCTGTGTTTGAGGGGCTAGTCGTGTTCTTCAGCGAGGGCCTTATCAGTTCAATATTCTTGCTTTCATGTTACTGGTACAGAGATCACAGAATCATGGAATGGTTTGGGTTGGAAGGGACCTTAAAGTTCATCCAGTTCCACTTCCTGCTATAGGCAGGGATACCTTCCACTAGACCAGGTTTCTCAGAGCCCCATTCAACCCGACCCTAAATTTTATAAAGTAGGCCAAATAAAGAGGAATTGTCATTAAAAGCCAGTTTAATGCAGAGCAACAGTCATTTAGATTACTTAACTATAATCATAGTCATTCCAGAACATCGGTGTACGGCATAATTAGGGGGTTTGAGATGCCTGTGCTATGTGTTGTCATTTTTACATGCGCTTGAATTGGTTTTTGATGTTAATGAAGAATGAGTGATATTAATGAAGAATGAGTGTAATCTATTTTCCTGCTTGAAGAGTTCTGTCCCATGATTGTCGTAAGTGGAGTCTCCCTCCTTGGAGATGTTCAGAACTGGACAGAGCTCTTGGCAGCCAACCCTGCTCTGAGCTGAGGGCTTGGATTAAGTGATCCCAGTGCTCCTGGTGATCTCCTCCAGCCTCAGGTGTTCCGTAGTTCTGAGACAAGGCAGTGACAAGGGTGAGGAGAGTATGGAATGGGGTGTGTGCAGGAATGCCATGGAGAGAAGCACTGTATCAGCGCAGGAAGAAAAGCTTGAGGGCTGTGATCATGGGAATGAGGGAGTTCAGTGGTTCCAAAGTACATGAGACGAGATTTCAACTGCCTTTGGCACTGCATGGGTGCAAAAGGAGACAGCCTCCTTCCAGGAATCCAGTTTTGTTGGGAAATGAGGTGACCAGAGCTCAACTTTGCTTGTTTTCCCTGACCTAGGAGCAGGATGCAGGACTGAGCAGGCTGTCAGCTGCTTCAGATCCTGTCACAGCCAGGTTCTGAGCTGTGCTTTGATTCCCAGCACTCCATGGTCTCAGACCTGTGGAAAGGTCTGGGCACAAAATGTCCATTCCATTGACTTTTGGGTGGGTGCAACGTTCTGGGAAAAGGGGGCTTGAAATTTAGCAGCCACTAAGTATATTGTCATTTATCTCAAAGCACACTGTGATTTGGAGGCCCTCAAGAAGTTCCTGGCTATCTTATTGATGCATTTGGTGTGTGGGATTTGGCTTTTGTTTGGCAAGCAGATGCTTCTGGGAATGAGGTGGCTGTAAGTTGGTGAGAAAACAATTTCATTCAGACTGAGGGCTGGGTTATCTTTGGCAGAGTGTTGTAGTGTAACTGCTGATGTGGTTTGATATCTCTTTTTGCTTTTCTTCTTGCTCCCAGAGTACTTTGGATTGCATGCAGGTACTGCTCTAATCCTGTCAAACAGGACATTTTCCCTCTGTTCTGACTTTGACAGTTGCTTGATAGTCTTGTTTTAACTATACTCTGGAAAAGATTGCAAGAGTGTTACTGCCAAGAAATAAATGTAATTAAAGGAGCTCCCACTACGAGTTTGATGGAGCAGCTGCTTTTCTCTTTAAGAGCCTTGCTTTCTTGACCAATTAGAATTAGGAGTTTCCTTTTTTTGGCACTTCCACATTTTTAGAATTGTCCAGCTGTGCTCCTTCTCCACATTTAAGAGTCTTTTGGGAAGTACTTGCAGTCCAAGAGTGAAATGTTTCCTTCAAACCCCAAAGGCAGTGCTGACACTGTTGCAAATGAGTGTCCTGGAGAAGAAGGTGGGTCCTGCTGGCTTTGTAATTGGGTGGAAGATGGGAAGCAGAGATTGTGGACAATAGTTTTCCCAGAAGAGGCAGTAACTAACAAAGTTCCAGCCTGGGAGCTGCGCTAGCTGGCCTCTTCACAGGTGGCTTGGAAAGAAGGCTGGTATAGAAGTGCTGGGGTTTGTAGCTGGTAGAAAACTGATTTAAAACCTTCCAGTCTGGCAGAGATCTCAGGAGGAATGGGGAGGTGAAATGCAGGTAACACTGACGGTGCAAAGGCACGTGGAGGAGAGAGAACAGGGACTAAACATGCCCAGTGGTGGGCTCGGAATTCCCCGCTGGTGCGGGAGGGAAGGGTTAGAGGTAGGGGATTTTTAAAAAAAATGCCAGCCGCAACTCTGGTCAAAAAAGCAGTCAGGTGTTGGGAACTCTCGGGAAAGGACTTTACTGGGGTATGCCCACAGCCTGTAGAAGTGGCACCCACACTGACGTAGAGTTATGGATGTTCTTTAATTCCTTTGGCATCAGCCCTGCTTTTCCCAAGAGCTTGGACTGCACACATGTAGAATTCCCTTCTAGCAAAATGGAGATTCTCTGATCTCAAAGGGTCGTAGCAGAAGATGTGTAGGAAGGGAACAAGGGACATCTGAATGGAGAGCATGAGCTGGAGAAGTGGAACAGACCAGCCAAGAAGGAGAGTGTCTAGAGGATGGGGCTGAGCTGGTTGTGGTTGGGTGTGGAGAATCAGTTCCTGAATTGGTGGTTAAACTGACCCCACCAAGCTCTGCTCCTGCTCTTGCAGCCTCTTCTGGAAATCCAGTCCCAGTTGTGGGAGACTCCTCTTTCTCCCCATTCTGAGTTGGGCATAGACACAGAAGTCTTCTCTGTGTCTGGAGCTTGATTCCTGCTGGTTCCCTGAACCTCCTGGCCACATCCTTGGGCCTCCTCTTCCTTATCCTCCTGCCTCCCAGCACTGCCCTGGAAACCTGCTGCTTCCCAGCTGTCTGCAATCCTGCAAGTAGCTGCTAGAAGTACACGTTGTGTATGATGTGGCAGTAGTACTTAAGGGATGTTTGTGTGTTGTTTGGAATAACAGATTTAAAAGACACCTGACTAATTAGGTGTCTTAGAATTAAACTGTGAATTATCCGGGCTATTGGCTTGGCCGCCAGTGTAAATGGATTTAAACTGTGGTTTATGAATTTACAGGACAAGGTACTGTTATGATGCTATTAAACACAGTATCCAGCTGCATCTGCTGGCTCATGTCTCCAGAGAAGACAGGAAACCCCCCTCTGGTCCTGCAGTCATTCTGTATCCGTCTGTTGTCGTAGGCTGTGTCCCCAGGTGGGATCGGGGAGGGATGTTGGCCTTGAGGAAGCCCTCCTTTGATCCAGAGCAACTGTTCTTACTGCTGAGGGTTTCTTTTCTCTAGTAAGATGTAACATGTAGGGGAGAAGTATTTATGTGAAAAATCCAAAGTGTAAGTAAATCCAAGTACTCATAATGGCAGAAGAATCCTGTGCAACATGACAGTAAACAAGGAGTTGACTCTGAGCAAGTGGATAACACAGACACTTCTGGAAGTTCCTCCTGGCATCTGATTTCAGTTCAGAGACAGTTCTTGCCAAACTTGTGAGACTTCTCCAGGCATTCCTTAGAGCATGAGAGCACCTTTGGACTTGTGGAGGAAACAAGTAATAAACTGAAACATCTAAAACAGATACGTCACAGTGAAATAAAAATGCATGACCCTCCTAAATCCTTAGGGAGTGGCTACAAAGGTTTTGTGTTACTCTGAGACCGCAGAGAGAGCTTTTTCCAGGTCAGAAATGTTATTTTTAGAGCTGCTTAAAAACCCAGACTTTCTGTCTCATGTAATATTTCAAGGCATCATTTATTTTTTGAGTTGGGAGGAGAAAAACCACTTCAAATACATTTTGTAGAATGGAAAATTTTGAAGAGTGCAGTGCAGTCATCTGTTCTGGTGCATCTTACCTACAAAAAACAGTGAGAGGAGGGAAAGGAGCAGTTGCAATCACTTGGGAATTATCTGCCTACAACCTGGGGGAATGTGGGGATATGTAAAGACAGCCAGGAATCAGCAATATTTTGTAAGAGGAAGTTCTAGAGATGGTAAAAAGAGAATATGGGAAAATACAAATGGTTCTCTAGCAGGAATGTGTCCTTCCCTCTCCACAGTATTTCCCAAGGCTCCTTGGCACCTCGTCTTGCTGAGGTGTGGCTTTCTTGTCCTCAGCATGCATTTGCCTGGAGTAAATTATCACTGTGGGACCGGGGCGGGAGGGGGAAGTGTGTGGGCTCCACACATCAAAGGAGAGTTCTGCAACATGGGCCCATGAGCTCTCTGTCCTTCCTAGTGCCTGGAGGAGCCAAGGTCTGAAGGGACAATTGGTAGTCCTGCCTGGAATGGTGGGGAGGTCAGGTTAAGGTTTTGGGAGCTTGCTGGAGCCTCTGGAGTGATGGACAAGACTGGGAGAGCAATTCCTTTTGGAGACATGATTTTAACGGTCCAAAAACCATGCAAAGCCTTTTGAATCTTTTTAAGGCTTATTTATCTCTGACTTACTTCATCTGGTCTTGTGCAGGGCTGGGAGAGGATACTGAAGTTCAAACCCAGCATTTTAGGGATAAGTCCTAATGGAATTTGCAGTCAGCTTCCTCAGAGATGATGAACCTCAGCTTTTCTAAGATAAGTAGAGGTGTGAAGCTGCCAGTTTCCAATGACTGTTCCTAGGCAGGGCATTTAAAAGCATCCTTTAGCTCCATGGAGTCTGGGAAGAGGTGCAGCAAAGGCAAATCCTGTTTGGAACCTCAGTGTTTCAACAGGGGTTTGGCCTCACCTTGTTCTCTCCTGGCAGGCCCGGGTGAAGGATCTGGAAGACCAGTGTCGCAGTCAAACAGAGCAGTTCAGCCTCCTGTCGCAGGAACTCCAACAATTCCGGCTTCAAACAGGAAAAATCGACCTTCTGACCTCCACCCTGGTGACCTCGGAGCTGCCCCTTGCTCTGTGCAGCTCTGCCCCGCAGCCCCGCTGGGAGAAGGGTAATTGCTGAGAGGGCTTTGACTAATGGGTTGATATTTATATAAATGAAAAGGGCTAAAGGAGATAATGCAAATGTTTAGTGTAATTTTGGCATCTCTGTCCCTGTTGCAAATCCTTTTGGCTCGTTTTGTAAAGAGAACTTGGCATTTCTGTGGCCAGGGAGAGCACAGGTGTCCAGTCTGCTGAACGAGGCACGTTTATAGAGACTTGGGCTGCTCCCTGGGATGCTCGTTGCTGGTCCTGTGTCCTGCCTGTGGCTGTAACTAATGCACAGCTGATTTTATTGCAGAATCAGCTGTTCCTGGGCTGCTCCCCCATCAGAGCACAAAGAAGGTTCACAATGAAGGGAATGATGAGCTGCAGCCATCGCAGCGGGGGCCAGACACCACCGTGGGCTCCCCACCTGCTCCCACCAGTGCTCAGAAACAATCCAAGAAAGGGGAATCTCAGTCCAGCTCTTCAAAATCAGAATCCATGCAGAACAGCCCAAAATCCTGCCCAACTCCTGAGGTCAGTATGGGAGTCCCCTCTGCTGCCTGTGCTTTCCAGCCAGAAGGGAGTAAATGCAATGCTGAGAGCACCAGTAAAGTTGCATTCATTCCCCAGTAAGGTCACATGCATTCACCAGTATGGTTGCATTCATTCCCTTCTGGCTGCCTGAAGAAAATGGGAAAAGCAAGAGAAAAGCTGTAGGAAAATACTGAAATTACCTTGGATGCCATGTCTGTAGTGCTCATTTGAATATATTGCTGTGCTCCACAAAGGAAACAACTGGTTAGACAGTGCCTGGGAGCTTGGAGAAGGAGTGGGATGGGAAGTGTGAGGTGGCTCTTGCTAAGCTTCCTTGTGGCATCTCAGCTGCCGCTAAAACACATAAAGGCTACAAACTGGAATTTTTAGCATGGGGAGAAACCGTGTTCAGACTATTTTTGGCCTTGAGCTGTGGATGAGGAACTCAAACTTCTTGTCTGGTGTTTTTACTTACTGAGATTTTACTTGGTGAAAGAAACTGTGAGAAGATGCCAAGTTTGTGCTAAGAGGGATGGAACTAACAGGCTTTGCATGTTTGTGTCACCAAGATCTCCTCGATGGTTGTTGCTTCTCCTCCCCAGGAGCCCTTTCATGGCGATGTGGGGTTCACTTGAGCTGGGGTTGATGCTCTCTCGTGTGCATCGCTTGAGGGGACAGTTTAGGGCAGAACAGTGCTCTGAGCGGGGCTGGGTGTGGTGGCCTGAGGGGCACGTTTTGCTCTTTTGGGGTTTCCTTAAAGCCACTGAAGTGCTGAGGTGCCCAGGTCAGGACACCCACAACAAAGGGCTGCTGCAGTGCCAGGCAGAGCCTCCCAGTCCTGTGTAAGAGCTCAGGGAAGTGCCACATTCAGAGACAAAGTGAAGGTCACACCTGGGGAGGAACAGGTACGGAACTGTTAGCAAGGCTATAGCAGGAAAAATGCCTACTTTTTAGTTCAAGAGAAAGCTTGGAAGCCACCATGCCTCCCTGGAGAGATAGATGCCTGCAGAGATCAGTGTGGGATCCTTGGAAAAGAGCCAGCGTCTGGAGTGTTTGGCTTCCACAGCACATAGTTGTGGGAATGTTCCAGGCTAAGCCCCTCCATGTGGGTGTTAGAGGTGTTTGTTCTCCAAGGGCACGGGGCAGGATTGCATTACAAGGAGTACAGTACCTTGAAAAAATGCTCTGAACTCTTTCCGAGATTAACTCTGGCACTTCATGTATTAGGAAAAATACTTTGTGTTCTGGTGCCTGCAATGGGTCTTCATCAAAAATGCATTTGCCTTGAGGTCTGCTTTAAAAAAGCAGCTTGAATTGGTTCATTGGCACAATTTCAGACAAACCCCAGGGAGCGCATTGCCTCGAGAAGAAGGGTCGCGTTATACAACCCATTGCCACTGGATGTAAAATCCCCAAATTTCACCAGGATCAAAGAAGCTGAGGGAAATTTCTCAGAGGGGCTTCGCCAGTAGGCACCAAGTGCCTTGAGGGTGCAGCCTCCAGCTTAGGAAGTGCAGAAGGAGCTGCTGGCTAGAAAGGGAGAGGCTGTAACAGGAAGGGGGGCTTCCTGCCCTGACTCCTGTACTTTTTCATTCAGCATGTGCTGTTAGCAGAGCCAGCTAAAACAGAGAGTTCCAATCAAAGCTCTGTCTGAAGTACACAGACATCATACAGAAAATGTACAGGTGTTGGAGAGGACGGAAGCAGTTAAAGACCTCAACATCCAGCAGAGCTCCTTCGTTCAGGTTGACATCTGTGTTGCCCACAGGCACAGCTACTGTTTAGAGGTAGCAAGAAATCAACATACTGAATTATGGGTGTGTGGGGTGGAAGAGGTCTCCAGAGCCTCTAGTCCAATCTCCTGCTCCACTGGGACTGTCACCAACTCTAGATCGGTGTGGCCATGGCTTTGCTGAGCTGAGGCTACAGGTTCTTCAAGAATGGAGATCCCCCAGCTCTGTTCCCAGGGCTGCATCACCCACCTGGGCAAGGAGGTTTTCCTAATGTCTGACTGGAAGCCCTGAAGCTCCACTTTGGGGCTGTTGCCTCTTACTACTATTATTACCTCACCTAAAAAGTCATTCTTACAGATGGTCCTTAGCCCAGGAGCTGGACTGACACCAGCCAGGAGTTCAGAGGATGTGTTCACCGTGCACAAACACTTTGAGTGTTCCTTTACTCAGATCCTTGTCTTCAACATTTTTAGGTGGACACTGCAAGTGAAATGGAAGAACTGGATGTTGACAGCATCTCCCTCATGCCAGAGCCAGGCAGCCAAGGCCCTGCAAAGCTCCAGGTGTTCTTAGCTCGATACAGGTACTGAGTGGTCATTGCTTGTGCTCTGTGAATTACACAGGTTATCCATAGCTCCCTACTTCACACTCTTCTCTGGATTCACCACTGTTAGGAGTGGATAATAATAGGTTAGACCTTTTATCTTACTTCTCTATGGAATTTTCATGCTGGGAGAGCTGGGAGTGTCTAGCCTGAAGAAGAGAAGGCTCTGGGGAGACCTTAGAGCTCCTTCCAGTGTCTAAAGGGCTCCAGCAGAGCTGGAAAGGGACTTGGGACAAAGGCCTGGAGTGACAGGACACAGGGATTGGCTTACCACTGCTAGAGGGCAGGGTTAGATGGGATATTGGTAAGGAATTCTTGACTGTGAGGGTGGGGAGGCCCTGGCACAGGGTGCCCAGAGAAGCTGTGGCTGCCCCTGGATCCCTGGAAGTGTTCCAGGCCAGGTTGAACAGGCCTTGGAGCACCTTGGTCTGGTGGAAGGTGTCCCTGCCCATGGCAGGGGGTGGAATGGGAGTATCCTTATGGTCCCTTCCAATTCAAACCATTCCATGATTTGAGACCTGTTACTTCCTGCACAATCCAGGCTTAGCTCAACAAAAGCACATTAAGCTCAGTAGCTGTTCAGTGAACAGCGCTGTATGAAACTTTCAGTATTTCTCTCTGTTGAAAATTAGTTCGACTTGACATATTCCTTGAATTGTCTGGTTTTTTCAGAATAGTGCAAGAAATTTTCCCCAAGAAATCTTCTTCCAACAATTCAGAAAATTTCAGCTTAGAATTCCTGGAATTTTTGGCCAAAATTTTTCTGGCTGTAATTTTTAAAGGACAAAAAAAAAAAAAAAAAAAGCACAGAATACTCCCAGATTTTTTGATAACTGTTGCTGTTCACTGAAGCCATCATGGTCAAGCCCAAATCGCTGCAGTTCAGTGTATTGCCAATCCTTCAGCTTTTGCATTGGGAATCGGGAGGAAGAGAACTGGGATCTTTCCATGCTTGTGAGGAGCACATCAAATATGGTCTGTGTCTTCATGTCAGTCTTGGGCCCATAAAGTCTCAGTCAGATCACAGAGAGGTAAACATTGCTTTGGCATGATTAAAACCCTTTTAAGGGGTAAAGAACAGGGATTGGCAGTAGGTGTTTGTAAAGATAAAGGTTTTTCATGAGGCATGTTCCTGTGAAATGACACCCTCTGATTAGTTTGATGATCCCTTGGTAGGCAGTTTAGAACTGCCTGGAGTCCAAGCCATATCACCAATGTATTTCTAATTTTCCTGCTAGTGAAGTTTTTTGGAGTGCCGTGTAAAATGTGGGGCTAGAGCAGGAGGCGACACCACAACCTCTCTGTGCAGCCTCTTCCAGTGCTTGCTCAACCTCAAAGTAAGGAAGTTTTTCCTCAGATTCAGGTGGAATGTCCTGTTTGTGCCCATTGCCCCTTGTCCTGTTGCTGGGCACCAGTGGAAAGCGTCTGGCCCCCTCCTCTTGACACCCACCCTAAATATACCTGTGCGTTGATAAAATCCCCTTTCTGTTTACTCTCCTCCAGGCTGAACAGGCCCAGCTCCCTCAGCCTGTCTCAGAGAGAGATGCTCCAGTCCCCTCAGCATCCTCATGTCCCTGTTCTTTTGGATGTCACAAGTCATCTGTTCTGCTCCTCAGAAATTATCTGTTACTAAATATTTTTATATGTAAACTAAAGTCTTGTCCATTGTCTCCGGAATTTGCTGTTTGCCAAAGTGGATGCATTCCCAGTGAATTGAAAGCTTATCAACATCACAGCTGGAATGTGTTGCTGGGAAGGTTCCTATGCAAATTAAGTCTTTCAATTGTAAATATTTCAGCTACAATCCTTTTGATGGACCTAATGAAAATCCAGAGGCAGAGCTTCCACTGACTGCTGGAGAATATATTTACATCTATGGAGACATGGATGAAGATGGCTTCTTTGAAGGTGTGTTTTAGTAAAATGAAACGTGGCTGAACTGCTGTGGAGAGTTGATCTCTCTCCAGAAAATGAGAGAGGAATTTAGTGAGTCTTGAAACCTCAAGGTAAAGGTTTTCTGCCCAAAGTTAGTTTGTTAGAAGGAAGAGCAGATTCTGTTTGAAAAGGCTTTATTTATGTTGTGATTAAATTAAGTCTCAGCCATGAAATCCTGGTCTAGTGATTTCAGTGGAAATTTTGCTACTACTTTCAGCAAGTTCCATGTTTCATGCCCTATGGTTTCAATCCCCATGTGGTTCCTCCCTCACCATGGAGAGGAACATGTTCAGCCCCTTCTGCAGATGCGCTGTTTCCCTCTTTCCAGTGACTGTAGTGAGCCAGGAACTGCAGCAGGTGATGGGCTCTGTTGCCTCGTGCTCTTTTGGCAGAGAGGGGATACAGTAATCAACCCAAACTGCAGTTGTGACCCTCGCTGCTGTCACACAGTGTTTCTGTTTTGGCCCGTTTGCAAACATGATCCTGGTTGATTAAGAGGTGGATGGAATCAAAACCAAGATTTGTGGGCTGTACATTTGTGCTGAGGTTTCTTTGTGGAGCCACGTGCTTAAGGGGGGGTGGTGGTTCCTGATTCCCTGAGGTGCTTTGCAAGAGCTGAGACAAATGCATGTGTGTTGCACTGCTTGCGCTGTGACTGCTCTGCCTCATTTTTCTTTCTTTCTATTCCCAAGCTTATCATTTATTTGTTTGTTTATTGTTTAAAGAATAAAAAGGTTATTCTTTACTAATCTTTTCTGCTTTCCCTGCTTTCAGTTGATTTGCTGTAGGTAGAGTTTGGAAGGGGGAAGGCAGTGCAGTCCCCGTGTGCTGCTCATTTGTGGTATGATGGGTCTGCACAGACCAAGTGCTGTGTATCTGTTGTCCCCACAAGTCTTGTTGGGACACCTTTAGTACAGGAGTTAACTTGAGAAAGGAGGGAGCTGAAAGGAAGGCCAGAGCTAAATACAGAGCTGGAAAGATGGACTTTCTTGAGGAAGTGCTGCAAACCCCAGATCTGTATGGCTGGGAGAAGACATAAAATCATCCATCTGCATAGTTCGGGAAGGCTGAAAAAGTTAGTGAAAGAGCTGTGATGAGGAAGAATGGGTTAATGAAGAAGGAGAAACCCTTTAGCTAATTACACAACCCAACTTTTTACTTAGTTGGCTCTGAAATGTGTGGAGCAGTGAGTCTCCTCACTGTGTCCATTGGGACCTAACAAGGGAAAAGCCCTAGGAAATCAGGAAACGTTGCCAGGAATAACCTCCCTGAGGTTTTTTCCACTCCTGACTGCAGAGCTGTTGTACCCTGGCGTAGATGTTGTCCATAGTCCTCACAGCTGAGTTGGAAGGCTCGGTGGCAGGAGCAGTGGTAACAGGTGTCCTGTTTTTTGTTTAGGGGAACTGATGGATGGCCGGCGAGGGCTGGTCCCCTCCAATTTTGTTGAGCGAGTTTCAGATGATGACCTCATGACGTTTCTGCCTCCGGAGCTGAATGATCTCACCCACAGCTCCTACCAGGAGAAAAGTTTGGTCAGTGCAAGCACCAGCAGTGGAGATAAGAGTGAGTTCTCCATTGAAGAGAGTAGCGTCAGTCCGTTGGCCAGTAGAGCAGAAGGAGACCAGGAGGAACTCGTTAGTCACACAGCAGTGCCTTACCCAAGAAAACTGACTCTGATCAAGCAGCTTGCCAGAAGCATAGTTGTAGGCTGGGAACCACCTCTTTTGCCAGCTGGCTGCCCAGACATACAAAGCTACAACATCTATGTGGATGAGGAGCTACGTCAGAACGTGAAGAGTGGCCTTCAGACCAAAGCAGTGATAGAAAAGCTGGATTTACACAGCAGGGCTTACCGCGTGTCCGTGCAGACGGTGATGGAGCACGGCAGCTCTGATAAGCTGCGCTGCACTTTCTTTGTGGGGCAGGATTTTGGCGTGGCACCGACGATGCTGAAAGTCAGAAGTGTCACGGCCACGTCAGCAGAGGTCACGTGGCTTCCCTGCAACAGCAACTACAGCCACGGGGTGTACCTCAACGGGCAGGAGTGCGATGTGACCAAGCCCGGCGTGTACTGGTACACCTTCCGCAACCTGCAGCCCAGCACCCAGTATGTGGCCAAGCTGGAGGCCCGGCCCATGAAAACTCCTTGGGAAGAAGTGCCCGAGGGGCAGGAGCCGGACTCAGCCGTGATACACTTCACTACCCCTCTAGCAGGTACCAGAGGCCTCTGCACATGGAGAGGCTGTGCTCAGCTGGCCCTTTGCTGGGAAGCCATGGGGTAAAGGGAAGCAAGGTTGATTAGGTCCCCAAAGCCTGAGGTGCTGCACTGTTTCATCTTAATGTTTTTCTTCCTTTATTTTAAAATTTGATTATCCCTTTTGCTTTCATTTGCTCTGGGAAGACATCCTCTGTGCTGGTTGGAGCAGCTGGTCGGGCAGGGAAGAGATGGTTTGCCATGACCTTGCTCCAAGGGTTGCTGCATCGTGGCCTCAGCTACTTTTGCAAAGTTCTGTTTTCTGTGCATTAAAGCTTTCACAGAACAAGAGCATCTTATTTCCTCTGGTTCTGTCTGTCGTTTCCCAGGACTGGCCTGGCTGTTGTAGTTCAGTTCTGCAGGAGCGAATCTGGTTGGGAGTTTGCTCTTTGATTCTAACCAGGGTTGAGCTTTATGCTGTAGCCAGATAAGCAAGAGGAAATTGCGTTTGGTCTCTCACAGGCACACCTGATGCTCCTTTGGATGTCCAGGTAGAAGCTGGTCCCTCTCCGGGGATCCTGGTTATCAGCTGGTTACCTGTCACCATCGACGCCGAGGGATCCTCCAACGGGGTGCGGGTCACCGGATACGCCGTGTACGCGGATGGACAGAAGGTACTGGGTGTGCAGGGGGCTGGGGCTGCTGCAGGGGTAGCACGAGGTGTCAGACCTTAAGACGTGGAAAGCTGGATTGAGGAAGGTGTCCTGAGGCGGCAGTGACAGTCTTTGGCCTGGAAAGGAGTGACATCAGAGAAGGGACATTGCTTGGGCTGTGTGATGCACACCACAAAAGACATCTGTCCAGATTTTGGAGCTGCTCTTGCAGCAGGACCTTTCAGCAGCAAAACAGGACAGTCAGCCTCCTCTGCTCAGCCCAGGCACTGGCCTGATCCTTTGGGAAACAGTGAGTCCCCGAGGCATGGACAGAGCACAGGCCAAGTACACAGCCACTGCCTGGGGCTTTCTCTCGAGTGTGAGGTGTAGTGATCCATCATAAAGTTGGCATCCCCACAGCGTGGGCAGAAGGGTAGGGGATGAATCCGCCCCTCTGCCCTGCTTAGGTGAGACCCCACCTGCAGAGCTGCCTCCAGTTCTGGGGCCCCCATCATCAGAAGGACGTGGAGCTGCTGGAGCGAGTCCAGAGGAGGCCATGGAGCTGCTCCCAGGGCTGGAGCCCCTCTGTGCTGGAGCCGGGCTGGGAGAGCTGGGGGTGCTCACCTGGAGAGGAGAAGGCTCCAGGGAGAGCTCAGAGCCCCTTCCAGAGCCTAAAGGGGCTCCAGGAGAGCTGGAGAGGGACTGGGGACAAGGGATGGAGGGACAGGACACAGGGAATGGCTTCCCAGTGCCAGAGGGCAGGGCTAGATGGGATACTGGGAAGGAATTCTTCTCTGTGAGGGTGATGAAGCCCTGGCACAGGTTGCCCAGAGCAGCTGTGGCTGCCCCTGGATCCCTGACAGTGCCAGGCTGGACAGGGCTTGGAATGACCTGGTCTAGTGGAAGGTGTCCCTGCCCATAGCAGGGGCTGGAATGAGATGGTTTTTAAGGTCCCTTCCAACCCAAACCATTCCATGATTCCAACATACAAACATCCCAGGGTTCAGTACTATTACAGGTACAGACCATCCAGGGACATTCTGTATTAAAAAGTGTCCTATGGTCTTGTGCACACATGATGTTGTTTGAAGGAGCACAGTGAAAAACAGAATGATGCTGTGTTGGATAATTGCTCTTTTGTTGTGGAAATGCTTTTTCCTCTTCACAGGTCAAAAAAAGGAGGAGTCTGGGAAAGATAGTCAAAAGAGCAGCCAAAAAAAGGGAAAAGCGCTTTAAAGCTTAGGAAACAAAGAGAGTGAAAATCTGGAGTGGGAGTGAATATATTCATATTTTGTAGACTATTCAATTTCTCAAATTTCTCTTTAACTGATCATTCTTCTCAGATACTGTGCAGAAGGGTGGGAATTCTGCACAGCTGCTCTCCAGAGCTTTGGGGTCTGTCTTAACTTTGGGTTGGGAATTGTTCTTCTCAGAAGGGCTGAGCTGTGCACAATAAATAATTCCTTCCTCTTCTTTTGCTTACAGGTGATAGAAGTTACCTCTCCAACTGCTGGGAGTGTCCTGGTGGACTTGTCCCAGCTTCAGATATTCCAGGTGTGCCGCGAGGTTTCCGTGAGGACGATGTCTCAGTACGGGGAGTCCGTGGATTCTGTTCCGGCCCAGATTTCCTCTGTCCTGCTGCGATCCTCGCACTGCACTTCCCCTGTCTGCACCACTGTCCCCTCCAGACTGCCCCGGGGGGGCCCCAGGGCCTCGCTGCCTGCCCGCAGCCCACAGCACACGCCCGCGCTCCCGCTCCAACAGAACATTCCTGCTGAGAGCTCCGATGCCAAATTGACTGATCCCTCCTCCAGGCCCGTCGGCTCAGCGTGGCCCCTGCCAGAGAAAGCCTCTTCCCCACCACAGCCCACCTCCCCCAGTGCTTCCTTGGTGCAGGCTCCAGGCACTTCCCCACAGGGGTCGGACGCTGTGGGAGACAAGAAATGCCTGAGTGTGCCTCCCCAGCAGGCGGGCACGGTGCTCCCAGGGCAGGGCACGGAGCCTGGCCCTTCCCAGGAAGCGGCATTGCAACAGCGGGGTGAAGGGACAGAGGTGCAGGTGAGTGCTTACATCTCCTGCCCAGTGCCAGGTGTGCAGGGAAGGGCAATGGATCCTTTTTGGGGAGTGGAACAAGATGCCACTGAGCATCTTTCTGTGACACACTGTTGCCTCTGGGCCATCATCCAGTGGTGGCAAACAGTCAGGGAGTTTTGGCTGCTCTTGTGTACCTGGAAGATGCCGCTCACCTCTTGATTGTGTTTGCTAGCAGCTGAGGAACAGAGTGAGGAAAGGAACGATTTGCAGAGTTAAAAGGATGTTCCCATGTTAGTCTGGCCTTGCTGTTCTCTCTGACTTGAAGGAAGCTTCTCCAGCCTGGTGGGCTTGCACAAGGCAGTGGTAGAGCACCTCAGTGGATGGCAGAGCGAGGCAGCCATGGCTGCAGAACTGGCAAACTGTCCTGACACTGGCTATTTGCAGTTCCCAGTGGGTGAGTGCTTTCAGAGCTCTTTCAGGACAGTGGTGAGGATGTCTGAGAGCCATATAAGACAGGTGAATGATTGTTCTGTGACCGGAGGGAAGTGGGCCCTCCTGGTGTGGGATGTATTACATCAGGGAAAAGGATCTATTTCCCATTCTGACCTTTGACATCAGAACTCAGGGGAGTGCTTCAAACTGTTAAATTCAGCATAACTTTATTAATCATGGCAGTGTGACCTTGCAAAGGCTCAGAGTTAGGCTGAGACTTCTGAGAATTGCTGAAGCAACAGCAGCTTGGTGGGCCCAAGCCCAAAGGCCAGCTAAATACCCAGAAGAAATGGGATGTTGAGTCCAAAATTTCAGTGATCAGCTCCTGGTCATTTGCAGCTCACAGTACCTTGGGTCAACTGCTGAATTCATTTACCCACATTTCATAGAATCATGGAATGGTTGGGGTTGGAAGGGACATTAAAGATCATCTAGTGCATGACAGGGACACCTTCCACTAGGCCAGGCTGCTCCAAGCCCCATCCAACCTGGCCTTGAACACTTCCAGGGATGAGGAGTGTCCTGGTGGATTTGCCCCAGCTTCAGATGTTCGAGGTGTGCAGGAGGTTTCTGTGAGAATGTCTCAGCCGGTGGATTCAGTTCCAGCCCAGATTTCCTTGGTTTGCTGGGAGCCTCTTGCTGCACTTTACCTGTTTCCAGCATTGTTGCCTCCAGACATGGGGTGGATGGCTGCACTTGTGGTGGTTGCTTCGCCTCCTTTGTGGGAGAGGTGCTCCCAGGATGCAAATCATCCTTCTCACTTGAGATGTGTCTCTTCACTTGGCTGTCAGCAAAGGGAAACAGGGCAGGAGAATCTGAGCTGTGAGATTAGACATGCGATCAGGACCTGGCTGGCTTTTGTCTGAGCCCAAGGGACATTGAGAAGCTCGACACTTCAGTGTCTCACTGTCCCTGGGGTCTGATCCTTCAATGTTTTCAAAGTTGCCTGGTACATAAGGACAAGGTTGTGCTCCACTGCAAAATGCAGGGAGGCTCCCTTGGTTGGAGTGAGAGAAAGAGGTGGTTGATGAAGGCCCACCTGCCTTACCCTTGTTGTTTCTGGAGCTCCATTCCTCCATCTCCCAGAGGTTTTCTTGAACTGATTGGAATATAGATGAAGACCTTTAATTCTCACTAGGTGACGTAATCAGGAGCTTGTACTCTCTGTGTATATTATTCTTCATTAATTCCCTTTTTCTTCACACCCCTTACACCCCAGGAAGTCCTGGAGTACTGTCCTCATCTCCAGCTCAGCCCAACGTGCCGGATGGTGTCTAGGACACTCCTCTGGCAGATGACAGTGGGAAATGACCTTGTTGTAGCTTGGGCTCTTCTTGCTGGTCTGAAACTTGTTCCTGTCAATACCCTTGTGGGCCTTGCCTGAGCTGCAGCACTGGGAGCACCATGTGTCCCCTGGGAGCTGAGGACAGGGAGGGGTTTGCTCCAGGGCTGGCCAACATTTCCAGCTGCACGTTGCCTGCCAAAATATTCATATGCCTACAGCACAGAACACATCAGAGGGTCAAAGAGTTTGGGGTGATAAGACTCCGTTTTGGTGCCTAAGTGCTCTGAGATACCTCCCCTTGATTTCACTGTTGCTTTGTTTCCCAGATGGAGCAATCCAGAACCAAAGCGCCGGAGCTGGGAAGCCCGACCGACAGCGGGGTGAAGCTCCAAGCAGAAACCTGCCACGTGTGCTCTGTGCAGGAGGCACCCAGAGGTCCCAGTGCTGACACGGAGAGAGAGGCAGAGAAGCACCTGAGCCCAGAGCCTCCGTCCTCCCCCAGCCAGGCTGAGGGGACACAGGACACCTTCCAAGATGGAAACACGAGCGGGGACAGCTGCCTGGAGTTCCTGAGGTTGTCTCCTGGCAAGGAGGTGATGAAAGAAATGTCCAGAGTGAAAAGAGAGGTTTGTTTAACCTTGGTTGAATGTGTGTGCCCGTGGAGGGATGTGAACTGTACTTGACGTTGTGAGTTTTCCAGCCTTAGGCAGTGCTGTTCTGCAGGCTGTAAAGAGAGGCTGACAGCTGTGTATGTCCACACGTGCCAGTCACTCCCTGGGTGCTGCCCACTTTCTTTCCTACCACACTTGAGCTGTGTATGTGCTCAGAGAAAGCAAGAATGCTCCTTTGCTGCTGAAACAGTCTGGGAGAACTGAGAAAATGTGTTTTACTTTTCAACAGCAAGAAGAAAAACTGTCGGAAACGGGCCGCAGACAGTTGACCCTTTTCGCTGAGCACAACCGGAGTTCTGACCTTTCAGATATTTTGGAAGAGGAGGAAGAGGATGAGCTGTCTTCAGAAGCTCTGGAAGAGAAGAAATGGGACCAGAGAGAGCCGTGTTCCCAGGAGAATGGGGAAAAGGTAACTTGTCCCGAGTGCTGCTTGCGGGGAGCACCGGCGCAGCCATCCCATGCCATCAACTCACAGGAGGAGGGGCTGGGCTGGGCTGAGCCTTTCCCAAGGTCCTGCTGCTCTGCTTTTACTCCCAGTGTTGGCTCAAGGTGGTAAAAACACAAGTTCTTTGGGTGAGAGAAGGGTGTTTGTTTGTAATGAATGGAGCCAGGGTTTAATTAGCTGGAAAAACACACAGGGTGGTGTGGTGTTTAAAATCTAGGGTTAAAATCAATGCTATTGAGTTCTTAACACAGACAGTAAACAGGGAACAGTCAATGCTCTCAGGCACAGGGTGGGATTGTTGGGGTGTGCTGTGCAGGGCTAGGAGTTGGACTCGATCCTTGTGGGTCCCTTCCAGCTCAGGGTATTCCATGCTGCTGTGATTACTTGGCTTAGGCCTTGGTGCTCTCTGGAGCCAGGGATGGCATGTAGGAGCAGAGCTGTGGCTTTGCAGTTCAAATGCTGCAAGGGATGAAATCCTGCCTGAGCTGAGCTGTAAGTGACCAGGTTAATTCATGCTCAAAGAGTTAAATCTGGTCTGAATGCACATGTGAGAATGTGATTGCAGCTGCATGGCCTGGAGCTGGTGTGTTACCGTACAGATTACAGCAGCTGGGATGAATGTCCATGAGGGAAAGAACTGAGGGTGAGAGACTGGGAAGTTAAAAAGCTTTGCAGGAAATGTGATATGCCTGGATGGCAAGAAAGCACCCTCTCTTTGATTTTTCATGTGAGCAAAGAACATCTGTAGTTGATGGTGCCCTGTGTGGCTGCTGGTGTGCAGGGATGGGGCTGGTGAGCACTCAGTGGTAGCAGACAGTGTAATGACTCTGGAGTAAATTTCCTTTTCTCCTTCTGAAGGGGCTTTGCTTCCCAGGTGAGGGATTGGACCTGCAGCACATCGGGAGCCCCAGGAGAGCCTGGTGGCTGGAGGGGCTGGGGCTGCCTCTGAAAGTTTTGGAAGGGCTTCCAGCTGTTGGGATTGGACTGGGAAAAAGTGGAAGAAAGACAAGTTTCCTGGAAGGAGAAAAAAGGAAATAAGAGCAATCGAGAACACTGTTCTTTGTCTTTTTTTTCTGGGTGTTTTATTTGCCTTAACGTTTTTGTTTGGTTGGGCTTTTTTCTGAAAAGAAACACCAAAACGCTGCTCACGTCCTGTTGAGCTGAACAAACTCTGGTGCTTCTTGACTGGATAAAGTGATTGTTTTCTGCCCTGGCAGTGACAGAGTGAGGGCGACAAGATGCTGAATGGGGAGAGGACATGAGGGGCAGGAAGCTTTAGGGCACAGAGCTCCCATGACTGCCTTATGGATTGAAGGGGATGTGACTGCAGTAGGGCTGTTTTCTAGGATTCTGCATATTTAATTAAATTTTCTGTTACCTCAAGACTACTCAGCCAACTCTTTCAGGATCCAGAGGATGAGAACACAGAGGAGTGCTGCTTTTAAAATGTTTATCCTCAAATAAGTTGTTTAATTGCTGAAACCGTTTATTATATTAAAACTCAAAAGCAGAAGCCACAACTTTGCAAACAGCTAAAAGAAGTCTTACTGAACTTACTTTATGGTTGTATTTATGAATTCTGTGTATTCCTAATTGGTGCTAACGAGGCGGAAGCCTTGAGCATGTGTCCTGTAAGGAGAGTTTGAGAAAATTGAGGGGGTTTTGGTCTAGAGGAGTTGACTGGGAGATTTTGTGACTGCCTATAACTATTTGCATGATGGTTAAAAGGATGAGAGCCAAAGTCTTCTTGTTTCTGGGAGATGATGTATAAAAAGAGGCAGAAATCATGAGCTGCTGTTTGGGAGGCTCATGCTGGAGATGAGTTCAAACCTCTTTCCCAGGAGGGCAGTGCAGCCTTGGGACAGGTCCCCAGAGGGTTCAGGATCTCCATTCTTTGGTGTTTTCAAGCCTCATCTAAGCAAAGACACTGATTTATTGTTGGCAGCAGTCCTGCTGCAATTGGGAGACTGAACTGGAGACCTCTGGAGGCCCCTTCAACCAGTTCTAAATATAATTGAAGACCAACTTTTGCTTGGAAAAAGCCATAGAAGTTGGAACTATCAGTAGACAGCTTGCAACTGCCTTTGTTTCTCCCCTACTATGGTTCAGTTTTTAATTATCTCTGAGCAGACCTGCTCAGGGCTGTAGCTTAAAACTTCAGTAGCTACACATGCTTTGTAAGCTGTTTGTAAGTGTCTTTAGAACACAGAATGATGTAATTTGTCGGGAAGGTTTAACGAGAGACCTCCAGAGGTATCTTCCTACCGAAATGACAATGTGCACCTGGGGTTCTACCTTTTATGTTGGTGCTAATGTGATAAGAAACAAACCCATAAATTCTGCAGTTGGTCCACAGCAAATTTTAAAATTCAGCAGTGTTGTCCCCAAAATTTTCTGTAACCTGGTAGGCTCTCACCCATCTGCAGGTGAAACTCAGGTGACCATTTGAGGTAGAGGGTTTCCCTTTGTGCTTGTGGGAGCTCTGCTCCTGGATTTGCGGACACAGGAACCTGCAGTGGTGCTGCACTGTGCTAGGGGGTGGGAAGGGCCCGGGCGGCGACATCTCCAAGGGGTGTCCTGCAGCACGGGGCCGCTCCCTGTGCTCCAGGGAGAGGACAGAGGTGAGGGGGACCCGTGGCTCCGTGGGCGAGCACAGGCTGAGGCTCAGCCCCGTGGACAGAAGAGCCCACTCAGCTGGGCCACGGAGGGACTGCGCCTCTCCTGCCCCCGTCGCACCCCGAGGGTGCCAAGCCGTGGGGAGTCCTTTCCGTGGCAGGATGAGAGGTGCTGCAGGTAGCTGTGTGTGTACAGGAGAGGCTGGGAGGGAGCTCTTCCATGCATCTGCCTTCCTCGCTTCCCGCTGCATTGCTGCTTCATCCGATTGCTTTTGCCAGAAGATCCATCGCTCCCTGTGCCCCCTCCCCTTGCTTTGCTGCAGCCACAGCTCCATCCTGCTCTGCTGGGAGGGAATCAGGGTCACTCTGCCTCTTGTTTTAATGTTTTATTTCCTCTCTTTTTTCCTTTGCTTGTCCTGGCTGTGGCTTTTCTCGGGGTCTGGGTACAGATGGATCTTTGTGATACTGACAGCGATGAGGAGATTCTGGAGAGGATCCTGGAGCTCCCGCTTCAGAAGAACCACAGCAAGAAGTTGTTCAGCATCCCTGAAGTGACTGAGGATGAGGATGAAGACGAGGATGAGAAGGGTGTTACAGAAGAAAAGACAGACCCTCAAGACTCGTTGGAAACACAAACCTACCATTCAGGAAGAACAGAGAAACCACCCAACAGCAAGGAGCCGTTTCTAAAGGAAGATGGGAATAACACCTCCACGGATGTGTCTGCTCAGACTCCGCGGGAGGAGCACGGTGCTAAGGAGAGCAGAGCAGATGCTGACCATGCAAATCCTGCCTTTGGCCAGCTGGCCTGGAGTCAAAAGAAGGCCCACTGGAACTGGGGCTCTCAGGAAAACGATCCAAAGTCTGGGAGTGGCACAAATGCCTCTTGGAGCAAGAAGAAGGGAAATAATTATCGAGAGAAGATCCGGAGTCGGCCTGAGATAAGTAGGAAGAGACAGAGTGATCTAACAGAGCACTGCAGTCGTCTGCTGGGCAACTGCAGCCAGATGGGGAGCGGGTTATACAGAGCTCCCAGTCTCAGGGAGGAGCTCAATGTTATCAGCAGTGCCGGTGGGAAGGAGGGGTTGGATTTGTACAGCCGGGCCAGACAAGGCACCTCACGGAAAAAATCCCCAAGAGCAGTGGGACTGGGGGGGGCAGAACCTGCTGTGATGGCAACGTGCTGCCCCAGCCCCAGGAGCCTGGAAATAGACATCGAATATGACTCCGAAGATGATCAGGATTCAACCTGTGCATCCTCCCCAGAGAGCAGGCTGTGGCCAGAGAGGTCCCAGAGCTGCCAGGGGGACTGGAGTGATTGCTCCAGTCAGTCGGAGGTTGCCCACCCGGGTGACAGAAGGGACCTGAGCAGGCTGGAGATGATGGAAGAGCAGGGTATGGAGTGGGCTGGGTCTTCGAGCCGGCACCTGCGATTCTTCTGCCAGGAAAAGGAAGCCCTGAGGTGTGAGAGCAGTTCTGAGGAGCAGGGCTGGGAGCTGGACTGTAAGTCACCTGGCTGGAGAAGGAGGCTCGAACATTCTTCGAAGGGGATACGTAGCACCTCCTTACACAAAAGGGTTGGGTGACTTTTCCTATTCTGGCTTTGAAGCAGCTTGCAGTGGCACTGGCTTCCCTCTGCTTCCCTGGCCTGCCTGTATCTTGCTTTGTTCAGTGTTGTCCAGAGAAAGGACCCTCCTCTAGGATTGTCTGGAAGAATATCTCAGAGATTCTGTAGTTCTGTGCTGCTCCGTGGCTTTTCTTGTAGTAGCTGCTTCTGCTTTTCCTGCTCCCTGACCAAGTGTCACCGATGCAGTATTCCTTTTCACACTGGGTCTTCCTCCCCACGGCAGGAGGCTGTGGGACCCAAACGAAAATCCCTGGTGCAATAAGCTGATTGGTGAAAGCTTTGTGTAGATGCCGACTGTAATGTCATTGCCTCCCCTCGAAATGCCCTTTCCTGCATCTTCACCCTCACCAAGGGGATCGTCACTGGTGCCTGGCAGGGTGCCTGCCTGTCCTCAGTTCTGTTTTCCACCTCCCTTGGTCTTTCCAGCTCTAGAGTGTCCCTGAAGAGGAATGTTGCATTTGGATGCACTGCTCTTTGTGGAGTGCGTTTGGGCTGAGCGCTGTTCAGGGAGTTGGAAGGCAGAGGCTGCTACTAATTCTCTGGTGGTTCCAATTGCAGGCATCCAGTCATAAAGATCCCAGGGGCCCGGAGCCGCCCGGCACAGCCGCCTGGCAGGCTCCTAGCAGGAGACGGAGCAAGAGCGTAAGAAGAAGCCAAATGCAGAAACCTTTGCTCTCTAGTCCAGGTGAGCAGGAACGGGGAGAGAGGTGGGCAGCAGGAGAGAGGGAAGCTCCTGGAAGTGGCTGGGGAGAGGCTGGCAGGCAGCGCCTGGGCCGTGCAGGGCTGGGGCAGGGGCGGGGTGCTGACGTTCTCCCTGCTGTGTCCCCTCTGTGCACAGGCCCTCCAAGGAGCGCCGCTCCCGAGAGCTCTGGCAAAGACGATGGCATTCGGATCTTTGTGGCTCTCTTTGACTACGATCCTGTCTCCATGTCCCCTAACCCTGATGCAGCAGAAGAGGAGCTCCCATTCAAGGAGGGGCAGATCCTGAAAGTAAGAGCTTAGTGAACATCTTCTACTCTATGGATCCATGTGGTGTTCCAGGGGCAGCATAAACCTTGGGAGGTCTGCAGCTTCCTCACAAGAGAAGTAGAGGGTCAGATGCTGATATCTTCTCTCTGGTGACCTGAGGGAATGGCTGGAGCTGGGCCAGGGAGAGTCAGGCTGGAGATCAGGGAAAGGTTCTTCCCCCAGAGGGTGCTGGGCACTGCCCAGGCTCCCCAGGGAATGGGCACAGCCCCGAGGCTGCCAGAGCTCCAGGGGCATTTGGACAGCGCTGCCAGGGATGCCCAGGGTGGGATTGTTGGGGTGTCTGTGCAGGGCCAGGAACTGGACTCCCTGATCCTTGTGGGTCCCTTCTAACTCAGGATCTTCCATGATTCTTCCTCTGGGCAGCTCAGTCCCTGCAGCATAAACTGTCTATTTCCCCTTGCAGGTTTGTGGAGACAAGGATGCTGATGGCTTTTACAGGGGGGAATGTGCTGGAAGGGAGGGATACATTCCATGCAACATGGTGTCAGAAGTCCCTGTGGAGAGCAGTGAGCTGAAGCAGCAGCTCCTAAAGCAGGGGTTCCTGCCAGCGGACACGGAGAGCCCAGGTACTGTGTGTGCGTGCCCCGCTCTGCGGCCCTTTGCTGGAACGGGGGAAGCTCAGTCCTGCTGTCGTGTGTGGGCGGTGCAGCCACCAAACCCGTCTGGAGGGCTGCTCCACGGCAGGGGGGTCTGGCTGGAGCGGGTGCTCCGAGCTCTCGGTTCATCCTGGGCTCCACTGCAGCATTTGCAGCTGCTGCAGCTGCTCCTGGGCTTGAGCTGTGTGAATTCAGCACAGAGGCTGAGCCCCGCTAGGGGAGGGGAAACAGAAGCATTTGAAGAGCAGCTGAAGGATGTGAAGAAGAGTTTTTGCTCTTCTCTCCTTCGTTTTGAAAGCCTGTGACTGAACTCTTGGGATGACCCTGCTCTTGGGTGAGAGAATCTGTGACTTGGGAATGGAGATGGGGAAGGGGGAGGAAAGGTGTGAGACAGCAAGGCAGGCAGACAGCAGTGTACAAGGAGCAGACCTGGTCGTTGGGTTCCTCCTTACTCCTTGAAGTGTGTGGTCAGTGCTTTGTGCACTGCAGCCTTTGCCGTTCCGTCCCACTCCGGGAGGGGAGGGAGCATCCCTGGGGTGTGCAGCCAGCTCCAGCTGAGTCAGGCTCAGTGGCTGGGAGCTGTCCCTGCTGTGAATACTGCTCCCAGTGCCTGTCTCTCACGCCTCCCACCTCTCATCCCGCACTCTTCTGTGCACCCTCTACTGCCAGTGCCAATTGTTGGATCTGCTCCACTTGGTAAAACACCAGGATATTCCTGGTTTGGCTGGCCCGTGTTTCCCTGCCAGTTCAGCAGTGAGAAACAGTACAAGTGTTGGTCATGGCAAAGGTAAGCCCTGACATTGCCTGAGCTGAGAAAAAGCCCAAATCAACCTAAAAATAAGAAAACTCAAAAAAAAAAAAA
>VXAZ01006825.1:60298-179381 GCA_013399875.1 Gymnorhina tibicen
AAAAAAAAAAAAAAAAGGAGCAATCCAACTTGTTCCTATTTCCGTGGAGGGAGACCCAGTATCCAGCCCTAACAGATCTTTAAGGTCCCTTCCCACCCAAACCATTCTGTGATTCTGAGGGGCTGATAGTGACCACCTCCTAAATTTTGGTGCCTGGAAAGTGGATCCTGAGGACCACAGGGAGTGAAGGAGCCTGATGCTTTCACTGTGCGATTTCTTGAATATATTTGGCCTTTGGCCTCTCTCATGTCTGAGGAGAGATGTGAGTAAGGTGTTTTCCACATCCATACTCTTTCTCCTGTGTGTATGCCAGAGATGGCTGGATGCCTGTGGTGGCCTGTGTCCCTCTGCGGATACACAAGGCTCTCTCTGCCCTGTCCCACTGCATACTCTTGGAAGAATAAAGGATTTTAATAGCTCTGGGACTTCATTAAACATGAAGGGTTTGAAAGTTTTGAGGAAGGTGAAAGTAGTCAATAAGATGTACCTTATGTGTGTGTGCAGGGAGGGACTGTAGTTCTGGCACTGGTGGGGCCACACCTCAAATCCTTGGGGCAGTTCTGGGCCCCTCTTGGCAAGGACACTGAGGGGCTGGAGCGTGTCCAGGGAAGGGGCTGGAGCACCAGGAGCAGCTGAGGGAGCTGGGAAAGGGGCTCAGCCTGGAGAAAAGGAGGCTCAGGGGGGCCCCTGTGGCTCTGCACAACTCCCTGACAGGAGGGGGCAGCCAGGGGGGGTTGGACCTGATAATCTTAAAGGTCTTTTTCCAACGGTAGTGGTTCTCTGATTCCTTGGCAGTCAGGCTGGCTGTACCTGTGCTGTTTTCCTGCTGCCATAAACCCCTATCACAGCCTTGTAGCTAAGGAAATGCCTTGGAGGGGTTGATCTGGGCATCCACTGGTTCATTTGGGATTTCATCCAGTCCTGACCCTGCTCAGGGCAGAAGCTTTAGCTAGATCTGGGGTTTTTCAGGTGTTAATGGTACAAGGTTTTATTTTGTCCTTATGGTGCTGCTTCTGAAGGACAAGGAGCAGCAAAGTCTGTCTGCTGTGAGCTGTGGAGTGGCTAAAAGGCATAAGCACAGTGTGGATTTCTCTGTGTATTTGGGATGTGGATCATGCCTCATCTGAGTCCACATACGAGGCCCGGAGGGCTTTGCCCACAGAAATCCCGGTGTCAGCCTCCTAGGGGAGGCACGTCATCTCCTCTGTTCCCTGTTCACTATTCAAGATGCTTCTCACTTTCCATTCACTGTCTGTTTCTCTTGTCTGTTTATTTGCTTTTTTTGGTGTTTTTATTAAGGAAATGGCACATTTTCTCCACCTCCACGCCGCCAAACCGTCCCTCCTCCAAAACCCAGACGCTCCAAGAAAGGTCTGTGTCACCCACTGCTTCCTCTTTGGTTTTTGCTTTAGGATTACAGACTGCATTGAATTTTTACTACTTGCTTTCAGGACCCTCAGATGTTTGTCTGTGTACGACTGCTAGGAAGTGGAAAGAGAGCCCATCCCTGTGCTGGTGTTAAGTTTTTAACAACAGTGATGTCTTTTATAGTTTTGGAGCTTGACCTCTGCTTCTTGTTATGTTCCCGAGTCCTGGTTACTGGTGTAGACTTTCAGTTGCATGAACAGTTTGCTTCTGTTGTTTGCTGTCTTGGTGTTCTTTTTATTGTTTATCAGTTGTGCTGTGTGGTCAGTGTTGGAGATGAGCTCTTACTGATGAGGCATCCTCTTCCCCCAGCAGGGCTGGACAAACAGGAGTACAAGTCTCAGCCAGGTGAGAATTGCTTTTACTGGGGAGTAGGTCATGCGTGATGGAAGCACAGATGTGTTTCGTGGTCAGGGGCCAGCGTGACACCCTGGGGTGCTGCTTCAGAGCACTGTAACAAAAGGTTTTGGCTCTGTTAGTTCAGCAGTGGGTGCAGAGTGCTCTGCCTGAGCAGGGGGTGCTTGCAGGGGGAGCGCACGTGTTGTTGTGCCGTGGGAGGAGCAGGGCAGGGTCTCACTCATCGCATGCTGTGGTCCTTAAGATCCAAGGGCCACCGAGAGGCTGCTCCCTCTGCTGAGGTTGCATCATCTGTTGATATCCAGAGAGGCCAAGTCTGCAAACCCTTTGCCAGCCCATCCAGTGCTGACCTGAAGCAGGGTTTAAATCCATGAGTGTGTGTTTTCCTGCAGCAGCAGTCTTGGCTTTTGTAGGCTCAGGGCAGGTCTGTAGGTAATGGGGCTGAGCAGGCAGGAGGTTGTGGATGGCAAGGCCTGCACTTCCCTGTGTGCTGTTCCCTGGCCCTTGGAGGATAAATTTTGTATCTCAATAGCAGAACGCTGTGTAGTGGGAGGAGAAATGTCCTTTCAAGACACTGTAAAGAGACAGATGTCCTCTGTGTGTGTGTATATGTATATATGTCTATATGTGTGTGGATGGGTGGGTGTGGGTGTGTAAACAGGAGATGTAAAATAAAACATTCCTGTACGTACAGACAGAGCACCAGGAGGCTGGGATGGGGGGATGTCCCCACTTTTGTGCTTATGAGGTGATGAAGATCAGAAAACTGCTTTACCAAACGCCTCTAAAGTCTCTCTCCACTCAGTTTCCTCCAGTATTCTTTTTGCTCAGACTACTATAAGAGTGGTGAAGGAGTTGCTGTGATTTGGGATTTTGTCCTAGTATTTCCATCTAAGGATATTTTCTTTTTGTCCTGCAGGGCAGAAACATAAAGACATTGAAGCAGAGCTGCTGACTCCTCGCAGGATGGTGGCTGCCTTTGACTACAACCCTAAGGAGAGCTCTCCAAACACAGATGTGGAGGTAACCACCAGCTGCTCCCCCCTTTTTAGAGGTTTCTTCTTCCTATCTCTTTTTTCCTTCTCCCCCAAGACAGTCAGCACTTTGGTCCAACCAGTCCAACTGAGTGTTCATGGCATCCTTTAGTGATTAGACAGGACTGAGCAGATCTGGGGTGGGAGGAAGCAGCTCCTACTGGTAGCAACAGATCCAGGTAACACTCTGGGAAAAGTAAAAACCTGCTTAAGGGTTTGAAAGCACTTTTGACACTTAATTTGAGCATGACTTTTGTGTTAAGTACCTGTGTAGGTCTTCGTTCAAGAGAAAAGATTTAGCTCCAGTTTAATGGACCAGTCTGCAAACTTCCTGTTTTCAAGCAATTCCTATATATAGAATCACAGAATCATGGAAGGGGTTGGGTTGGAAGGGATCTTAAAGCCCATCTCATTCCAACCCCCTGCCGTGAGCAGGGACACCTTCCACTACACCAGGGTGCTCCAAGCCCCTTCCAGCCTGGCCTTGGACACTGCCAGGGGTAGGAAGGGATATAATCTAAACAGGGAAGGATATAATCCAAGCAGCGTTTTTGTGGATAAGTCTGCTCCGGGTGGAAAGGTGGCAATGCAGAATCCTTGCTGCAAAAAGAGATGAGCACGGGCTCTGTTCCCTGTTCCTGCGGGCTGTGTGAGCTGTGCTAGCACTCTGAGCACACACAAACGTGGGGTTGCGGTTCGGATCCTCTCCCTTCATCCACAGAGGAGTTTCTGGCCAACAGAGGGCACAGTTCAGGGAGTGCTTGCCTCCCGAGCTGTGTCTCCTGCCCACAGACACGGCCGAGGACAGAGTGTTTCAGGGGTGGTTGGAATATCTTGGGAGCACGTATCCAGCAGTACCCAGCGCTTTCGAACCCTTGTCACCAAGGAGGTGGCTGTACTTTTTGCAGTGATTTGCTCTTCTGGAACCTTCCTTTTGGACAAGAGCTCAAATTATTGAAACAAGCTGGTGCAGTTCTGCGGGAGGTGCTCCACAGGGGCAACCTGCAGCCTCCAGACATAAACTGAGGACTAGGGATAAAATATGGTAAATATATTGGAAGTAGATCCCTTCCAGCTGACACTTGTGAAGTGCCGGAGCATCTTGAGTGGGACTCGGCCTATTTGGAGCCTCCTCTGGGCAGATCTTTCCATTAAAAGAGACTGGTGATACCTTTGTCTTTAGCCTTGTACCCCATGGAGCATGTGCTGAGGTGCCTGACAGGACGGAGGGCGTGACACGAAGGGTCACTGTGTGCTGTGCTCCTGTTCTGTGTCCTGGTTAAATCTCCCTGTTTGCATGCATTCCTGCTAGTGACTAATCCCTGAGTGCTGCATACAGAACAGGCTCATCCAAGGGAGCAGGATTTGTAATTATATTTAAAGAAATCACAGGTATTTCTGGTGTTTGCTGAGCTCAGTGCTCCTTTCCAGAGCAGGTGGTAGGGACTATTTTGAAACCTTTTTAAAACTGGTTTAAAAATAGGCTTTGCTCTTGTCTTAATTTATGAAATGCTTCCTTAGCAGTGAATTCCGGAGTTATCCACTTAGTTTCTCTCCTGCATCCTGGTCCTGCAAGACTAAACACAGTGGGCTCCCTCCCTTTGAGTGAGATTGGGCAAGAAGCCCGGGGGAGCCTGTGTTCCCGGTGAGAAATTCCAGGCAGTGCTTCTCCTGTGACCTCTGTTCTCGGGCTCTTTGCAGGCTGAACTGACCTTCAGTGCTGGGGACATTATCACTGTCTTTGGGTCCATGGATGATGATGGATTCTACTATGTAAGTTCAGGGCTTGGGGAGGTCCTGTGGTTACACTGGGAATCGTTGGAGCTCATGGAGTGGCAGGGAAGCAGAAGTCAGGGAACAAAATATTCTGCTTTTGGGAAAAAAGCAAACCCCTCTCTACTTTTAGTGCAGGGCAGCCTGTGTCTGGCACTCATTGCTCCTGCTGCAAATCCAATATTACAGAATCCCAGAATGGGTTGGGTTGGGTTGGAGGGACCTCAAACCCCATCCAGTCCCACCCCCTGCCATGGGCAGGGACACCTCCCACTGTCCCAGGCTGCTCCCAGCCCCAGTGTCCAGCCTGGCCTTGGGCACTGCCAGGGATCCAGGGGCAGCCACAGCTGCTCTGGGCCCCCTGTGCCAGGGCCTGCCCACCCTCCCAGGGAACAATTCCTTCCCAATATCCCATCCATCCCTGCCCTCTGGCAGTGGGAAGCCATTCCCTGTGTCCTGTCCCTGCATGCCTTGTCCCCAGTCCCTCTCCAGCTCTCCTGGAGCCCCTTTAGGCCCTGGAAGGGGCTCTGAGCTCTCCCTGGAGCCTTCTCCTCTCCAGGTGAGCACCCCCAGCTCTCCCCACCTGACTCCAGTGCAGAGAGCCTCCTGCCCTCGGAGCAGCTCCATGGCCTTTAAATATCCCAGTGGTTCTGAGTTTATTTTTTGGCATCAGTTGCGTGCAGGTTTCCCAAAACCTTGCCTGCATTTTTCCGTGCACACACCAGCAGAACCAGCACCTGTTCACAGCTGACATTTCACCAGCACTCGGACGCTTGGGCCAGAGGCTGGAGCGGTGATCCAAGTAACCCCACATTCCTGGGGCTGTGCCTGCCCTCCAGCTGTGTGCCAAACATGAGCCTTGGCCCTTGGATCATCCACCTCTTCCTGCATGGGAAACAGTGTGCCTTCACACACCAGACTGGAGGTTGAGCTCCAGGTTAAGTCTGGGGATAGCACTGGGAATGTTTTATTTGATCCTTTCATAGTGTTGGACAGACAGCATTGCTGGGGTGGGTTTTGTCTCACCCAGCCACCTCCTGTTCAGCTGGAGACATATTTGTAGGAATACAGTAATGCAGCTCTGGGCCTCTGTGATCATGGATGCAGTGCCTGCAGGACATGGTACCAGTACTGCCTCATTGTTTAAAGACATCAGTAAATACCAGGGTAAATCGAAGGCCTCTAGGGCGCCTGTGGCACAGTCATATTCCAGTGTGGTAGTGGAGGTTCTGAGTTTGTAGAAATCACCATGTTGCTGGAATACCTTTGTCACAGCTTGCTGCCATTTCGTCTTCCTTTACTCTCCTCTGTGTTTCTGTGCTCTGAATCCTTCCACAACTAAGCAAGGATGTGAGTTACAAATTTGCTGAGGATCCTCCCAATGTGGGTATGTTCTGGGCTTGTCTCAGCCCACAGCCCAGCCTTCTCTGCAGGGCACTGCACCTCGAGTTGTTACTTTTCTCCAGGAAAGCTGATGTGAGAACCCAATGTTGATCTTGCAGGGAGAGCTGAAACAACAGAGAGGGCTTGTCCCATCCAACTTCTTGGAGGCTGTCCCGTTGGATGGAGACACGGCCGAGGAATTCCACTCAAAAGATAAAGAAGCTTCTCCACTGAGTGCCGAGAGCCAGGTGAGACGTGTGACTGCGTGGCACTGCCATCCAGGCTGGGATGTGTCTGGAGCCTGGGCATTGCACGGCATGCAGCACCCATGGGATCGCTGAACTTAATGCATGCAGCCCGTGCATGCCACGGGAGATGCCTGAGGGAGTGCTGGGAGCTCTTCCCAAAGACTTGTAGTGCAGAAAGAGGCACAAAACAGCAGTGCCTGCTGGGGCCTCAGTGTGCTCAGGTGGGCAGAGAGCATTCAAGTCCCACCAGCAAATTGTTTAGATCCACTGAAAGGTCAGTGGGGAAATCCTACTGGATGCAAAGTTCAGCCAGCTCCTCAGGCACATGAAGTTCCACAAATATGATTATATCCAGCCAAAGAGTTCTGGAATTAGCAACACCCAAACACCAGTGTTCTTCCACCCACCCCAAGTCAGGTATATCTTAATCCAGCCTGAAGTGCTTCTGGATAAATTCAAAACACACTGAGGAGTTTCCCAAACAGATCTGTGGGATGGATCCTACGGTTTCAAAAGCATCCCCCAGAGGCAGGGAATTCAAAGGTTAAATTAACCCCTTGCATTATGTTGCTGAGACTTTTGGAATAAAGGCTTCAGTGGGAAGTTGGGGTCATGTCCGGGGCTGAGGCCAAAAGTGTAGCAGCTCCTTTGTCATTCCCGGACCTCCTGCGCTGTCCCACCCTGGAGTGGGAGGCAGGAGGGACCCGGCTTGGTCCCAGCTCACATGGGCTCAACCTTCGGTCCTTCTTGGGAGGTTGTTGGCACTGTCATGTGGTGCCAGGCCCACGTGAGTCGGAGCAGGCTGACTTTGAGCCATCCTTAGGGAAGTAGGTCTGAAGTAGGCCCTGAATCCCTGAATCCTGCTCTGTTGAACTCCCCACTGGTGCCATCCCAGCTTTCCTGCTCTCTGCAGCATTCCTTGGCCTTTTTTTCATGCTCAGCTCTTCCTTTTCTCTGTATCCATCTCTCCTTTCTATCTTCAAATGCTGCTTGGTCTCCCTTGACCTCAGCCCCATCCCTTGCTTCCAGCCATTCCAGGCTTTGTGGGTACAAGATTTGCACTCCAGCCTTGATGCCTTCTCGGGCAGAGCAGCCTGGCTCAGATAATGAGGTTTGTGGGCAGTTTGTTGGATCATCTTCTGAGCTCAGCAGCTCTCCGGGGTCCTTGTACTCCCCTGTTGAGGATACTGGTCCTTGCTGGGCAGTCACAGGTTAATCAGCTGTTTCTGCCAGGGTTTAAGAGCCCTGAGGTCACCCAAGTCTGACCTCTCTGGGGGTTAACAAGGATGCAGAGTGGGGTTCTTTCTTCAGTTTCCCTCTCAAAATTATTTACTCTTTCCAAATTATTCATCTGTTGAAGTAGAGGGTGCCAAAGGAGACCTCACCCTCACCCAGTAAAATGAAAGGTGGAATTTTAAGTGTAATTTACTGCAGATCTTGCCCTTCCCTCTGGCTTCACCCAGCAGCCACAGGGCCTGTTCCAGATTCCAGAGAACAGGAATCCCCAGCCCCAGCCTGGGCCCCCCCAGGGACCGGGGGGGTTCAGGTAACCTTATCTGCCCCTTGCAGGTGTGAAGGGTTGGCAAAGCCAAACCCACTTTCCTCTCTGCTCTCCAGTGCTGCTGAGTTCAGTGGGTGACTGATTCCCTGGACAGCACTTTGGCCCACACATCCCTGCATGCTGAAGGTTGGAAGCTCTTTTCCTGTGTTCTGTGACATTTTTTTTAAACAGAAGCACCTCTCAGGTGTGTTAAAAACAACCCATATAAAACAGACACATTTCAGGCTTGCGTGCCCTTCAAACCTTTCCATTTGTCTCCAGTCCTCTGTGCCTGAGAGCCAAGGGAGCTTCCCCTGGCACTGGCTCTGACTTCTGGGTGCACAGAGCAGGAACCTGCTGGATTTGGTACTTCTGGTACTCTCCGGATCCATGAACTGCTGCTCTCTGTAGTCTGGGGACTTGGAAAATTCAGATGATGATGATTAAACCAATTTTATTTCAGTGGGAATCAGCTTGAACTCTCCAGGCATGACTGTGCTTTGGCTGCTTCTGCATCGTGCCAGCCTGGCTCCTGTGCTGCTGCCTCCCTGCTTCCCCTGGATACCTGTCCCAGGGGATTCCGGCACTCCTCCCCCTTGAGCTTTGCAATCCAGACCTGTCTAAACAGCTTCCAAACAGGAAGGGCACGTTTGCCCCCTGTTAAAAGTGGTATATTTACCCTGCTCAGAGCCCAGCTGCTATTAATTAACTGCATTTAAGTGTGTTTAGTGATTCCTGAGGGGACAGAACCCGACCCCACAGTGGTTTTGGCTGTCACAGCAATCACAGCATCCCAGCCTGTGGGCAGAAAAGCTCATGGGGAAAGCAGAAGAAAGAAATACCTCCTGTAAAACAGACATATTCCATATCAATCCCTGGAGCTGGAATGAACTCTCCCAGTGATACAGCCATGCCTGAGGCTTTACAAATTCCTGTGGCACTTTCACCCCACAGAGTTAAGGAAAACTGGCTTGTTCAATTTGCTGTTGGCAGAGCAGGCTCCCTGCAAATTCCCAGCCCCAGCTTGAGCCCTGGTAACTTGGGGGGGATGTGTGTGCACCATGGCAGAGCTTTGGACTCTGTTCCAGTTGCAACAGAAGCTTCCCCATGAGTGATTTTTAAATCACTTGTAACTTCTTGGATGTGATGTTCTCACCTTGTCTGTTCTTCACACTTCCCTTCTCCCTGCTGCCCTACCAAAGGCCTGAGAATAAGGAGAGTTTATTTCCAAATTGAACTGGGGAAGGTGGATCATTTTGAATTATTTCTGAGTAAATCTTAAAATGCTGGCAGCTGAAAAGGTGAAGCAATTGAACTTTAAAAATGACAATATTTGGGGATTAGAATAAACGAGCAAACAAACACAGCACAAAGAGGAGGATCCAAGAAGTTCTGGTCACAACCAGGGCCCAAAACACTCATGCTTACCAGCTCAGAGCAGCTGCTTTAACGCTGTTCCTGTTGATGGGATATTTTTCCATCAGTAACATGCATTTCTGTCAAAGACTGATTGTAAAGCACCTTCAGAAAGTGTCTGATTCTAATTGATTTCATGTATTTATTTCTGCCTGTGTTACGCACCCGGGACGGTTCTTTTCTTCAGAGAATGAGGAAGAGAAGAGTCCAGTGATAGATATGAGTGATACATAGAGAGAGCAACCATGTAAGTGTGTGAGACCTTCGACCTCCCACCCAGCCCAGCACCTCAAAGGCTCCTGCACATGGAGTTGGCTCCTTTTGCTTGTAGTTTGACAGGCTGGTTTGGGGCTGCTTTGGGGCCGTGGTGGCAAATCCACCTGCAGGTCTGATGTCAGACCTTTCACTGCCACGTGGGTTCTGCGTTAAAGACAAACCATTCAGCACATGAGGTGCAGTTGGTTGGAACAGTTATCTGGTGGTTTTGGGGACCAGGATGGGACTGTGCTGGATATTCAGGTTTGGGATGGACCTGCTTTGTAATTCAGCTTGGCCCTTCTGTTCACATCAACAGCCAAAGCTTCATTTGGCCTTTGCAAGATCCTCCTCAGTCTGGGCACACTTCATGTTCAGCCTGGGGTTCTTTCCTTCTGGATTTTACTCCTTCCTGAGAACAGTCCTGAAAAACCCCTGCCCACCATCAGTTTTAAGAAAATAGTAACATTTAGTCCCTAAAACCAACCTTGTGTGGATAATTGTTCTCGGGCTGGGTGGGTGAGACCCCTGGTTTTGGGGGGGCAGTGGGAGCAGTCTTTGTTTTCCTTAGTTTCAAGTGTTGTTCTCCAGAAATTGCACCTGAGAGAGCACTAAAACCACCCCTGAAAGCTGACATCACTCTTCTTTATCACTCTAATACCTTGTATGGGGATCTTGACAGAGCAATTTTTCCTTTCTCTTAGAGAACCCCCAGTTTTAGTATGATTTTTCTGTTACCGGATGAATCTGTGAACGGGTTCTGTTGCTTTTCTGCCACATAGAGACCTCTGAGAATATCTGTACATATTTGTGTGTGTGAGGGTGTCTCTGTGTGTGGAACTCTGCCTGGGCATCATATTCCACAGCTGGGAATGCACACCAGGACTTCGAGCCAGACAGGAAACTGTCACTTCCTTGTAGCTGTTTGGTATTTGACAGTGACACTGGTGCTGCAGTGTCCTTACTCCAGTAAATAATTGTGACTTTGTGAGTGAGTTTGGGTACCTGCCTCTGTTTGCACAGGGCTTTTCATGCACAACTCTGCAGGAGAAATTGATTGTGGGGCCACTTCAGGTCTGCCCTGAAACTGTTCTGCCTTTACCCAAAAAGTGTTTTCCAGTGGTGCATGGACAGAGCCTCCACTGCTCTGGCTGCACAGGGGCCTTTACATCCCTCCCACATCACTCCCTGAGCATTGGTGAGCCCCTTCTGACGTTAGCCCAGTGCTTTTGGGCATTTTATCCAAGGATTCTTCGTTGCACAAATCATAAATAGTTTCTGGAATGGGAGCTGGGGATTCTTTCTTTTGCTCTAAGCAAAGACAGAGGGCTCCCAGTTAGCCCTTACATGGCTTTGTTTTTCTCTTTGCCTCCATGAATCTTGCATTTCTGGCTGCAGAAAGTTCATCTGGATTCATTTGGGTGTATTCCCAGACTCCTCAGGCCTGTCTAACACTGGGGTTATCAGCACCTGGTGCTGTTCCGTGCACAAGGGAGCTGCCCCGACAGACAGAGGCTGCAGTGGCTGCAGCGTTGGTTGGAGTGGACCTTGCAGGCAGAGTGCAGCCTTCCCAAGGGCCAGCCTGGGCCATCCCTCAGCCTGTGACATCCTGCAGCGTGCCCTGGGCAGCAGCTGGCCTTTGGGCACGGTGCCGCACATCTGGAGTGTCGCAGGAGTGCCTGGGAAGGGAACATTTTCAGGGGAACAGAGAGTGTGAGCTCAGGAGAAGTCAGCCATGGGACTGGTTGCTGTCGTGGAGAGAGGCAGAGGGGAGTTCCAGCTCTGTCCTGTAGCTCAGGTAGGGGAGAGGCCGATGGCTCTGGCACAGCTCAGTGATTGCTGTGAGGCAGACTCTCAGCTTTGTGGAGTTGGGAGGGGTCACAAATTCACTCCAAGACAGAGCTCCCTGGGCTCCTCCCCACTCAGGACTGACTCCCTGGGTATTGCAGGTGCTGAGTCTGACCCAGAGCAGAGGTTTCTGCTCATCCTGGGCCCGAAGTGCTTCGCTCCTGCAGCAGCCCGGATCAGCACGGCTTCCGCCCGCGAGGGGAGGACAGGTCACAGCCACTGGGTGCTCCTGGTCCCGCAGGAGGTGGGTGCTGACCCAGCAGGGTGACAGAGCAGGGCTGCTTTGCCTTTCCACCCCAGGCTGTGCTAGAGTGAGGCAGGAGTGCTCTGGCTGTGCCCCTGCCTTGTTCAGCTGCTTGCCCTGGACACAGAGCAGGACCTGGACCAGGCACATCCAGTCCTGCCCAGGGGCAGCTGCTGGGATCCTCACACAGTTCCTGGCTGGTGTCTGATCTTCGGGAGTGCTTCCACCTCAGGCAGAGGGTCCTGCTGCCACTGCCACTATCTCACGTTCCCTCTGGGCTGTGGCTGCTGCAGACCTGTGAGGGACTCCCTGGGGCCCAAGCAGAGAGATGCTCAGGGTGTGATATTCCAGTGTCCAGAGGGCCCTTTCCTGGCACGGCTCCAGCCGCTCTCACCTCGTGTGTTGGGTAATGCCAAGAGAGGATGTACAGCTGGAGCTTGGAAGCTGCTGGTTTGTGAAAGCTGGGTGGAAGAGAAGGCAGTGAGACTAAGGCTCTCCTAGGCCTCAGAAACCCAGAGCCTCTTCCCTGAGGAACTTTGCAGCCTCTTGGGAAAGTGAGATTGGCAAATGTCACTGTCTGGGCACCTCAGCCTAGTGAGAGGAGGGAGGCTACTGCTGGGAACTGACCTGTCGCTGCTTCGTGAAGAGGAAACTGAGCCCAGGACTAGGGCACCTTCTGATTTCCAAAAGCTCTTTCCAAAGGGAACTGCACCATGTGAGACTGGTGGGTCCCAGTTAACCTTCTCAAACACTCAGGGACTCAGGAACATTCCCGTGTGCCGCTTGATCCAAGACTTCTCCACATCCTGCTCCACTGGTGCCACTGCAGAGCACCAGACTTGGCTTTCTGCCCCTCCTGCCTCTGGATCTGCTGGATTCTGAGCAGCCTTGCAGGACCCCCAGTTCCTCCTCCTACCACGGCAGTCAGGGCCACTGTTGAGACGCCTCAGGGCTTCGCCAGTCTCCTTGATCTTCTGGAGGTCTTGCAGAGCCCTTGTTACGAAATTTGGTTTTGTTCATGTCCTGGCTTCTGTCCCAGACATGCTGGGAGCCCAGCAGGTTCCATGACTGAGGCATCCATGGGTTCATCAGTACCTGTCTCCATCCATGCTCTCAGAAGCTGCTTCACTTACTTACCTGTGGAGCAGCATCTTTCACCATGTCCTTGGTGGGTTTTTTGTGCTGTCCTGTTCTTAGCCCAAAGGTCAGGAATTTCAGGAATCCTTAGCTCAGGAAGGGTCCGGGTTGTAGGTACAAAATTTAAATGCACTGGAACATTCCTAATTGGAACTGCACCTGCATAGAGGGGAGAAGGCCAGGTTCTCTGGCTGAGGTTTATGTTGGTGTGATCTCCCTCAGCAGCTCTAACTTGTGCTTTTGTCTTCTGTTTTCTCTCTTTCCCACCCAGCTAAATCCAGATGGATCTGTTGATCAGAGCGACTCCTCTCCATCTCCTCCTCCGCCAGCACCTTCCTGCCTTGTCCCGGGCGAGCAGTGTCCAGAGCAGGCATCGCTGGCCCTCCTCACCTGCAGCGATGCACCTGGGCAGAGTAAAAAGAAGAGAGGCTTCTTCTTCAAAGGGAAAAACCTCTTCAAAAAACTTGGGTCCAATAAGAAAAACTAACGAAGGGTTTATTCCGTCTGGGCTGCCTACGCAGCCCCAGAGACTGAGTTCAGGAGAAGCCCTCTGCAATAAGCTGATAATTTTCGTAGGGAAGAAGTATGTGTTGAATAGAGAAACCTCTGGAGGGTGTGGGAGCTGAGAGCCCCCAGGGGAGAAGTGGCTCTGGGCTGTGAGGGCTCAGCTCTGGGCTGCAGCGTGTCCTGCCCCATGCAGCCCTCGGTGCAGCGGTTCCCTGTAAATATTTTCATTTAAGGATTATATTCTGGCTGTAAGTTAGCTAACTGGCTTTTCCCAGCAAAGCCCCGGCCCCTTAGGAGAGATCCCCCGTACTCCACACCCTGGTATTTCTCTGCTCCAAAGGAGGTTGTGTCAACTCCTTCACTTCCTGCAAAGAAAATTTGCACTTTTCTGTTCCCGTGACTCCCCTTCGCTGTCTCCGGGCTGACGAGTGAGTTCTTATTTGTACTGTAACCCTGTAAATACGCAGCTGTGCCTCGGAGCATCCCACGCTGCCTCAGTCAGCTTCCAGCACGAGGATCCCCGGGGAGGAAGGAGCGATGCCCCGGCGGGGGTCGGTTCTTCAGCCTGGGGGTGGGCTGCTGTCAGCTGCTCTTGCCTGGTTCTCCTTGACCATGCACTGGCTGGGGACTCCGCCTTATTATTTATTTATTGATTTATTTATCGATTGATTTATTTATCTACCTATTTATTTATTTATTTATTTGTCCATCTGCCTCTCTCCACGGTTCCGTTCGGCTGTGTCCGGGAGCCGCTCCCGAGCAGAGCGCTGGGAGAGCAGGGCTGGGGCTGGGGCTTTGCTCTGTTTTCGCAGGAGACGATGTGTTCCTGCAGCTGAGGCACAGCCCTGCCCAAGCACGGAGGCTTTTGTGTATGCCATGGTTCCTGTCCCTCCCCGTGTTTATTTCTCTGCATGTTCCAGTGGGTCCTTGTTCTGAGCAGGGCAGTTCCGTGAGCTCCGTGAGTGGTGCCAGCACAGCGGCCATGAGTGGTGGTGGTGGTATGGTATGTTTTTATTTAATATCAAATTTTATTATAATAAAGTCTATTTTCACAAAAATACATTTTCCTTAAAAAAGCCAGAGATTCAGTGATGCTTCTTTGGGGGGGTGGGGAAATGATACCAATCAGCTGCACCTTGAGGAGGTTCTGCACCTTCTGCGTCCCCTTCTCCCAGGGACAGATGCAGCTGTGGGTGCCCCGGGTGTGAGGTGAGGGTGGCAGCCCTGGGCATGCCGGACTCCAGGGAGGGCTGTGGGCACGAGGCTGCCCAGAATGCCTGGGCTGGACCCTGCGCTCCCAGCTCCAGTGGTGTGTGAGTGTTGGTCCTGCACCTGGAGCCTCTGGGAATCCAGCCAAGGTGCCAGAAGTCACTCTGGGATTTTGTGGGGATTCTGCAGAATTCCCCTGACAGGAAGGACTTGTTTGGGAAGCTGCTGCTCCGTAGAGAGAAATATTCCATGAGGATCTTGATACCACAGTGAGGCACCGTGTCCTGTGGTGGATGGGAGCAAGGGCAAGGACAGACCCAAGGCTTTGAAATGATGAAGTGCTGCAGCTCTGCTGGAGTTTCCATGGCTTCTGGAGCAGCCTCAGTGGTGAAACTCATCAGCAACCCAGAGCTTTATCTGCAGCCTGTCCTCCCACGGAGGAAGTCGTTGCTGCTCTAACTGAATTTACCAGCTGGAGTTTCCTAAGTGAGTTGCTGGAGGTCTTTTGAAAGAAACTGTCATTGCTTTTATCAGTTCCTCCGGGCATGAACTGAAGAACAAAACCTGTAGGAAGAAAAGCAGCCTCTAGAACGTTCTGGGGTGTGCCCAGAGCCTGAGGCCCCATGAAGGCAGTGCCTGCCTGGCTTCCTCGCTCCTGGTGCTTCCATCCTCCGTGCCCAGCTGAGCCCCTGGGACCACAAGGTGTGTGCTGTGTCTCTGCCTCCTCTAAGTGTTGCTGTGACAGACCCAGACCCATCATTCAGCAAAGTCTGCTTAGTTCAGCTGGTTCCCCAACACCAGTCAGGCTGTACAGCAAACCTCAGAGAAGTCTCCACGAGAAAGATTTAACAGCTTCAAGCTGTTACAGCTAAACACGAAAGGCTACAAGAAACAAAAAAAAAAGGGTAAAATAAAGATATAATCCAGATGTTCTGCTTTGCATCCTCTGCTTCTAATCGCTGGGCTACAGCCCAGGTGTGGATGGCACCTCTCTGCTCTGGGGAGCTGCTGGCGGCATCAACGTATTCCTGTTTGCATTCTCCAGAGGAGCAGCATGTGGTCTCTGAGTACGAGGGTTTGGTGCTTGTGCTGGTGCTCACCAGGAGGCTCAGCCAGGCCCGTGGCCTTTCCCACTCACCATGCACTGGGAGCAGGGTCACAGTCTCCGGGGGAAGTAAACATTCAAGAGACAAAGCACCTCACAACCCCAATTCCATGGTTCTGAAGCAGCTGGAGAACAATTTTCTTTTTTGAGAGCAGTTCGGTGTGGTGTTTCTCAGGGGCTGGTGTGGGGATTGGTGTGTTTAACATCTTTCCCAGTGACAAGGTGGCTCATGGGCACCCCGGGCAGTGTCCCAGTGACACCAAGCTCTGTGTTGGAGTCACACACTGGAGGGCAGGGATGGGGATCCAGGAAAAGGCACCGGACAGGCTGGAGAGATGGAGCTGTGCAAAACTCATGACACTCAACAAGGCCAAATGAAAGGTCCTGCATGGGAGTCGGGGCAATCCCAAGCACAAATATAGGCTGGGAAGAGGATGGATGGAGGGATGGATGGAGGGATGGATGGAAAGCTGCCTTGAGGAGAAGGACTTGGAGGTGCTGGTGGAGGAGAAGCTCATTACAGAATCATAGAATGTCCTGCTGGGAGGGACATTAGGGTCATCTGGTTCCAAACCCTGCCATGGATGGAGCCACGTGTGTCAGAAACCCCCTGTGCCCTGGACTGATCCCCCAGCGTGGGCAGAAGGGGAGGGGGGAATCTGCTCCTCTGCCCTGCTTAGGTGAGACCCCACCTGCAGAGCTGCCCCAGCCCTGGGGCCAACAGCAGCAGGACGTGGAGCTGCTGGAGCGAGTCCAGAGGAGGCCCCGGAGCTGCTCCAGGGCTGGAGCCCCTCTGTGCTGGAGCCAGGCTGGGAGAGCTGGGGGTGCTCACCTGGAGAGGAGAAGGCTCCAGGGAGAGCTCAGATCCCCTTCCAGAGCCTAAAGGTCTTCAGGAGAGCTGGAGAGGGCTTGGGACAAGGGATGGAGGGACAGGATACAGGGAATGGCTTCCCACTGCCAGAGGGCAGGGATGGATGGGATACTGGGAAGGAATCATTCCCTGTGAGGAAGAAATGGCTTCCCTGGCACAGGTTCCAGTGGCTGCCCCAGCCCTGGAGGTGTTCCAGGCCAGGTTGGATGTGGCTTGGAGCACCCTGGGATAGTGGAAGGTGTTGCTGCCCATGGCAGGGGGTGGAACGAGTTGGTCTGTAAGGTCTGTCCTGAGCCAAACCATTCTGTGATTCTCTGAATTAAGTTCCTAATTGTGAAACGCACTTATCAGCACCGACACGCACTAACTGTCCGGAGCCTTTGAAAAATCCTCATCCTCCTCTATCTGGTGCTGACACAGCAGGGGAAGGACTCAGAGCATGGCTTTGCAAACCCACCAGCTCTGCCCCTTTGCACAAGAGCCGTGCTGTGGTCTCTGTTGTGCAAACTGCTGGTGCTGGAGCTGGGGTTGGTGCGGAAGCTGTAGGAAAGTGCAGATGCTCTGCTTCTGTCTCACACACAGAAAGGGGTGGGCTGGAGGCACCTCCTGAGTCTCTTGGGTCAGGGTCACCTTGAAGGCCAGGGGAGGTTTCTCAGGGTCTCATTCAAGGGAGCATTATCCCCAGAGATGCAGACCCCACCTCTGTTCTGGGCCCTGTCCCAGCACTTCATCACTATCCTGGGTGTGTTCCTACCTCTCCTGGGAATTTTCTTGTCAGTACCACGTGCCATTGCCTCTTGTCCCATCCCTGGGCACTCTGAACAGCTCTGTCTGCTCTGCAGCCCTTCCATGAGACAGTCAAAGTCAAGAGTAAGGCTTCCAGAGCCTTCTTCCCTCCAGGCTGACCAAACCCAGCTTTCTCCTGGGCTCCAGGTGGATTCCCTCCAGAGTGTTAAAAGCAGTCTGCAAACAGGACCAGCCTCACCTGAGCCTCACTGCAAGATTGTAATTTGCCTTGCTGATTTTCTTTAAAGAACCAGGACCAGTGTCAGTGCATGGCTCCACTTGCAAGGAGGCAGCTTTGGGGATGGGGATGGTGGATCCCAGCTCTGGGGACGGACACAGAGTCACTGCCAGAGGCACTGCACCCCCTGTACTGTTCTACAGCCACTGTGGGTCCTGGGGTGTCCATGCAGGGCAGAGTCCAGGTAAAGACCTTCATCCGACCAGCCCTGGGGAGCCCTGGCAGGAACTCGGTTGCCCCCAGTCTGCGCTGCTGATCCGAGGAGTTTTGATCCGCGAGGGCAAACACAATTGCAGCGTGCAGTGAGGAGGGGATGAGGATGAGCTCCTTTGCCTCCCTGTACAGCATCTGAGGGAAAAATCCTTGCCATGCTGGCGCTTTTGCTCTGGGACGAGGAGAGGAGATGCTCTGCCAGCTGAGCTCCCGGTGCGACAGCACTTTGGGCCGGCCCGTGCTCCAGACCTGCAGCTGGAGGGTGATGCCTGTTCATCCATCATCCCAGTGCCTCCTCCTGCCCAGGAAGAAGGAGCAGCTCTCGTGGACCCTCAGGGTACCCGGGGCAGAGCACGTCAGGAGTGGGATGGGGAGTGCTGGGTGCTGCAGCGTCTCGGGGGGTAGAGAGGAAGGCGTTGTTTCGACCTTTAAAAGCGGCAAAGAATGAAGAGCACCACGGGGGAAGGAACCTTGTCCCTGGAAGACACGCCCAGGAGGGCTCAAGACTCTCAAGCCACCACGAAGTGGCCGCATCTCCACCTGCAGAAATCCCGGGAAAGCTGCGGTGAAGCATCAGGCTGTGTATCCAGCTGCGAGCAAAGGGCACCGGGGCGGGAGGTGAGTGCTGTGCCGGCCTGGCCGCCCAGCCCGGGGGAGTTCCCGGGCCCCGGGGCAGCCCCTGCTGATAAGGCCGGGCAGATAAAAGCGGGCGCAGAAGGGCTGTGGGGAGGGAGGCGGCGGATCGCAGGTGAGAGCCCGGCCCGGGCACAGCCGCTTTTCTCTGGTGGAGGGTTTGGTTCTGTGCCGGGGGGGACTGGGGAGCTCGGGGCTGAGCTCGGGGCTGAGCTCGGGGCAGAGCTCTGCGGTTCCCGCTGCTTCCACCCTCGCCTGGCAGCGCGGAAGCGCCTGGAGCGCGGTGCTGCTGTGGCCAGGGGCTCCTCCGCAGGGACGGGGTCAGCTCGGCGTTTTTGGGTGCCTCTGAGGCAGCTTCACGGCGGGTGCTCAGCCCACAGCTCCGGGCTCCTTCTGGGAGCTGATTGCTTGGGAGCGGCCTTGGGAGGTGAGAGGGTCAGCTCTGGGAAAAACATCCCGGACATCTATTAAACGGCTATTAAATACCTCCCACGTTAAAGGAACAACAAGGTAATAACTGAATGAATTCCCATTACAACGCGAATATAAATGTCGTATTTTATCACTGTGGGGATAGAGTGATACCCAGCTCATGGTTGGCTTCACTCTGGCTCTATTGAGGAACACAAACAGTTCACTCAGTGATTTTTGTAGCAACATTCTAAATTTTGAAGTATTGTTTCCTCCAAACTTCTGGTGTAACTTTTAATCTGAGTATCCTCAATCCCAGGCTCATCAGGAATAAAGAGACTACAGTCCTTGCATGTCTTTATGTGACATCCTTTGTGATGTGACTACTTGCAAGGAGGATTATTGGAATTTAGAGGCAGAGAAACAGAGGTGTGGAGGACCCACTGTGCTGTCCTGGCTCTTCCCTCTTCCCCACCAGCTCTCCCTTGCATACTCTGTGTGCTGCCCTGGCAGCAGCTTCTGCTCCCTTTTTGCTGCCCCCGAAGCCCCAGCCAGCACATTCCCACCAGTGCTGGGGTCCCTGGGCAGGAGGCTGCTCCCTCTCCGCATGGCACTGACAGGACCTCCCAGGCAGCGCACTCCCTCCTGGAAGCGTTGCTTGGGAAGGGGATGCTCCATGAGCTCCCTTGACACGTGCCATCCTCAGCCTGGGCACTTCCTGATGCACCCACGTGTTCTTGGTCTTCTTCACTTATATTTCTTTGCAGGGATGAAGGCAGAAAGCTTCCTGGGGTCTCTGGTGATCCTCAGCCTGTTCCAGGCACCTGTGTCCTCTTCCTACGGTATTGTCCATTCCTCAGGCTCTGCAGGTCAGGATTTTCTGAGTGGGAAACATAAAACTGAGTCTGGAAGAGCCTGAGTCACTCAGCAGCACAGGCCTGAAGAGGTGCCAGAAGGAGCACAGTTTGTACTTCCTGTGGCACCAATCTTGGCTCTTTCAGGTTTTTACCAGCTCACATCCTGCCTGATACCTTAAAATCTGGTAAAAGGAGATCAGTTCCCAGCACTGGTCCATCTCCAAGGAACAAGGGTCTCCCTCCCTGTGCCAGCACCTGGGAGAGCTACAAGGGCCTGTGGAGTGTGGGGATGGGGCAGTCACTCCCCCTGTTCCAGCCCTGAATCACTGCTCCAAAACATATAGACACCTCCACCTGTTAATTTACAGTGTCAAATCCTTATGAAAAGCACATGCCTGGCTTTTCATTTGTCTCAATTTGTGGTCTAGGCAATACTTTTTCTCATCAGGATTGTCCAAGAGCCGAACTCTGGGCTGACCTGGGATGATATTTAAAAGAAACTGGGGAGATTTGGGAGTTATTTGTTTCTTTTGTGCTATTTTCTGATGTTTTCTTCTTCCCGGAAGCTGTAGGAAAGTGCTGTCACTCAGAGAAGCCCTCAGGGCCTGTCCCTTCCCTCTCAGTGACTCACAGCCAGCAGATGATAGAGATTAAATTCATTTTGGGAACTCTCCCCAGGGCAGGAAGAGGAGCAGTGAAAATGGCAGGAGGTTGCAGGAGGGACTGGGGAAAGCCGTGGGGAAATTGGGCTGTTTATAGGATCAGAGAATCCCAGAATTATTTGGGTTGGAACGGACCTTAAACTTCATCCCATTCCACCCCCTGCCATGGGCAGGGACACCTCCCACTGTCCCAGGCTGCTCCCAGCCCCCTCCAGCCTGGCCTGGGGCACTGCCAGGGATCCAGGGGCAGCCACAGCTGCTCTGGGCACCCTGTTCAAGTGCTCTGCTGTGAAAGAGCAGGAGGAACGGTGCCTGCACCTCTCCCGGGGGCTATCTGAAGCCTCCACTGATGGAGGGACTCTCTTCATGCCCAGGAGAGACTCTCAGACTCCCCTGAGGAATATATTTATATGCAGATCTCCAGAGAATGAGCAGCACTTGCCTCCAGCGCTGCTGCGCCCAGTCCCCGGTTGCTGGAGGCGCAGGATGCTCCCTGCCAGCACCCTCACCTCTGCTCTTCCCTTTCCCTGCTCAGACGTACCGCTGGAGCTGCCGGACGCGTCCCTGCGGAGCACCGTGGCCGAGGCCCGGCAGAGGGTGGATGCCGCCTACAAGCGCACGCGGGAGCGGTGAGAGCGGGGCTGCCTGCGGCACGGCCCTGCCCTTGTCCCCGTCCCCATCCCTGTCCCTGCCCTTGTCCCCGTCCCCGTCCCTGTCCCTGCCCTTGTCCCCGTCCCCATCCCTGTCCCTGCCCTTGTCCCCGTTCCCTCCTGCACCGCAGCCTCCCCCGCCTCTCCCCCTCCCCGCAGCCCGGGGGCAGCGCTGACTCCCAGCGTTTCGTGTGCTCACCCTGGTTTCACACCGGGCTCTTGGGCCACCAAGAGCTGTGACCTCCCCTGTGCTCCCCCTCCCAGCTCGGTTTTCACAGAATCACAGAACCATGGAAAGGTTTGGGTTGGGAGGAACTTAAATCCCATCTCAACCCACCCCCTGCCATGGGCAGGGACACCTCCCACTGTCCCAGGCTGCTCCCAGCCCCAGTGTCCAGCCTGGCCTTGGGCACTGCCAGGGATCCAGGGGCAGCCACAGCTGCTCTGGGCACCCTGTGCCAGGGCCTCCCACCCTCACAGCAGCACCTGATGCTATTGCTGGGCTCTGTTCCACCCCTCAGGGTGCTCTGAGCAGGAGCTCTGAGTTGAGACCAGCACAGGCTCCTGCTCATTTCCAGTGCTTCCCTCCCATGGTGCAGCAAACAGCTGGATGCTGCAGTGAGGATATTCTGTGGGACTCCCAGCCATGCTTTGGGAGTGTCCAGCTTCCTGCCAGCCCATACCTGTCCTCTGCCAGCAGCCACACTCTGAACCCCCTCTCTGGCTTGAGGACCCCTCCAGATGAGAGGAGGCTCCAGCAGCTTTAGGCCAGGGTGGCCTAGAGGCATCTGAGGACTCTGGACGGTGACAGATATTGATGATCTGGGTAACAGCTGAGCCAGATTTGTTGCCTCATGGATGTGAAGGCCCAAGATTTGCCTTCTGGCAGGTGGAGCCGGGCAGTTTCACAGCCTCCCTTCCTGCAAGCCCCTCTGCTGCTCTGTGGAGGGTGCTGGGAGCAGCCCTGGCCTCTGCCAGTGACTCTCCAGCAGCTCAGACTTGGGACGGGCCGTGCCTGAGGCTCAGGTGGGCAATGCAGCATTCCTGGCCCTGCCCCATTTCGGGTTTTGGTTTCTTGTCCCCCGCAGCATAAAGAAGAACCTGCAGAACAATGCCTTGACCCCGGCAGAGCTCCTGAGGTATTTCAAGCAGCCGGTGGAGGGGACACGAGCGGCCGTCCGGGCAGCGGATTATCTGCAGACCACCCTGAGCCTGCTCAAAGAGAGGCTGCGATGGGCTGTGAGGGGGGACTTCAACGTCACAGGTAGGGATCCCCCTCTGCTGGGAGGAAGGCAGAGGAGGAAGGCACAGGGCTTGGTCACTGGGGCCTGGGAGGAGAGGAGGAAAAGGGGTTGTGATGGGCTGTGACAAATCCCTCCCGTGTGGCTGCAGTGAGGCAAAGCTGAGTTATTTTTCTGTGCTTTTTTTCCATCTTAAATATTATTTGGGGGTTTTTCACTTAGTGAAAGTGTTTTGTGCACTTCCCTGGTTGTTTCTGCTGTGTCAAGGTTTGTGTTCCAGTGGGTCAGAGCATGGAAGGCTTTGGTAGATATTCCTGTGCTTGAGCAGGAGATGAGCAGACCCAGAGATGACTCCCAGCAGCTTGACCCCAGGGAAGGCACCAAAGTCACGTCACGGACACGACCCTGTCCAAACAGAGAATGGGGAGATGTGAAAGGACATCTCAGTGTGTGTCTGGGGGAGCAACATCCTCTGAGAGATGGAGTCAGGCCAGGCCAGGCTGCTGAGAGAAGGGGGCAAATCAGGGCCAGTGAGAGGAACAGCTCAGGGACACGCAGGGAGGACTCCTGCCATATAAATATGAACTCGTGGGGATCGTGGAATGGTTTGCGTGGGAAGGGACCTTAAAGCCCATCCAGTCCCACCCCATGGGCAGGGACACCTTCCACACCTTTGACTATCCCAGGTTGCTCCAAGCCTCGTCCAGCCTAGCCTCAAACACTTTCCCAACATCACAGTAAAGCACTGGCAGGACAGGACACATCATGGGGTGCTCTGGCTTTGCTCCGGGACAGGATGAGCTGGAAGGCGATGGCAGAACAAGCTGTGCTCAGCTCCAGCCTCTCCATCCAGGACTGGTGCTCCAGCACCGCTCCAGAGCCCTGCGAGGGCCACCTGGCTGCCCCCTCTCACCCGCCTGCCCAGTGGCTTTTCCAACCGTGCTGGGACCCAGACTGTTGGTGGCAGCAGTGACCAGGAAACCTCTGGGGGACGGGACGTGGAGTGAGAGCAGCAAGAGCCAAGAAGGAGCATCTTCCCTATGGAGACAGACTGGGAGAGCTGGGGGTCAGCCTGGAGAAGAGAAAGTTCTGGGAGGCCTTAGAGCCCCTTCCAGTGCCTAAAAGGGCTTATAAAAAAGAGGGAGAGACATTTATATGGATAGATAGTGACAGGAAAAGAGGGAATGGTTTTAAACTAAGAGGAGAGATTTGGATTATATGTTGGGAAGAAATTCCTGTCTGTGAGGGTGGGGAGGCCCTGGCACAGGGTGCCCAGAGCAGCTGTGGCTGCCCCTGGATCCCTGGCAGTGCCCAAGGCTGGGTTGGAGCAACTTGGGAGAGGGGAAGGTGTCCCTGCCCTTGGCAGGGGGTTGGAACAAGAGGGTCTTTAAGGTCTCTCCAACCCAAACCATTCCATGATTCTGTGGCTCTGTAAGAGTTTTCTTGCTGAGCTCTGCCACTCAGCTCCCCTGCAAGGGGGTGCACCGCAAAGCACAGTGCCCCTGGCGAGCCCAGGCACAGGATGGTTCCTTTCCAGGCAGCTCCGAGCAGGGGTGGCACACACTGGGAGCTGCTTCCAGGGGGAAAAACTTGTGACACCTCCTGGGATGGCTGTTTGCATTTTACGGTGGAGATAAAAAGGGAGAGGAGAGGAAGTGCCAATACTAGAAAACCTTTCTGCTGCTGCATGAGCCCAAGGTGTGATTATAAATAATATTTGACCACAGCTGTGCTGCATTTGATGCTTTCCACGCCAGAAAAAGCATTTGCTGCTCAAAGAGCATCCTCGGCAGGTCTCTGAGCAGGAAGATTTAAATGACAGCACGCTGTGGTTGTGCAGATGATGCTGGGTACAGGTACAAGGGGACAGGAAGGAAATCCTTTTCCCGAGCAAAGCCAGCAGGGCCAGTGTCCTGTGTGTTTTTTCTCCCTTGTTCCCTGCCAGACTTGCTGACTCCTGCTCAGGTGGAGATGATTTTCAAGGCCACTGGATGTGACCAGCAGGATAAGAAAATAAATTGTGCTTCTTCTGGCTACAGAACCATCACTGGCGAGTGCAACAACAGGTGAGGGGCTGTGTCAGCAGGAGGATGGGTGGGTGGATGGATGGATGGATGCAACAGGATGAGAGGAAATGGCCTCAAGTTGCACCAGGGGGAGGCTCAGGTTGGACACCAGATGGAATTTCTTCCTGGAGAGGGTGGTCGGGCACTGGAACTGCCCAGGGAGGTTTGGAGTCCCCACCCCTGGAGGTGCCCAAGGAAGGCCTGGACGTGGCACTCAGTGCTCTGGGCTGGGGACAAGGTTAACGTAGATTATTCGATGGATGGATGCATCCTCCACAAGTAGAACTAGACCCACTTCCTAGGGATGACCCATACAGGCACCTTGGTTTAGGGTTTCACACCCCACAGTATTTCCTAGTAATGTGTGGAGCTGTTAATTCCAGTCCTCTTTGGAAGGTTCCCGGTGTTGTACCTGGACCAGCTCTTTGCCAAAACAGGAGGAGCTCTGTGCTGGGGACAGACTCTTTGTCTGGCCCTGCCCCTTGGCAGGGTCCCCAGGGGTTTCCTGACCAAAATGCATACTGGGCATGATGTAGCCACCCCCTTGCCCCACACTGTGTGTGGGAGGAATCTGGGCATATGGGCTGGGAGAGCACCTCCTGCACCTCCCACGGCTGGAACAGAGAATGTGGGAGACACGGGAGGCTGCTGAGCACGGAGCGTCTGAAAGGGGCAGCTCAGAAACATCCCTTGTAAAACAGGGCTGGACAGCTCCTGGGAGCAGCTCAGGCAGAGGAGGGAGCTCAGCCAGCTCTTCCTGCTGGAACCAATCTTCCAGGGTGCTTTAGCCTTCAGGGGGCTGCATAAGAGCTAAGGAGAGACCTTCCTGCCTCCTCCCGCTTCAGGGGGCTGTGGGCTCTGGGGTAAGGACAGGTCCATTACACCTGGACTCGAGGCCCTGGGGAAGGGGGGCTCAGCTGTGCTCTGTCTCTCCACTGCCCTGGGCAGTGCTAGACCCCCTGTGGGTGAGAGGCCACCACAGAACACGCTTTGGACACGCACTCCAGAGTAGAGTATTAGTACTCTAACAAGGTTTGAATGGTGCAATCGAGCTACAGTCACAGAATGGTTTGGGTTGGAAGCGATTTTGGAAAGGTTTAAAGGTCATCTAGTCCAACCCCCTGCCGTGGGCAGGGACTTCTTCAATAGTGACCTTCAAAAGAACCACACAGTGCACTAACCTCACAGTCCAAATCCCCCAGTATCTGTTTGACACCATAGGTAATTCCATTCCAAGGCTCTTCCCCTTTTCCCTGGTGTTCAGCTTCCAGCTTTGTTTTCCAGCCACAGTCTGAGGCTGAGGGCCCTTCTTCAGGCTGGATGACAGCAGGGCTGACCCGAGTTCTTGCCTGGGAGAGGCTGAGGCTTGGGGTGGGTTATTAAAGGTCTCTTCCAACCTAAACAATTGTTGTCACTGTTATTAATCCTGAGGTTTACTGAAAGCACCAAACCCACAGAGCTGCAGCAGTTCCCAAACCACGGCATGCTCCCATTCCAAGGGCCGTGTCTCTCCATATCCACAAGCTCTTGGCTCTGTTTGCTGTTTCTCCATTGCCCCTGACAGGAGGAACCCATCCCTAGGAGCCTCCAACAGAGCCCTGGCCAGGTGGCTGCCAGCGGAGTACGAGGACGGCGAGTCCGTGCCCCGCGGGTGGACGGAAGGAAGGCGCTTCTCTGGATTCCCCCTTCCACTGGTAAAGTTTGTAGCCGTCTCAGAATGCAGTGCCAGGGCCCAGGGATTGCCAGGTCTTGGACAGGCCACAGGCACCAAAGGGCTCCTCCACCAGCTGGAGCTGTGGATCGGGTTGGAGGAGCTTAAATTCACCAGCTTCAGGGTGATGGTCTGAGAATATCCAGGGGGATCTGTTAGGAAAGCTTTCTAAGTCCCATGCCTTCAGGAAAAGCAAAGGAAAATTGATCTGACTGCTGCAGAATCACACGAGGAATACAGAATTGCACAATATGTTCTTTTAAATTGAGTGCATTTAAGCCAATTTATTTTAATCACCTTTTTTGATTTGGTTTGTGGCAGTTGTTGTTTCCTGAAAAGCAATTATGCCAGAGGATAAAGTGAGCCAGGGAACCCCCAGAACAAAAAATATATGGCCAGAAATGCTGCATGGGGGTCCCTGGGTGGGTGAACTGCAGGAGTTGTGGCTCTCGTGGCACCTGGATGTGAGCAGGGGCACTTGATGTGGCTTCTGGTCACTTGAGCTTGGGGCAGCAAGAGCTCTGATGAGGAGCTGGGGTTGTGTTCACGGGTTTGTTGTATTTCCTAATCCTCCTCCACAGCAGTGTCCACTTTTTCTGTAGTAATACATGAAGGTGGGGGAACTGTGATGGCTGGGGAAGGGATGACAAGGGAGGAGGACTTCGAGATAACTTCCAGAAATTCACAGGGGCTATTTTTTCCACACTTCTATTCAAAAAAAGTCTTTTAAAATCTCTTTTGTCTCCCATTCCCAGGCTTGCTTAGCAGTTTCCCTGAGTCCATCAAGGGACAGTCTTGGCCTGGAGGCTCAGAGCCCTGCCTAGAGCCAGGGCAGCGCAGTGCTCGGCGAAGGGCACTCGGTGATGGTGACACCTTCCTGCGCAGACAGATTTGGGTTTTTTTGTCTGCAAAGCACAAGAAGTGCCTTGGGCATTTTTGCTGATGACCCCACAACTGGGTGCACCCATTCATACACGTCATTTCCCACCAAGGTGTTCTGCCTCCACCCCTGCAGGTCCGCCAAGTGTCCAACGAGATCGTCCGCTTCCCCCCGGAGCAGCTCCGGATGGACCAGCAGAGATCCCTCATGTTCATGCAGTGGGGCCAGTTTATTGACCACGACCTGGATTTCAGCCCGGAGACCCCAGCCAGAGTCCCCTTCGGTGGCGAGACAGACTGTGACACCAGCTGTGCCAAGGCGCCTCCCTGCTTTCCCATCCAGGTACGGGCAGGGGAAAGGAAGGGAGAGGGCATCTGCCTTCCAACCAGGAGATGCTGGTGGCTCTCCCAGCCCTCGGCCATGGAGGAACATCCTCCCAGAACAGGCCGAGAAGGTCAGAGCACTCTGTGTTGTGGTGGTGGTGCTGTGTTCCAGGGCTGTCCCTGGGTTCAGGCACAGGCACAGCCTTTCCCAGGTGTCCAGGCATTTACCCATCCCCCTCAGCAATGTGGCTTTTCTTTGGAACTGTAGTGCAAAGGCAGCACGGGTGATGCCGAAAACAGGAAATGTCACAGACAGGCACTGGGGAGTGTCAACAATCCAGAAAGTCCACGGGACTTAAGCACTCCTTGCACGGGACAAGGGAGTGCCGAGATCTCCCAGCAGTGCCCGCGGTGTTAGCAGGAGTCACGTCCTGGTCCCTGCTCCAGCAGATCACAGAATCACAGGATCACTGGGGTTGGAAAAGCCCTTCAGGATCATCCAGTCCAAGCTGTGCCTGATGCCCTCCTTGTCCCCAGCCCAGAGCTCTGAGTGCCACGTCCAGGCCTTCCTTGGGGACTTCCAGGGATGGGCACTCCAAACCTCCCTGGGCAGCTCTTTCCAAGGCCTGACCTCCCTTTCCATGAGGAAATTCCTGCTGGTGTCCAACCTGAGCCTCCCCTGGCCCAGCCTGAGGCCGTTCCCTCTCCTCCTGTCCCTGTTCCCTGGGAGCAGAGCCCGACCCCCCCGGCTGCCCCCTCCTGTCAGGGACTTGTGCAGAGCCACAAGGGCCCCCTGAGCCTCCTTTGCTCCAAATCACATCCATGTCCCTCCTGCAGCCCTGCTCTCCTGCCTTTGAAGTTCTGCTGCAGCTCTGGCTCCCACGTGTGCCCCTAATTCCTCTCAAGGAAGACTATGATGGGATGGAGCATCACTGAGTATTTGCCTGACATGCATTTGAGAATGCAGGCAGGGTCACAAGTTCTGGATGACAACTGCCTGCGGTGTAGAGATGGAGATACGAAAACTGAGCTTTAAAGATTCAATCCAATGTATTTATTTTCAGGGGAAACACCTCAGGAATCCATAAGACTTTAGGGAAATCTAGGTGTCTTCAGGCTGCTTGGGACCTGGGCTCCTAAAGCAGCATCTCTGCTGTCAATCTGACCCTTCATCTCAAGACTTATGCTGGAGATTTATGCCCTGTGAGAGGGCTCCTGCCTGGCTCCATCTCCTGAGCCGCTGATGAATTTTCCTTTTCTCTATCTGCAGATCCCACCCAACGACCCCCGGATCACCAACAGGAGGGATTGCCTCCCTTTCTTCCGCTCAGCTCCCACCTGCACGCGGGGCAGGGCGATCCGGGAGCAGATCAACGCGCTGACCTCGTTCCTGGACGGCAGCGTCGTGTACGGCAGCGAGGCGGCCGTGGCCGCGCGGCTGCGGGACCGGAGCAGCCGGCGGGGCCTCCTGGCCGTGAACCAGAACTTCACGGACGGGGGCAGGGCGTACATGCCTTTCGGCCCCATGAGGAAGGAGCCCTGCCTCAAGGCCAGCGGGGCAGCTCGAATCCCTTGTTTTTTTGCAGGTGAGTGAGCTGGGTGCTGGCACCGAAACCTGGAATCTGGAGCAGACAATTCCACCAGCTCCAGCTCGCTTCTTTAGTCGTTTGTTTTTCTTATTTAAGTAGAAAATGGAATGGAGCAAAACATGACAGACTGAGACAGGCTGTGCTGGGTAGGAGGAAGGTCTTCACTATCTCCAAGTCTTCTTAGTGAGGATAAACTTGGAGTGAAGGTGTCCCACCCATGCTCAGCAGCTCTGCTGCAGGGCCCCAGTGACCTAGGGACCAGTGCCATGATGGAGCCAAGCAGGCACAGCAGTGGCAGCCTGGCCTGGAGGCCCCGGCTGGTCTGTCCTTGTCATTCCATGGCTGTCTCCATCCCAGCAGGATGGCAACAGGGGTGTAACTGCTGTGCTGGGGCACAGCAGGAAACGTTTGCATGTCCCTGCTGCACTGAGGAGCTCGGATCCAGCTGGAATGAGAAGGAGGCCAATACCAGACCAAGGTGGCCTGTCAGGATGGGTTCCCACCACTGTGAAGGCTGAGGGAGCACTGGGAGCACTCTGGCCAGGCCCGTCCATCAAGGACACCCTCCTGCTACATTTATCCTTTGTCATGCTTTTGGTATCCCCTTGGCTCCTTCTTCAACCCAAAATAACTCCTCTGGTCCTGGGCACAGGCTCCCAAAGCCAGACAGGCTCCCAAAGCCAGACAGGCTCCCAAAGCCAAGCCTTCCCTCCAGCCAAATCCGTGCACAGCCACCACCCTCTTCCCCACTGCTGCCCTTTGCCGTGTTCTGTCCCCAGCTCACAGAGACAGAACTGACCTCACGGATCCTTAGCCCTATTCCCTTCTGGTCCTGCTGCTGAGGACCAGGGTGTTGCCACAAGCCTGTGGGACCCCAGAGAGGGATGTTTCTGACACACCTCTTGAATTAGTGTCTCACTTCCTGGCCTGTTTCTTTTGGAGAGCAGGACTTCCTGGCTGGCTCCTGCTGGGTCTGGCCACACCAGGCCACTTGTGGCACTGCTGGAGAAAGCTTGAGGGCACAATAGATCTCATGAGCTGTGGAGCTGCTTTCTACTCCCTTGGCCCTCTTCATATCTGGCCAAACTTCCTCTGAACATCCCCATGGTCCTTGGAATCCATCAGCCCCCTCCTCTAAAGCTCACGGTGTTTCACGATCCCTCCAGGCTCCCACAGCATTCCACCTGTCCCGTGTGTTGTTCCACACCTGCTTGCCCAGTTCCGTGCAGGTCTCTCCTTGGCGAGGACCACGCCGGACCTGTGGCCAAAGGCAGGTGCCCAGCGAGAAGCAGAGCAGGCGGGAGTGTCAGGTACTTCCCAGGAGGGGCTTCTGGCCCCCACGGACTCTCAGCGAGGAGCAGTTCCTGTTCCATAGCTGGAACAGACCCATCAGTTCTTTTATAGTCATCAGCTCGGGCTGTTCCGGAAGCGCCTTTGAAAATTCAGTGCCTTATTTGTGACTTTTCCGGTCCCTGAGAACCGGGCGAGCTTTACATGTGCAGTTGCCTCACAGGGCTCAGCGTTTCCTCCCAGGGCTCTGTTGGAAGCTCTGGCTGGATGCATTCAGCTCATGGAAACCTCACAGTGCTGCTTTTGTTCCTCCTTCCGCAGTCCCTCACAGGCAGCCTTTGAGAGGGGATGAAAAGGGCTCTGTGCCCAGTGCAGGAGCAAATGCCTCTATTTACTGTGGGACAAGGGGACTAAATACGACATATTTACTTTTCTCTGAGTGCTTGTCTATACTCTCATCACCTGCTTGCTCTTGGGTTTCCTGCCCCAGATGTTTGAAGAAGGATTTGATATTTCATTGTGATGCTGTTTGTAATTTATTCCTGCAAGTTGACTCATTTTGCTTTTCCTTTTACTCCCTGGAGAGCCTGTTTGTGACTGGCACCTTGCTTTGGCCGCAGTTTCAGCTGGTTTGAAGGAGACCTTCTGACTTTCAGAGCTCCTTGGGCCATCTTGACTTCCCTCTTCCCGTTTGCATTTCTCTCTCAAGCGCTGAGACCAAATGTCTCTGATATGGGAGCCTGGAGAACACCTACTTGTATTTAACTTAAGTTAATGCTCCCAGCCCTTCAGTGAAACCTCCCCCCTCTGTGATTCTCAGCACAGCTGTGACAGCACCTGGCTTTTGCTGCCTCAGCAGAAATTTGGCTTTTCCTGGTGCTGTCCAGCCCTTGGTTTCCTTCTCCTCCTCCATGTTTCTTACCCCTTTTCTTCGCAACACAAATATCGAGGCAGCTAAAAACTCCTCTGTGCGTGCTTCCCCATGGACATTCCCACTCCAATGCCACGTGTGCCCCTCCCAGGTGACACCCGTGCGAGCGAGATGCTGGAGCTGGCCTGCATGCACACGCTCTTCGTGCGGGAGCACAACCGCCTGGCTGGAAAGCTGAAGAGCCTCAATCCCCACTGGAATGATGAGAGGCTCTACCAGGAGGCACGAAAGATCCTGGGAGCCATGATCCAGGTACCAGCCACCATCCCACCTGCCCCAGCTCTGCCTGCAGTCCCACAGGGTTCACGTGTTAGGCTGTGCTAGTGTGGGGTGGCCAAAGGGTGCAGGATTTTGGGGTGAAAGGACCAAATTCTTTCCACCAGCCCCTTTTGACCAAAGCAAAATCACACAGAGATACCTGAAATGACAAGCACAGAGGGGTCCCCCTGAATCTTTGATGTCCCTCTACTGTTAAATTTACAAAATGCTTGATGAGGCTTTTAATGGCACATTTTTGTTTGAGGAACAGACAGAAAAGTCAGAGGAAAAGCTTTTCTAACTTGTGTTTTATACCTGATAAAATGGTGCTGGATATTTGGATTAAAATTCCTCTGGGTTGTGAATCTCCTTCTCTCAGTGATTCCCTGCCCATGGCAGGGGGTTGGAATGAGATGATCTTGAAAGTCCCATCCAACCCAAACCATTCTGGGATTCTGTGAAGAAGCCCCATGTGCTGGTGGATGCAGCCAGTCATGGTGTCTCCTCGGGACTGGGCTGCACCCCAGACTTGACCCTGAATGGGCTCCTGGGGTCAAACAAACACCTCTGTGCTTGGGAGGCACCTCCCGAGGGCTCCTGTCCAGCCTCCAGTTTGGAGCAGGAATGGTCTCCAAGCTGGATGAGGTTTTACAGCTGGCAGAAAAGGCTGGATCCTGTGAGAGAAAGGGACGCGGGGTTTCCAAAGGCACTGCACCTCCTTTGAAGCCTGTCTTCTGAGCTGGTTTAACAAAAAGTAAAAAGCAGGAATATCAAAATGCTTTTATGCCGTCAATTTAAATATTATTGTATTGTTGAAAAAACGTTGGGCAAGGCAAACACTTAAAAGATTGTCCTAAAAAGCATCATCTCCATCATTGTGTTTACATCAATGGTTTAATCTTCATGCAGCTTTCAGACAATCCATTTTCTCCTGCTGACACAGAAGTGTTCCTTTTTAAAAAAAAATTGTATTGTGCTGCCTCCTCAATATCCCAGAGAGACATGAGAGCAGGATTGGAAATCTCTGCTGTGGGAGGACTCAGGGAGCTGCCCGTGGGTGGTGTTACCCCTGTTATCTGCCAGTGTTATCTTTGCCATCTGAGGCAGGAAGGGCGCAGTTCTGCCTGCCTGATGGGAATGGTGACAAGGAGGCAACATTTGGGAGGATTTGGCAGGCTTTTATCTTCACAGAATCACAGAACCAATTAGGTTGGAAAAGATCTCTGAGATCATGGAGTCCAACCTATTATTATGTTGCTCTGACCTGCCAGCGCGTTGTGGCAGAGAGAACACGAACAACAACTTTGCTTCCACAGAAACTGATGCCCAAGACTTTAAGAGTTCACCCTTTCCTTGTTTCCCCCTAGATCATAACCTACAGGGACTACCTGCCTCTCCTGTTGGGATGCAGGTTCCGGCGGTTCATTCCTCGCTACCGGGGCTACAACGAGTCTGTGGATCCTCGGATATCCAACGTCTTCACCTTGGCTTTTCGCTTTGCTCATGCCTCAGTCCCCCCAACTGTTGGCCGCTTAGATGAAACTTACAGACCCATAACTCCTGAAATTCAACTCAGAACCTCCTTCTTTGCTGTCTGGAGGATCATTCAAGAAGGTAAATCCTTTCTTGCAGCTCTGCAGTGTGGGGTTCATTTTCATTCACCCTTTTCTGCCCTCTCTGGATGAGCTCCTGCTTCAGCCAAATTTAAAAGCATTTTGTATCAAATGTATTAAATGGCCATGAAAAAAAGCCAGAGTTTTCCCAACAGAGCTGTTCCCTGTAGTCAAGGGCAGCCCATCATGTTACAAAATTGTCTGATTGCTTAATTGCTGTGGCCTCCAAGAGCATTATTCAAAGTATTTTCTTCTTAATTCTTTAAGTGCAGGAAAATTGATTCTCGTGAAGTAGAAGTCTATAATTAAATATAAGCTGTGCTCACCTCTCTGGGGCCTCCCTGCACTGCTCACACGTCCCTGCTGCAGGTGGAACTGATCCCAGTTTCCCCGTGGGTGGGATTTCTCTGCAGGTGGGATCGATCCCTATCTCCGGAACCTCATGGCCAGCCCGGCCAAGCTGATGACGCAGCAGCAGATGGTGGTGGACGAGCTCCGGGATCGGATGTTCGAGCAGGTTGAAAGGATTGGGTTTGATTTAGCTGCACTCAACATGCAGCGCAGCCGAGATCACGGCCTTCCCGGTAAGGCAGCTGTGGGAGCAGAGCTTACAAACAAAAACAAGTGGAAATCAGGCATTTTTGTGATTAAACATTGAGAAACTTCTCCAGCCCACACTTGGCTGAAATCACTCAGGAGTTGGGTTTGGTGATCCTTATGTGTCTCCTTCAGTGCAGGATATTCAGTGATTCTGTGATGCTCTTTCCCAAACCTTTTCCTTGTTTCTGAACAACCACAGATAAGTGGGGGGAGGCTGAGCACTGAAGGCACAGCCTGGCTGAAGCTGAAGGAGACACGTGGAGGCAGAAGAACACGGGGCATTGCTCAGACCAGAGTTTGGTGTTCAGTGACTGACTCATTTCTATTGTCCAAGTGGAAAAACTGGTAAAATAGTTCAGCAACAAGTTTGCAGGAGTGGAACTAGGGCTGTAAGTGCCCTGTGACTTCTCTGCAACCATCTGTAGTGGTCTGGCCCAGCCACACATGACTGGAAGAGCAGATTCCAATGTGTAAAGAAAATCTCATCATAATTTCCCTATTAAGTCTGTGTCCCAGAAAAAAACCCACCAGGCGTGTCAGAACCACTCTCACGGCTCTGCAAGGTGCAAAACCAGTATAATGGCATTGCGAGATGGTCTTGAGAAATAGATTGTTGATGGGACTCCAGAGCTGGCTCCTGGGTGGGTCCTTGCCCAACAGTGTCATTAGGCTGATGCAAGTGCCCGGAGCCGCTGTGTCAGCAACATCCTGAGAGAGGCAACAGGGCTCCTGTTTGAAACTCGGATGAAAACTGAGCTGGATCCATGGGTTTTAAGCCCAGTCAGAGGCTTCACAGTACATCCAGGCGCACCATCAGCTCACGGGATTGCTCTGCCTTGGCCACAACAGAAGGCTGTGATTTTTTCTGTGCTTTATTGAGGAACACCATCATGCTGAACCTGATGGGAACCACAAATCCTGAGCTTCCAGACCTGACATGGTGGGAGTGACATGTACTTCCAGTGAATTTGGGTTTAACTTTAGGTCTCAACCCACCCATGAGTGCGGCTGTACTCCTTTGTATTAGACATCCATGAAGGTGGTGATGGCATAGCAAGGTCAAAAACCCTCCCTAATTAATTTTCTGATTAAGCAAATTCTCAGTGTCCTGGAATTGTTTGATAGTGGTGTCATCCAGGCACCATATGCTGTGTCTTTTTCTCCCACTTCTCCCTGGTTTTTAGATAGAAGACAGTAGGTTTGGACTGGATATCAGGAAAAAATTCTTTCCTTGAGGGTGGGGAGGCCCTGGCACAGGGTGCCCAGAGCAGCTCTGGCTGCCCCAGCCCTGGAAGTGTTCAAGGCCAGGCTGGACAGGGCTTGGAGCAGCCTGGGACAGTGGAAGGTGTCCCTGCCCATAGCAGGGGTTGGGATGAGATGAGCTTTATTATCCCTTCCAACCCAAATCATCCCAGGATTCCATGACATCCTGCTCACAGCAGAGGTGTTTGCTGCAGCATCATCTCATCTCCTCCGCCAAGATGCAGAATTATGCACCAGTTGTGGCCCAGTGATTCTTGGCTGTTTGCAGTCCAGAAAAATTAGTCCAGTTGGCAATGTCTGGTGGCTGAAGTAACTCGGGCTGCATGGAGTGGGTGGCTTGTCCCCATGGCTGGACAGGGACCAGCTGTGGGGAAGCACTTGGTCATTCTCCTGTTGTACAGAGAGAGGGGCCCTCAACACCTGGTCCAGGCTCACTTTCAGTGAAGGCAGCATCGGTTCCATCCGTGCTGAGTGGAGCAGAACATTGCTGGAAGGTGGAACTCCCACCTGCAAAGACATGTCTCAAAACAGCATTGAAAGGCCAGGCAGGAGGAACTGGCTCTGGAGGAGTGGGAAGTCAGTAGCGTTAACAGAAATATAGGAAAATGTTTTAAACATTTTGGGACCCTATAGGTGTCCCAGCTTTGGGAAAAAGAGGGAAAAGCCTTTCCGGGAGGGGGTAGCACATGAGTGCTCTATCTGCTCTGATATCCGACCACTTGCAGGTTACAACTCCTGGAGACAATTCTGTGGGCTCTCACAGCCCTCCGGAGTGAGGTCCCTCGGCCGAGTGCTGAGGAATCGGAACCTGGCAAGGAAGTTCCTGCAGCTCTATGGGACACCGAAGAACATTGACATCTGGATTGGGGCCCTCGCAGAGCCCTTTGTGAACGGAGGCCGAGTTGGGCCCCTCATGGCTTGTCTCATCGGCACCCAGTTCAGGAACATTCGTGATGGGGACAGGTAAGAGGGCAGCTGGGTATCCCAGCCCCAAGGTACACGGAGGCTGGAGTTTATGCAGATTTCTTCACTCACATCTGAAAACTACTCCAGTTGTTTGTTGCTTTTTTGTCAGTACTCCTTCAAAAGTTTCATTCTCTTTGTAGTGATGTTCTTATTCCCTGTCTGATGGCTGAGACGCTGGGCTAAGATCCCTTCCCAGCAAAGTGATGTCTCACTATTTCTTCTTCCCACCCCAGTTCTGGACTGGAACCCTCTGACATGTGGCAGGGCTTGGTCTTTGCTTGTGGTGGATGGGGTGGATTGGGGTTTCTTGTCAGCCAAAATCACTTCAGCAGTGCTGACGTTTCAACACACCCTGAATTCCTCCTCCTTCTCCTTGAGGTTGCTCAGGGGCTTCAGGTGCAGCAGTGAGTTATGTTCCCATCTAAAGCTGAATTTATGAAGCAAGATCCCTGTACCTGCCAGCAATATTGCCTGAAAATGGGATCACAAGCCATGTTTCTGGGAAACAGTTCTGCTGACAGAGACTTAGGATAAGCTCAAACCCCAGGATGGGGAGCTTAGAGGCAAACAGCTTGTTGCATGTCTAGAAATCCTGTTCTTATGGCAGGAAATGAACCCTTTTCTAAAAAATTGAGTAATTATAGGGCTTGTTCCAACATGGCAATCATGGGGCTGTAACCACAGCCTGTGCACGGTCTGTGCAGCCTTTCCTATTTGAAAGAGGGTGCCTGTGCCTTATCTGAGGGAAATTCATTCAGCTGTAGCTTTGTTACATGTCCATGGCCAAAAGAAAAGCAAGACAATTATCCAACCGATGAGTCAGGGTTCTCAATTTAAATAACAGAAATTCAAATTTGTTCTTGGCAAAAGAAATTAGTATTAATGGAAAATAATACTGTGGGAGTCATGAACGTGAAGAAGGCAGAAGGCAAAAATCTGTTGTCTTCTTTCTCCTGCAGGTTTTGGTGGCAGAACCCTGGGGTTTTCACTCGTCGCCAGCGCCGTTCACTGGCCAAAATCTCCTTGTCACGAATAATATGTGACAACACCCGCATCACTAAAGTATCAAGGAATATCTTCCGGGCTAACAGATACCCCCGTGGCTTTGTGAGCTGCAGTCGGATCCCAAAGCTGGACCTCAGACCCTGGAAGTCAACGTGCACCAAGGAGCCAGGTATGCTCTGCAAACAGCAGCAGGTCCTGCCTGCACGCCCCTGAGAAAGCCAGACCCATGGTTTAAAACTGAGCTGCCCGACATGGGGCTGGACCTGTGTGCCAGGCACAGCTTTAGGTGCTCCAGTTCACCAGGGGTACTCAGAGTGGCTCCTGCAAAATGCAGATTTCCTGGCAGACCAAGCCAAGTGCCCTATTCCGGGAATTTTTCTAACGAGGACGGGCTGAGGGAGCTGGGGCTGCTCAGCCTCGAGAGGAGCCCCAGCTGAGAGGGGCCCTCAGCCCTGGGTGTCCCTGGCTGCAGGGAGGGCTCCGGGCAGGACCCGGGCTCTGCTCCGGGGCCCAGCAGTGGCACCAGAGGGACGGGCAGGGGCTGAGCCCAGCAATTCCCTGCACAGGAGGCACAGCTCCTGCCCTGGGCAGTGCCCAGCCCTGAGCAGGCTGCCCAGGGAGGGGCTGGAGTCTCCCTCAGCGGGGATGTTCCAGAGCCCTCTGGACACAGCCCTGTGCCCTGTGCTCTGGGATGGCCCTGCCTGAGCAGGGAGGTGGCACCAGTGCCCCTCTGGGGTCCCTTCCAGCCTGGCCCAGCTGGCATTCTGTGACTTTTTTCTGATCAATTGACTTTCCATTTAGCTCTTCACTGCTGATGCCAGGGTTTCCTGCATGGGAAACAATGCCCAGACTGGGAAGGCTGCTCTGTCTGTCTGTCTGTCTGTCGAATGCTGTTTGTCAGCACATCCTTGTAAGGCCAAAAGCAACTCAGCATTTGAAAAGGAATTCCCAGTCTGTGGAAGGGTTTCTGGTTTTGATCTCTGCTTGTACAGATGTTGCCTATATTTACACTATTTCTCTCAGCTGCCTTCAGGATTTGTAAAATTCTTGAGGTCTAATTCCTTCCAAAATGCTCCCTGAAATCCACGGGAAGTAGATGTAGGGAAGAGTGGCTCTCCCCGGGAAGAGCTGTTCCAGTGCCTTTTCCTAACAAAACATCCTTCCTTTCCTGACAGTCAGGTCCTGCCACACTCTCGTAATACCAGTTTTTGATCCCTCTTTTCCAGCTTAACCTGTGGAAACAAGTCACTCAAGGCATAAGGGAGCTATGGCAGGTTCTTTTCTATTAACACAAAGCTTTTTATCTCCTCTAGAAGAAGATTCTGGTGACTTTAAATGCTGAACACTGAGGATGTCCCAGATGCCCAGACCTGGGAAGCTGCTGAGGTGGATTATTAATTTTTACTGTGTTTATGCTTTTGCTGCCTGCAATGTTTGGGCACAGTTCTGTCGTTTGCTCAGCTTGATTTGCATGAAGCCTTTACAGTGGGATGGAGCCCAGGAATAAAAGAACTTCATGAAGAGATGTCCCAGATCTGTGAACTTGCTCAGTATCACAAAGCCAAATGAGTTATCCAGAGGCTGATCCCAAACCACACCAGCTGCTGGCTTAGGCTGTAGAACCACACAATGCTTCACCAAGATTTACTGTCAAACACATGTTTTGGACCTTCCTTTTAAAATTTTCAACCCCCACAGAATGATCCAGGGCATAGGAATGACAGCTTATTTTTGTTCTCTGATTTTTCTGTTTGAAAGAAATAAATCCTTCAATTTCCAGAGAAAATTTACTAAGGGCAGGATGCTTCTGAGAGAAGCAGAAACAGTTGTCCTGCACCCCAAACACACTGTCCTAAAATGCCCTGTGACAGGTTTTGCTCCAACACAGAAGAAAAAAGTTCTGCCACATGGAAGAGAGTTTTCTCACCATTACTCCCCATTTTCCAGAATGCCCAAAACATCCTGTGCTGTGACAGAAACCTGTGACAAGCTATTCCTGAAGCCTGGCATGAGCCAGCATGACTCACCACTGGGCTTTAGAGCTGGTGGGATGTGGCCTGGCAAAGATAAGAACAATCAGAACACACAAGAAAGTAAAAACTACTCTGGTTTCAATCCAGCTTTTTCCCTTTTCCTGAAAGGGATCAAACCCACTTTGTCCTCCCTCTGTAGCCTGCTATATTCCTGTTATTGCTTAATAAATTGAAATTTTGGGCTGAGGCCAAGATGTTGTAGTGCAGGTAGCTTTTCTCTGGGAATACTGGGAAAGGGCAGTTCCAGAAGCTGTGTGTCATTAATGGAAGAAGGTATTTCTTGCTGAAGCCTCTGCCCCCAACTCCTGCATGAGGCAGAGCTATGAAAGTCAGCACTGAGGGGTGGGAGGCACTGACTGGGGTGTCCCAGTGGCTCCAGCTCTGGTTTCCCACTCCAGGTTCTCTGACGGTGACACAGCCCCGTGCCTGCCCAGCCCCTCGGGGACAGAGCATCCTTCATTACCTGCTGACTTCAGCAATTCCCCTCTGGGGGAGGACGGGACTGCCTCAAAGTCACCCACAACCCCTCAGCACAGACAGCTGATTTCTTGTATTTTAGCCAAGCTGAAACGTGGACAATTGGATTTACTTTACCAGCTTGATCAAACACGTGCAGTGCTGGCACAGCAGCGTGGAGACCGTCCGTAGGGTGCCTGGTATGTGCCTGCCTTGGCCAGTGGAGCTCCTGAGGGGGGGATGCATCCTGCAGGAGCTGGGATGGGATGGTTTGCCCTGATCAGCCTCTGCTGCTGGTTTCAGAAGGGCAGCTCTCTCTCCCAGCTCTGCTGAGGCCTCTCATTCACTTTCTTTCCCACCTGCAGCCTCCCCCAGCTGTTTCAGCTCAGACCTGGATGTCCATCCCGAGGTCATCCTGTCAGGTCCTTCTCCCAGTGCCAACTCAATTGTTCCTCAATTGGGTGGATGCCCACCAAGGTGGTCAGTGGGCTGCAGCACATGGGGTGCAAAGAGAGGCTGAGAAAGCTGCATCTGCTCAGTCGGGAGAACGGGATGGGGAGTGATTTCAGTCTCTCTAAGGAGTAGCTGCGAAGGTGGACACTTCCCAGAGGCTCACAATGAAAGGAGAAGAGGTAACAGATGCAGGTTACCACAAGGGAAATAACCTTTGGACAAAGACAAAGGTTATTCCCTGTGATAGTGGTGTGATGCAGACACAGGGATGAGAGAGATCTTGAGATCTCCAACCTTGGGTATTATCCCAAACTGTCTAGACCTTGAGCGAGCTCTCTGGATTTGCAGTTAACCCTGCTCTGAGTAGCTGGTTGGCCTGCAGATCTCCTGGTGTCCTTTCCCCCTTCAATTTTCCTGTGATTTACAGGGATAAACTGTTTTATTTCCTAGCCAGAGTTCACCAGCTCTAAACTAACCCATGACTGCAAGCCCTGCAGCCCAGGCTGTTCCAGGCTGCTGCATTCTTTTCTGTCAGGGCTGTCTGGATACCACAGAAATCTTCATGAGCCAGAACACCTTTTCTTGTAAAACCTCTTCTCCTGTCATTATAAGCATTTCCAGCCGTGTCTTTGCTCATAAATTGGTCTCTGAAGCTAATCTGTGCCTTGCAAAACTGAGGGTTACATGGATTCATCATGGAGCTGCAGCCAGAGCATCATAAACAGTTTGCTCTTGATGACCTTTCTCCAATATATTTACCCTGGAATCCCTCTGAAGTTTTTAGTATCAATGTTAATGTCTCTAAGTGAGTAGTAAGTGATGAATTCCCTTCTGACCTGCTCACCCTTTGGAGGCTGGTGACTGATGTGGTCCTTGGCCAGACCCAACACTTTGCCCTTTGATAACTTATCATAGAGACATGGAATATCCTGAGCTGGGACCCCCAGGGACCATCCAGTGCAGCCCCTGGCCCTGCACAGACACCCCAACAACCCCACCCTGGGCATCCCTGGCAGCGCTGCCCAAACGCTCCTGGAGCTCCGGCAGCCTCGGGGCCGTGCCCATTCCCTGGGGAGCCTGGGCAGTGCCAGCACCCTCTGGGGAAAGAGCCTTTCCCTGATCTCCATCTCAACCCCCCAACACAGCTCCAGCTGTTCCCTCAGATCCTGTCCCTGGCTACCAAAGAGAAGAGATTGGTGTCTGCCCCTCTGCTTGTTCCAATCTGTTCCAGAGGAGATATTTATGCCAGCAATTTTCACTGGGAATCACTCCCACTTCAAAATACAGTCTTCATATTTTGTGCTGGAATCATTGCTTTGCATTTGGAAGTCAATTGTGATGTTCAGCTTCACCAGCTCCTCTCTGTCACACGTTGCTGTGCTGACAACAGTCCATCCTCTTCTGAGCCTTCATATGGTGAACAAGACAATTTCCTTGGCCTTTTCCCACCACACTGGATCACTTGCCCTGCCTCCCCTCTCTCTTCTGGCCAATATGTGGCTCAGCAGATCTGGGGAGCAGGAAGAGTCATTAAAGCTGTGTGACAAAAGCTCATGGTGTGAGCAAGTCCCTCCTCTCCCTGGCTCAGATTCACTTGAGCCAGGTTCTGGAAAGGATGCAAAGAGCCAGGGGCAAAAGGAGTCAGCTGGGCATGGATACACCTAGTCTGGAGACTGGGATCTTCATTAGAGCTGCAGTTTCTGAAAACATCTTGCAGGTTAGGCAAGAGCCAACTGCTTTTGAAATGGGAGCGGGATGGATCCCGCTGGGGATCCTTGCAACAGGCGAAAATTATAGCTGTGGATTTTGCTATCTGTGGGTTTGGAGCCTGAATGCTGTGTTAGATCTGAGCTGACTGTCTGTCTGTGGGGAATTGGGAATGTCCTTGGCTTTCTCCACACTCATCAGAGACACTTATGAGCTCTTGGAATCAAAGACCTCCTTACTCTCCACAGCTCCCTGACAGGAGGGGGCAACCAGGGGGAATTTGGGCTCTGCTCCCGGGGAACAGGGACAGGAGGAGAGGGAACGGGCTCAAGTTACACCAGGGGAGGCTCAGGTTGGACACCAGCAGGAATTTCTTCTTGGAAAGGGTGCTCAGGCCTTGGCAGGGGCTGCCCAGGGAGGTTTGGAGTCCCCATCCCAGAAGGAGTCCAGGGAAAGCCTGGACGTGGCACTCAGCACTCCGGGCTGGGGACAAGGGGATCAGTCCTAGGCTGGACTGGATGATCCTGGAGGTCTTTTCCAACCTCAGTGATTCTGTGAAGTCTTTGAAAATTGCTGACACTGACTTAAAATAAACCTCTTCAGTGGTTTGTGAACTGTTGTGAACTTGCAGACTTCCTTGCCCCTGACTTTCTGGGGGGGTTTCTATGTGCAGAGTTGTGTCAAAGGTTTCTTCTACGGCAGGAGCCTGACAACAGCACCCTGGTTTGGAAGCCATGGCCATCCCTGCAGCACAGCCATTCCATTCCTTTCACTGGCATTACACTTTAGGAACCTCTCTCTGGTAGGTCAGGATGAACCAGTTGTGCATCAAATCAACCGTACCCCAGTTGCAAAAGGCCATAATTTTGTACAGATTAGAGACAGGAAAGGCTGACAGGCATTAGGAAGGCAGTTGTTCGCTGGATCAAACTTTGGAGAAGCAGAAAGAAGCCATGGTTTCTCTCTAAGCAGTGGCTCCCACAGGGACCTGGTCTCTGCAAGCACCCGTTCAGAGGGTCCCAGTGTGCACACATGGGGCTCTTGTAGTTCCCACGGGCTGGTGCAGGGACAGTTCAGAGGCTGTGGAGAAGCTCTTTGCTTTGGCTGCCTCTCCTGTGGTTCCAGGGAAGCCTTGGGAGAGCTGAGAGGTGAGGCTGCAGTCACCTCTCCAGTTTTCCACTGAAAATCAGGAGAAGGGTCCCTGGCTAAGCCAGAGGAGCAGGGAGCACAGGCACTGCCTTTCTATATCATTACGTCTTTCCTCAGTTTCTTCAGGAAATATCACTGAGCCTTGCCCGTTTTACTGTCCTCAACGATTTGACTTTGTTCTTTAGGTTGCAGGTGATGGTCATCATGGTTTTATGGGTCCTCGGGCTATTCCCTTTTGAGAATCCGCAGCTCTCAGTCCTGGCTGGAATTTAGTCATTGCTCCTTTGAAGTGCCGGCTGCTGGAGCAAGGCCTGGTGTGCAGATGATGAATCATGAAACATTTGTTTTTCAGCCCAGTCATTCTGGCTATCGCAAAGTTCCTTTTCACATAGTTGTTTTAGGAGATGAAATGCAGTTGGAGCAGTCCCAGGTTATACCTGCATTTTCCTGATTTACTCCTTGCTCATGCAGATGCTGTCTGAACACGCGCCCGCCTCTGGCCGGAAACACTTTGGGAGTAGCTGCTCTTGCTTTGTTTATCTGTTTCTCTAGATTTGCGGCACTTTTCCCACTTTTCCCACTCTACATGTGGAATGTCCAGCTGCTCAGCTTGGTCCCTCCAGTGCCTGCATGTGCAGGGCAGGGTCTGGCTGCTCAGATCACTGCTTTTCTCTTTCTCCCCTCCAAAATACTGATTTCTGGTTTCCTGGACATCTTGCAGCCAGCTCACCTGGTGAAGGTCAATGTTTGCAAGTGAGACAGCCTGGGGTCATAGAATCATGGAATCATGGAATGGTTTGGGTTGGAAGGGACTTAAATATCATCCAGTTCCACTCCTGCCATGGTCAGGGACACCTTCCACTACCCCAGGTTACTCCAAGCCCCAACCTGGTCTCGGACGCTTCCAGAGATGGGGCAGCCACAGCTTCTCTGGGCAGGGTTTGTGCTGTCCAACACATCCTGCTCCTCCCCACTAGAGATTTTCTTAAAATTCCTCGGGGTTCCTATTCCCAGAGCCCCCTGAAGGGGCTCTCCAAGCCCTGCCAGCCCCACAGCCTCTGTACACGGACAGCTTTGCTGCTGCGTTTGCCCCCGTTGCCATCCAGCCCTCCTGGCACTCTCGCAGTGCCGTTGCTAAACCGGCTTCCCACGGTGAGTGCAGCTCCCAGCAGAGAGCACAGCCTGGCTGAAGCCTCACTCCCAAACCTCATTCCAGCTTTGCACCACCCACACGTAGCTGATGGAGGGAGTCTCACCTCTGCTCTACATCACCAGCTGCTCATGACTCGTTCACTGCTCTGTTCAACCTGCTCCGGGCTGGAAGGATGGAGCTTTTCCTCCTTCACTACCCCTTCACCTGTCTGCTCGTCGCCTTTCTAGTCCTCTACCAGGTGAAACCTGCGTTCAGATTCTTCTGCAAGATGACCTTCTATAAGCTGTGGCTCTTCACCATAAGCATTGCGGTTATGATCCTCAGTATTCCTCGTGGACGTAACGTGGAGAACATGATGTGAGTTGTTTGTGGCTCCTTTCTGCTCTGAGCACTGATAGAGTCCGCTCTGTCCAATGCTTTGATTTGGACGGTCCTGGGGAGATGCTGTGGTGGGGAGGGATCAGTTGTATATTGGTGTGGGGAGATGACAGACTGTAATTCAGAGAGGGGGTGTGGGTTTTAGTACTGGTTTGGGGTTGATAAAAAGAATAACAAATTATGGAAAGAAAGAATGTAAAAGGTGACACAGATTTGCCAAAGCAGGTAATGCCAACAACCTGGATGTAATGCATATTGCTATTATTAAAGCTCTTTTATCTGGTCTTTGGAGCTGTATTTCCCTCCTCCCCATGGCTGAGCATTCCATTTCTAAGTTGTGTTGAGAAAGCCATTCCGGGTACTCTTCCCGTTCTCTGCTCTGAGCCACTGCACACCTGAGACATCACCACAGTGCAGTGCTGGCCCCTGCACAGGCACTGGTGTCCCCATCAGCTCAGTGACAGCCTGGTGTCCCCCAGCCCATCCCATTGCTGCCCATCCTGTCTCTCCAGACCCTCCAGGCTGTAGACTCTCCTGGAAGCTGCGTGGGGTGTCCAGGAGTGATCAGTGGTGGTGGCAATCAGGAACCTGGGCTGAGTGGGGATGAGAAGATGACTCTGCTACACGGCACCACAGTGCTTGAACCCTCCTGAATGCTGCAGAAGCAGGATTTACTATTCCATTTCATGCTCCAGTGGGTATTCATATCTCCTAACTGAGCATCAGCCTTTTGCTTTGAGAAATTTTCTTCACCCCTTGACTTTGGTGCCTGATTCTATTATTTTTTTTATTATTTTACCAATATCTCTTCAAATAGGGTTCCCAACACTGCAGCCTAATGTCACCTAGAGGCAAACCCCTCTCTTTCCACAGCCAGCAGAGTTAGGCACAGGTTTACTGCAGCCTGTCTTCCCAACCCAGCAAGGTGGGCAGGGAAGCAGAGTACAAAGGTGTGCTGTGAATCTGGATATTATCTAATATTTGATTGATCCGTGGAACTTCTGGGGCTGTAGTTGCTGGGTCATTGGTCATGTATGGCTTGAGGGAAACCTGTGAGGTGTATTTGTCTTCTGTAATTAAATAATTAGCTGCAGAGGGACACTAATTGTTCTTCTCCAAGTCATGGTCAAATCTGTGTCTGTGGGAAACAGGCAGAAGCAGTGTGTGAGGTGGGCTGGTTTGGATGCAATGTTTGGTCCCAAATTTCAGCATCTTTTTGGCTAATTTCCACTCCTCTTTTCCAGGTTTTTATGCGCATTGATCCGGCCACTCAAATACATCTTTGGCATTCAGATAGTGGTGAAGGGCAAGGAGAATCTCAGGACTAAGAAACCTTTTGTCCTGGTGGTGAATCACCAGACCTCCCTTGACATCCTGGGTATGTGGTGATCCTGCCTCCTGCTCCTGGCTCCAGGTGTTTGTAGGGGTGGGTCCTATGGAATCCCAGGTGCCACAGGCAGAGGGGCAGGAGTCGCTGCTACGGAGTCCTTCACCAGCCAGCCCCAGGCCAGGGCTGATCTCCAGGGTGTCAGAGGCATTTCCAAGCTGCATCAGCTTCACCCTCTCCAAGGGAACAGGGACAAGACTGCCAGCTGACCACAGCCCTCTCATAGCTGCCCTCCTTCAGTGCCAGTCCTGGGTGGATGGTCTGGAGACCCCCAAAATTCCCCAGGGATTCTATGAAGCTTCAGGCATGGCATCTCCTAGAGCAGAGGGCTGTCGCCCAGAATCTAGAGGGACCCTGAGTGCAGATGACGACTTGTTCTGAGCTCGCTGTCCCTTTGCAGTGATGCAGGAGATATTGCCGAGGCGCTGTGTGCCCATTGCCAAGAAGGAGATCCTGTACATGGGCACGTTCGGCCTGGCCTGCTGGCTCTCAGGGGTCGTCTTCATCGACCGCAAGAGGAGGGAAGAGTCCATTGGCATCCTGACAGAGGTGGCAGAGTCCCTGCACAAGGACAACGTGAGTGGGGAGGAGTCCGATGAGGAGCCACTGGAAAACAGGAATCTGGATGTGGGTGGAAGGAGATCTTTGTCTCTGGGTTGGGCACCGAGCAGAACAGAGTGAGAGCATCAGTGTGTTCTGTGTCCATGAACGGAGGTCAGGGGTACAGAGATGAGCCCCAGGGCACCATCCCTGTGCAGGGGCTTAGAATTGTACCTGGAGGTGCTTCTGCCTTAATGTCTTCTCCCTCCTGCAGTTGCGTGTCTTGATCTTCCCTGAAGGAACTCGCAACCATGGTGGCTCCATGTTGCCCTTCAAACGTGGGGCCTTCCAGCTGGCTGTGAAAGCCCAGGTGAGACCCACCTTCCTCTGCCCCTGGAGTGTGATTTGCCTACTCTGATCCACCAGCAAACCCGGGTCCTGGTCCCTGGCTTCCCTATGGATTGAGCATAGTCCAGGAACCCTTGTGGGTTTGCAGGTGGCACAAGAGGGGGCTGTTTCTGTGACAAGTGGAAAACATTTGTTACAGCTTGGAAAAAAAGTGGGGGGACCTTGACAAGAGCCCAGACCTGCACAGGGAAGTTTCTGCTGAGTTGGCCTCTGTAGACTGTAATTTGACAATCCACAGCCATTGGCCTAAATACAGAGATGAAAATACAAAACCCAATAGTGAGGACATGGAGTGATAACAGTTAAATGATCTAAATATTCAAATAATCCTCCGAGTGTCTGCTGTGACAGTGACGGTGATAATTATCAGCAAGGTGCAGGATTCGCCAGAAAACATGAGCTGAATTTTGGGGGAAGGATAAGGAGATGTGTATATTCACTGCAGACTGCCTCCCCTCCAGGTCCCTGTTATTCCTGCAGTGTTTTCTTCCTACGACAGCTTCTACAACCAGAAGGAGAAGAAGTTTACACCAGGTGAGGATGACCTGGGGCAAAGAATGGTCTGGGTGGTGGTGCAAGCTCAGTCCTTGGAGCCATGAGGGGGGTGGGCAGAGGACCACGTGTAATAGGGAGATGGCACCCAGAAAACGGCACCTTCTGTCTTCTTGGGAAGAAATGGGACATTTCAGGCATCACTTTTTCTTCTCCCCTTGGATTTCTCACCGCTTGTCCAATACCTGTCCAAGAGAACTTGGAGAAGCAGCAGTCCTGGGGCAGGTCCTGCCCGTGACCCCCCCACGCTGCCCTTGGATCTGCAGGTGCGTGGAGAGCTGGGAAACATTTATGGTAACAAAAATTTCTACTGGCCACCGATAAAATTTTATGGGAAAAAATGACACAAGTCTTGGGCTTCAGAAGGAAAATGAATTAAAAAATGGTACAAATTCCAACAGGGAAAAGTAACCCATCCTGTTCCTTCACTCCCTTCTTTGCTGCCCACCTTAAAATGGACTTCTGCCACTTCCCACTCTTTCCCAGGCCAGCCCTGGTGTTCCCTAAGGAGGGGATCTGCACCTGAAATTCTCATTCCTCCCACTGTTGTGCCTGGGTGTAGTCATTCCCTTGCAGGCAGACACCTGGAAGAGACAGTGGTGCAAATGATAAACACAGAATTGCCTGTTTCCAGTCATCTTTCACCTGCTGGGTTTATCCTCTCCCTGTTCACACACAAAAGTCTTTTGGATCTGGAGGTGTTCCCCCACCTGAGGATCAATAGGACCATGAACAGGGATTTCACCAGCCTGCTCCCTTCCCTTCCTTTCACATCCCTGCTCTGGGAAATCAGAGAATAACATCCTGGGGAGGGATCTCTGAAGCAGTTGAACATTTTGCATTAAGCAAGGCCAGCTCTAAAGACAGATGAGTTAGCTTTGTGACCGGTCCAGAAAAGGTTGTATTAACTACAAAGATAGAGATTCCAAGAATTCCCTGAGCTTTTTAGGAAAGACTTTTGCAGTTGCATGTACATTTGCCTTCGTACAGCTTCAGTCACCATGGGAATCCATGCTCAGCTGATCTCTGAGCCCTTTTCCAAATGGCTGTTAAACAGGCACGACCTGCACTGCTGAAGAAAGAACCCTAGTTAGCTTTTCTTGTACTTTCCCACTTTCCCCACCTGGAAGTTTTGCCAGGGCTGATTCTGAAGATGGTGGTCAAGACTCCTGCGTGCTGAGCAGGTCTGGAGGTCAGGACAGCTCCCTGTGTCCACAGTGGCTCTGGGTGTGCTGAGGAGCCTCTGGAAAGCCCCGGCTCTGTGCCTGGTGTTGGACACTGTCATTCACGGAACACATCTGGTGCTTGCTGGAAGTCTGTTCCCAAGAGACCTGAATTTCCAGCACAGCCTCGTCATCACTCTTCTCTTTCAGCAGGAGCAAGAGAAGTGAGGTACCAGCCTGGCTTTGAGATGCGCAGGCAGGGAACACAGAGTCATGGAATCACAGAAGGGTTTGGGCTGGAAGGGACTTGAAGCTCATTTCATTCCACCCCTTACCACGGGCAAGGATACCTTCTACTAGACCAGATTGCTCCAAGCCCCAAGCCCTTTTCTTTCATGAGTTCTCTACGCTTTTTTTGCCTCCTTCCCACGGCTCTGCCACCGGCACCACTGGATCTCATTCCAGGCACACGTGTAAAGTCATGCAAGAACATTACAACACATCACAGACACTCCCCAATCCCCAGGTTCCCGTCTGTGCAGGCACTGTCTTGTCTCCACTGGCCAAAACAGGGGACTTTTGGTGCCAGAACAGAAGAGCATGATTGCAGCTCCCCACTATGCACTTCCAGTTTACACCAGTCCATTGCTTAGCTGCTTCTCTGTGACCAGGGAATCCTGGCCACAATTTCCCTTATCCCAAAGTGTGTTTCTGGAAGGAGGGACCCTGCTAAAATTGGTATACATAGAGCACAGCCAGTTGGGATGTGCTGTGTTAAACATCTTCTCTTTTCCCGTGACCTAGACAGACCCTGACATCTTTCCACTGTGAAAACTCATCCTATGTGAAACATTATATTCTGTTGGAGGAGAGATTCACCTGTTTCATATTTATGATTCTTGTGGTCTCTGTGGATGGGAAAAGCCCGGGCTGGGTTCTTGCTGTGTGCATTTGGGATGTGGCTGGTGTGGGAATGAGGGCACTTCCTTGGTGGGCACCAACCCTCCTGCTGTACCTTCTCCTGCTCTTCTGCACCACTCATGTATTTTTTCCCCCCTCTCTCACCTTCTTCCAGGAAAGATGATCATCCAGATCCTGCCAGAAGTGGAGACGCTCGGCCTGGGCCCAGACGATGTTCCCAAGCTGACGGAGCAGGTCCGTGACTCCATGCTCTCCACCTACCGGGGGATATCGGGAATGACGAACGGAGCTTCCCATTAGCGATCCCATCTTTCAGCCCCAGCCGTGTGCGCCACAGCTCAGGGGAGGCCACAGGAAGGTCTGGCAGCAGAGACAACTGTGGATTGCAACACTGACATACCAGAGACAGGCAAAACACCCACCACAGAGAGAAGCTTCCAAGGGGAATGTTGCTGCATTCCTCCCAGAGAACTGTGCCACCCAGGGGGACAGACACACAACAGGCAGCTGGGCATTTCTGTGTAATCATAACCCTGAGAATGTCCCTCCAGCTGGACCCCAGGCAGAGCTGGGCCCTTCCTGTGGCCATCACTGCCACCTTTCCCTGTTCAGATCCAACACGGCAGAGGCATTGATCCCAACCCTGCGAGCATCCTGCCTGGGAAATGGCTGCCTTGGGGTTGGAGGGCTGCCACACTCCCCTGGAACACACTCAGGAGAAGGCACTGTTTTCTTCCTCTTCCCTGGGGAGGATTTGGGAGGTACCTCTGCCACGAGAAGCAGAAACCAAGGCCGCTTTGGGAGAGGGGAATTAAAGACCTTACATGTGTCTGCAGGGCTTGGTGGTTTCTTTGGGGTATTTAGCCTTCCTTTTAAGCTGAGGAAGATTTTGCTTTCAGTGGTTGAGCACATCTTCAACGTGCAAGAGGGACATGTCTGGGGGCTCAGAAACCAGAGGCAAACAGCAGGAACATGCTGCCTAATATCTTTGCCACGCCCAGATGGAACCACCATCCCTGGAAGTGTTCAAAAGATGTGTATAGCTGGTGCTTAGGGACGTGGTTTAGTGGTGGACCTGGCAGTGCTGGGTTAGTGGACTCGATGATCTTGGAGTGCTTTTCCAGCCTTACTGATTCTGCAGTTCTATGATGATTCTATGATAACCTCATGATTTTTAACACAACCTATATCTTTCAACTCAAACACACTCTGGGAGCTGCAGCTCCTGATTTCTGAGTCCAGCCTGGTTCTGCCCTGCCTTCTCTGTCAGAGTATGCCCACCAGCCACGATGAGATTTGCATTTTTGTGCTGATACGTTTAGCTACGAATCAGAGCCAAAGAATGTTTTGGACACAGGTCTGACCTACACAGAATCCCACACAGATTCACAGATTCATTGGGGTTGGAAAAGCCCTCCAGGATCATCGAGTCCAACCTGTGACTGATCCTCACCTTCTCAAGCAGCCCAGAGCACTGAGTGCCACATCCAGTTCTTCCTTGGGCACCTCCAGGGATGGGCACTCCAAACCTCCCTGGGCAGCCCCTGCCAAGGCCTGAGCACCCTTTCCATGGGGAAATTCCTCCTGGTGACCAACCTGAGCCTCCCCTGGCCCAGCCTGAGGCCATTGCCTCTCCTCCTGTCCCTGTTCCCTGGGAGCACAGACCGACCATTCTTCTCTTGTGCAAAACCCGGAGACTGGGAAGGTTTTGTTGATTACACGAATGTGCTAATTTCTGAGCAGGTACAAATGATAAGGAATTTTATTCTGCAATGCAAGCATGCCGGCCTGCAGGTTTGACACCCATTCAGGATGGGAAGTAAAAAAACCTGTTATAATCACACTTTTAGAGAGTCATAAAGCCTCTGATCAATTTTTTAGGGCAACAGAAAATAAAATATCATTGCCCTTCCATCTGAAGACTTACATTACTGGAAGTTTTTAGAAATAAATGATATTTTAAAAATCACGTTACAGGAAATAAAACAGATGACATAGTCTTGAGATCCTCTGGGAAATCATGTGCTGATGTTCAGTCAGCAGCAGCCAGCGGAGCCCGATGTCCAGGCAGGAGTTTCCCAGGAGCAGCTCAGTGCCACCATTAGGGGTTTTCAATGCTGGTCTGATGAGCAGGATTAGAAACTGTCAATGAAGCAGAAGAAGTGTCTGAGAGGCAGAAAGTCTTTCCTGGACACACCATTTTCCTCCACCTTTTTGTCATTCCTGTATCCTTGCATCTCTGAGACACTGGTGCTTCCAGCCTTAGAATGAGTGGTTTGGGGGAAATTTCTTGCCATTTGAAAAGGTTAAACTTCTAGCAGCTGCTTTTAGCCCTGTAATTTCACTCTCTCTGGGTTACACAAACACTTTGGCTTCCTCCAAGCCTGGTGAGAAAGGGGCCACAGGAAGCAGCTCAGCACATTTTAGTGACCATAAGACTACGATAAAAAAAGAAATGAAAAAATCTCTGTTGTTTAGCTGCACTCAGGTCCTAAAGAATGGGGTGAAGCCACCATAATTTAGCCTTTAAGTGCAAATATCTGTCTTAAACAACAGTGTTTCCCTCAAATGGTTACTCAAACTCAATACAGGAACTGCATGGAGATGCTTTGTGGTCTGTGCCTTGCAGGAGAGCGTAGGTGATCCCCAGGTTTTGTGATCATCTATAAATGGGTTGTCAGAAGGCAAAAGAATCCAACCCAGTCCATTCTTCAAGTCTCTGTTCTCCCACATAATTTCAGCTGGGAGAGCCCTTGTCAGAAGTGTTTCAGTAGGACACTGGGTGTCCACATCTCTCAGACAAAGACACCATTTTACTGTGGCACATCATAACCTTTGATCGTGTGTGTTCAGCTACTGGTGTGTGAGGCCATACAGAGTCAAAACTACTCCAGCTATACCTTAAACTGATTTAAAGCTTTGGGGAAGATGAGGGGAGAGCGGGAACTTGGAGCAGCAGAGTAAGACCTTGGAGCAGGTTGGCTAATTCCAGCTGATATTTCATCAACACCTTTCCTGTCAGGAAAGACTGTGGTTGTCCTGGAATAAGGTCTTTGGAGGACACATCTACAAGGTCCAGAACAGACTGGATTTTGAGGGATTTCCCATCTGCTTGAAAGGAAGAGGCAGGGAATAAGGGATGATGAAAGTGATGGGTTGCCTGGAGACCCAGCTAACAGCACCTCTGCCTCCAGTGCCGTCTGAGTGTGGCTAAACGGACAGTCATTGTCTTTTAGGGGCAGAGTCACTGTGGAAACCTGAATTCTTTCATTTTTTTAGGCACAGAAGTGACCTCATAGCACATTTATTATTTTTGACTGATCTCAGACCACTGGTACCTTTTGTGGCACTCTCAGGCTCATCTTTCCAGGATGAGAGGTCAAGCACGTCGATCTCTTGGCAATCAGTGAAGTCCTCAGGATAAGTGTTGATCTTAAACACATCCCTGGGTATCTTTTTGATGTGAGTATTGTCACAGATCACCCTTGACACTGAGATTTTTCTCAGTGCTTCCAACTGTTGCGGAGTGAAAACTCCCGGGTTCTCCCACCAGAACCTGCAATGATATTTTCAGAAGCAGTTTATAATCTCTGGTTACTTGCTGAGATGGGAACCTGACCAAGGTGAGTCTGAATGGTGCTTAGATCCATCCCAATTCTCCAGGCACACCCTTTTAGAAAGAGGTGTCTCCAGTGTGGCCAGACCTGGATTCTGCCAGTGCAAAGAGCCTGCCTCCTCCACACAGCATCAGCAGGCTGCTGGGATGCAGTGATTTATCCTCCCCTTTATGCCCTGAGAGCAAAAGCCACCTCAGGCAGAGACCACAGCAGATCCCCCATGGTCTGGAGCTGGTGCTCCTCAGCCACATGAATCTGGAGAAACAGGGTGCAAAAAAGAGTCCTTTGTCAGCTGGGCGAAAATCAAGGAGTGAGCCTTGCTGGGAGCACTCACTGGAGTGCTGGGGATGGGTTGGATTAATACATCACAGGAAACATTTCCCCCCTAGAAAATGCACAGGGAACGTGTCTCTCACCTGTCCCCATCACGCAGGTTCCTGAACTGGGTGCCAATAAGGCAGGACAGGAGGGGCCCAACTCTGCCCTGGGGAACCACGGGCTCTGCAACTGCCCCGATCCAGAGGTCGATATTGTCGGGTGTCCCATACACATTCATGAACTTCTTGGCCAGTTTGGGATTGCCGAGCACCTCAGACAATTCTTCTACAGTTTGGGGTTGGGAGAGCCCACAGAAGCCCCTCCAGGCATTGTAACCTGCAACAGCAGGAGCAGCAGATGACCAGGACCCACCACCACACCTCCACAACACCTTTCTTGGCCCACGGGCACTGCCTGCATCTTCTCATGGCATTAAAGGCTCTGGAAAGCACTACTGCCCAGGCAGTCCCAACAAACGTCACATTTTCAAAGGTCCTTCTCATATGTACACTAAACTTAACAGCTCATCAGTGACTACAGCCCATCCTGGTAGTTACACCTTCCTACTGCTGAGGGTGACTGCATCAGCCCTTGCAGCTTTGGGAGGCAAGATTTCTAGGATCAAATTCTTTGGTTGTGTGTAACCCAAGAGCACCTGTTCTTCTCTAGCACCTGGGGCAGTCCCACCTGTGGGTGCAAGGCACTTCTGCTCAGAACTCTGGCTTGTCTGGGACACAAGTCAAGATCAATGGGCAAAGAACAAAGCCCAGGGGACCTGTCCAAGCCCATGTGAATGCTGAATTTGGTCACTTGTGTCTGTACCTTCTGTACCACACATGCTCTCTCTTTGCAACACACCACTGTCTCTCACCCGCTTTCTTACATTATCCCAAATATCATCATTGATTTCTAAGCTTTTTGTCCTTGTTTTAAATGTCTCAGAAAAAGATTTTTATAACACAGAGACCTTTTATTCCCTGAGCTTGACTGTCTGTCCATCCTTCACCCTCAAATCAGGGTACTGTTTCTTCCCATTAGTACAGAAAAAGCTTAGTTCATTCATGGAATAAGCAGCAGAAGGACAAAAAGTCTTATTCACAGGAGGTGTGGACTTGTGTCACCTTACCTGGAAGGCCGTGGTCTCTTCCCCGTTGCATGTTCATGGCTCCTAGATCCAGACCCATCACCTCTGTCTGTTCAAAGAGGTGGTTCTGGAGCTCCTCGATGAGCAGCTGGTTCTGTTTCATGAGTTTTGCATGATCCACGACCATGCCCCGGATCAGGGGGTCGATGCCTCCTGCAGCCATTGCAAATCAAAGAAAGATTTTTTTGTGCCAAGCTTCAGCTTTGACGGTCCCTTTCATGCAGCTGAAACAGTCTATTATGGGCTGGGTGGGGTTTTCATCTCTATATTTTCATTTCACCGTGTGTATACGGAATTATAGAATCAGAGAATCCTAGAATGGTTTGGGTTGAAAAGGACCTTAAAGCCCATCCAGTGCCACCCCTGCCACGGGCAGGGACACCTCCCACTGTCCCAGGCTGCTCCCAGCCCCAGTGTCCAGCCTGGCCTTGGGCACTGCCAGGGATCCAGGGGCAGCCACAGCTGCTCTGGGCACCCTGTGCCAGGGCCTCCCCCCGCTCGCACCTGTCTGGATCTGGACATGTCCACAGGTGCCAGTAAATAAAGCCTCACATAGTCACTCAGTTCCTCATCCCTCCCCATCCCTCAGCTTCTGCTTCCACAGCCCTAAATCCACTTGCTGTCCACCACTCCCTTTCCAAGTCTGCTCCTCAGCCTGCCAGGCTCCAGCATGTCCTGGTGCCTGGGGGTCTGTCCAAGGGTTTAGGTTTTGCAATGGATTTAGTTTATAATTCACTATTAATTGACAGATATTTAAAAAACATTGAATGTAATGATAGAATTAATTCATGACTGATTGTCCATGTCTGTTTCATAGCAATTAAGGAGACAGTATGAGCAAAACACAGAAAAACTGGCTGCACATGTGTAGTTGTATTTCTCATAATTAGTTAACCCATTTTGGAAGAGACATTTGTCTTCCTCGGAAAGACTCATGTCTGGAGATGTCAGCTGTGTAACAGCAGGACCCCACAACTCCAGTTAGAGCCAGGAAGAGGGATGGGCACCTCTAGGAAGGAACAATGCTGCTTTAGCTCAATTAAACTGGATGCATCACCCTCTGTCCATGTCTCCTGATTATAGAGGGATATAAGACCTTTGATTGACACAGACTTTGATGGACTGGCATTTGGCACGGGCAGTCTCTCCTGCCTCCTGGAGCAGCAGGAGCAGCTGCACCAACATGGTGGATGTGGAACACTCCCCCTGTCAGGTCTTGCTGAGCTGGGAGGTGTCCAAGGAATGACTGGACATGGTGCTCAGTGCTCTGGGCTGAGTGACGAGGTGGGGATCAGTCACTGGTTGGACTTGCTGGTGTTGGAGATCTTTTCCAACCTAAATGATTCTGGGATTCTGTAATTCCATGTGCCTGACCTCCACCTCAGGACCAGACCAGGACCACCGCTCCATGTCCTTACCTTCCATTATAATTCTCCACGGAGCACAAAAGGTCAGATGCAGAGGGACATGGGAGAAGGAACCCAAAGGCTGGAAGCTCTCGTTCAAACGGGACACAAACGGCTGCACCGACGTGTGGCCGAATCGGAAAGCCAGGGAGAAAACGTTTGAGGCGCTCGGATCCACCTTCTCGTTGTAACCACTGTACAAAGGGATCCACCTGCTGGTCTGCTCAGCCAGCAGGAGTGGGACGTAATCTCTGTACGTTATGATCTGAAAAAGCACAAGAGCACAGCAAGCCACCAGCAGCTGCAGCAGAAATGCCATCAAAGTCAAGTGCAGAGAATGAACATGGACCCTCTGCAGCAGAATTCATTAAGATTTTCGGAAAAAAGAGCTGTAGCAATGGAATAAGTTTGGCATAATGGATTTAAATTATTTTTAAATGTGAAATTATTTTATCTAATAAATAATTTATATATTAAATATAATAAATAATTGATAAATTGGTAACATGATGCATAAAAAAGCTCTGGCTATCCATGCTGTCTCAGACGAACTATCCTCATTCACAACTTCCAACTCGCACAAATTACTCCACTGGTTCAGCAAAGCATGGTTTTCCTCCTTTTGACTGGAGGAAAAACCATTCCTAAGTGTGTGGATGATAAACAGCGAACAGTGATCAGTACCTGGTTTATGGCAATCACAATCTTTCGACTCTCCTGGTAAAGCTTTTCCCCATCCCAGTGGGGATTTAATTTCCTCAGCTCCATAGCCAGGCGATTGTGCTCTCGGACAAAGAGAGTGTGCATTGCAGAGAGTCCCAGGTTTTCTGTCACCCGTTTGTCACCTAAAATGAAAATATTTTAGGAATTTTGTACATTGCCTTCAGTTTCAGAAGCAAGGTTTTGTGTTAGGACAGACAAGTAACAAGTGGTAATGTTCCTGGCAATAATGCTGTGGCTGCCCCACCCCTACAAGTGTCCAAGGCCAGCTTGGATGGGGCTTGGAGCAACCTGGTCTAGGGGAAGGTGTCCCTGCCCATGGAACAGGATGGTCTTCAAGCTCCCTTCCAACCCAAACCATATGAAAACTGGAGGGGACCCAGTGAAGACCCTCTGTGAGATGATGGAAGAAGCACTGAGCATGTCTTTACTCAGCAAGGAGCCCTCCTCGCATGCAGAGAATGAGGAAATGGGAACACTCTGTATTCTTGTGATTGATTTTGCAAGCTTCACATTTATAATTTTTTTTATGTTATGCCTGTGATGGATCACTTCAAATTTGAATAAGTTCTGTGTTTGCCCTCCATTTTTTTAAATTTCAGACAAACTTCAAGACTTTTCTTCTGATGTAGGGTGGGTTAGTTAATCAATTAACTAGATTGTTTAAGAGTATTTAATTGTTAGCATTGATTGGGTTGAAAACTGAGTCATAGAATCACAGAATGGAAGGGACTTTAAAGCCCATCCCATTTCAACCTTCCACTACCCCAGGTTGCTCCAAGCCCCATTCAGCCTGGCCCTGGACACTTCCAGGGATGGGGCAGCCACAGCTTCCCTGGGCAACCTGTGCCAGGGCCTCATCACCCTCATAGGGAACAATTTCTTCTGTTTATCTAATTTAAGCTTGTCTCTTTCAGTGTGAAGCCATTCCCCCTTGTCCTCCCACTACAGTTACTGATCCAGTCCCTCTCTGGCTTCCCTGTAGCCCCTTCAGATCCTGGAAGGTGCTGTGAGGTCTCCACACAACCTCCTCTTCTCCAGGCTGAACGGACCCGAAGTTCTCAGCCTGTCAGCGCTGACAAGCTGACAATTGGCATTCAATTCATGAATGGTGAATTCTAGGCAGGACAAAAAAAGTCCCTGAGAAGTTTCAAGCATTGGTGGGTATTCCATGAAAATTTCTCCTGCTTTTGAAAAGGCTTTATAAAGGAAGAACAATTTGCTGTAATTCTTACGGAAAATTAAAATATTTTTATGTTAATTAATCAATTATTGCTTGGTTATTTTTCTTTTCTAACTGGGGGGAGGATCCATTGTCTTTCACCTTATGTAGTCGTGTCTTGAAGTGCCTCATTCAAATATCACGAAATCACAGAATATTCTCTGTTGGAAGGGACCCACAAGGATCCAATAAGGAGATATTTGACCCTTTTTGACTTCATGGCCCACTGAAAACAACCCCCCAGCTGCACCTTACCTGCTTTAAAACAGGGGATGTTGGCGCTCTTGTTGGTGAGAACACAAACACTGTGCGTCACGTTCTCGAAGGGCAGCAGTTCCAGCCCCGCATCCATGAAATCCTGGTTCGTGGCCATCAAGCCCAGCTGGTTGGTGAGATTCCTCAGGCTCCTGGCCAGGGAGTCGTCGCTGCCGTACACCGTGCTGGCGTCGATGAAGGACGTGGCGGCGTTGAGCTGCTCGCGGCGGAACGTGCCGGGGCTGCACGCGGAGGCCGACTGGACGAACGGCATGCAGGTGTTGGAGCTCAGCATCCGGGGGTCGTCGGGGGGGAACTAAAGCAAATGAGCCAAGTGGTGCCTCAGAAAGCCCCGTGGTTCTGTTTTTGCTGCTGTAAGAGAGTGTGGGATGGGTGAGAGTCAGGGTACCTTAATAGGGAAGCAGGGGGGCTTGAAGGCACAGCTGGTGTGGCACTGGAGCTCCAGGCTGGCTCCTTCCCCGCTGGCGGGGGCCAGGTCTATGTCGTGGTTGACCCACTGGCCCCAGTGCATGAAGACCAGCGAGAGCTGCCGGTCTGCAGTGACGTTCTCGTTGGCCGTGTGAGCAATTTCGTTGGATACTTTTCGAACCTGCAGAAAACCGAAACAAAAATGTATGTGACTGTCTCTGCCAGGGTGGATTTGCCTCTCACTCAAACTCCCCCTGTGAGATCTTGGAATCACAGAATCACAAAGGTCGGAAAAGACCTCCGAGATCATCAGCCTTCAACCAAGTATCCCCATTCCCCGTAAACCATATTGAGAAGTGCCACATCTGCCTGCTTTTTGAACACCTCCAGGGACTAACTCCTCCACTGCCCTGGAGATCCTGCTCCAATGCTTAACCACTATTCCAGGGAAGACATTTTTCCTAATATCCTGAACCTCTCCTAGTACAATTTGAAGCTATTTCCTCTTGTCCTGTCACTTGTTCCCTCGGAGAAGAGGCCAATCCCCACCGACTCCTTTCAGGTGGCTGTAGATCATGCACAAGATGATCTTAGATAAGCTACTAAGAGTTAATTATGGCATTAAACAGCTCCATGTCATTCCCCAGCTCTATCCAATAAGGTGCAAAAGTAGACTCCACAGTCCTTCAGCTAAACCTGGCTTCATGGAAAGCCCATTCCAGCTGAAACTTGTTCATGCACATCCACAAGGTCAAGACTGTGGCTGAGGAGCTCCCAAGCCTCGTGGTTTGTACAAACCCCCTGGTGCCCTTGGGCACACTGACTGCAGCAACCCGTGGGACGCACGCTTCAGAAACTGCCTAGGGAAGCATCCACAACCTTTTTGCTCATGTCTGTCTCCAAATAAAATATTAACCTGAGCCATGACTCAGTTGTGGAAAAGCAGCCTTAATTCATCTCCTGAGACCAAAGATCAAGCAATTTACACTCCAGATGTTGCCACTGCTTCCCTCTTGATGGGTGCAGTGAGGGCAGTGTCCACACTCATGGCTGGATCGGGATAACAGCTCTCACCAGTGGGAGTGGGAATCCATTGTAGCGCTTTCCTTCACTTGCTCCTCTGGGAACAGACACTCCGTCCTCGTACACGGCCGGGAGCCAGCGTGTGAAGGCGCGGTTGGAGGACCCCAGGTGGGAGTGATTTCTGCAGCATCAGCAGAAAAACAACTGTTATTTTTTCAGACATCAGCAGCCTTGTACAGACCAACATTTCACAGCCCTCTATTCCATGTCTGAGCACTCTGGTAACCAGGGTGAGACCCGGAAAACACCAAGAAGCAAATTATACCAAGGTTATTACTGTGGAGAAAAATCAACTTTTATTTAAAAAGGTGCCTTGTGTCACTCTATTAATTTTATCTGTCATTCAAACTTACATTATATTTGGCATTTAAATCTCTGTACCACCTTTGTCTTCACTGCCCTCTCAAAGTCAGACTCACAGCAGGGCCATCACCATGGTCAGGATGGCCATGTTTTGTCCAGCTGGGGAGTGGAGGCTTCCAAGTATGAAGATTCTCCACCCCTGTGGGGATCAGTGCCAAGGCTGCCCCTTGGGGGAGCTTTTACACAGACCCTCTCAGCCTGCAGCTGAGGCCATTGTTGTGTTGCCCTACACTGCTCCAAAAAGTTTGAATTGCTAAAGTCAGCATTTTGTGTTCAGAAGAACAATAATTCTAATTGAGTCAATGATCTGTGGTCCTGTGGACTCAAAACCCAGGCAATGCCTGTCTGTATGACTGGATGTGGCACTCAGGGTCCTGGTCTGGCTGACAAGGTGGGGATGAGCCAAAGGTTGGACTTGATGGTCTTGGAGGTCTTTTCCAACAGAAATGATTCTGTGATTCTGCACTGGAAAAGGAGAGGAGTACCCAGTGTTTACAGCAATGTGCTGTGAAATAAGAGCATGTCCTAGGAAAATGACCATGCCAGAGCCAAAGCAATTCCATCAAATATTACGGACAGAACCACCAGGCTCTTGTTCTGATTGTTATTACTGTCCTCGCAGGCAAAATATTCTCATGGTGTGTGCCTCAAGCTGAAAATATTAACACCACAGGGATCCCTCAAGCCCAGTGCCTCCTCATCTCTCCAACAGCCCAACAAGGCCAAGGACAACCCTACCCTGAGCCTCAAATCAGCATGGACACAGAATCCCAGAATGAGCCAGGCTGGAAGAGACTACACTGGGGTCACCTGGTCCCAGGTCCCTGCCTAGGCAGGGTCATCTCAGACCCCATGGCACAGGATTGTGTCCAGATATTTCTGGAATATCCCCAGTGAGGGAGACTCCACACCCTCCCTGGGCAGACAGACACTGCTGTCCTTGTGGGGCTGGAGGCCCTGGAGTCCATGGGAACAGACTGGAAAACCCCAGTGAGTGTGAGCTCCCCGCACACTGATACAGAGCTCTGCTATGCCATCACATCTGGCACATCTGTTTCATGCCAGATGCACATTGGATGCAAGTCCCACTCAGATTTGGGGGCTGGAGCTGGCACAGCAGGACAGACAGGGAGCCTTGACCGCCATTGTCAGAGTAGGAATTTGGTCATTTTCTGGTAAAAAAAAAAATAAATAAAGTGCACAAGGAAATAAATGTTTGATCCCAGCTTTGAACCTGGAGGGAAACTGTGTGCAAAAAGCTGAAGAACTAATTTTCTCAGATGAAGGATGTACAATACACAAAGTTGGAAGGGCCAAGAATTAAACTCTTATTTAGTTCCCATCCTTAGTCATCACACAGATACATCAATAGCTGAATATTATTATCTGAATCAGCTGGGGAAATGAGTATTATCTCTGTGGAGGAGTGGAGGGATGATTTTCTGTAGCCTCCAGCAAAATGAGAGGCTGAGTCATAGCTTCAGAATTTCCTCAGCTTCTTACCTGCCCCCACCCCAAGAAGTATTTTCCTTCATCCAAAGCAGCACATAAAGGGCAGTGGGTGCAAATCTGAGATTTTCAGGAAATTACATCTTTTTCCTGCCAGGCAAAGTTAGAAACGAATCCTCTGTTATAGGCTCATTAAACTGAGCATTTCACTCTTCTTGCCCTGTCAAAAGGCACTTTCACAAATCATCTGCCCTGGGTCAGAATACAGACTTGAGACTCCCCCTGTCCACACACAAACCCTACCTGTTGTTGCACTCCCCAGTAATGGTCCGGTAAAAGTCCCTCTCTGGGCATTTAATGGAACGAGTCTGGTAGTCACAGCCAGCGCCCTTGGAAATCATCTCCTTCTGCCTCCTGCTTAGCAGGTCTGCAAGAGAAACCCTGTAAAGTAACATCTGATCCTGCTCTTCTTTTGTTGCTTCAGCTTCTCAGTGTTCTAGGTCAACATTGAGCCAGCTGAATCGGAGCTGTGGATATAAAACATCTGGATTGGAATTGTTAATTTGGTGCCTAAACCTTTTTGTGATTCAGCCATCCCCTCTGGACCAGGGCAACTGGGTGGGCATGGAGCAGCTTTCCAGGGGAATGTGGGGAGCATCATCACCAGGAAGGTTTTACCCCAGCTGGGAACAAACCGATGAGTTTGCAGAGTGGTACAACCCAAGTGTGAGGACCAGAAGTGGAAGATGGAGGGTTTTCAGTGGTTAGAGTCTCCACTGGGTTTTGTCCCAGGTTTGTCATGGCTATTGTTAGGCTGTTTTTACAAGGATGGGAGAGATGCACTCTCAAAGATGATGAATAAAACACCTGGGGGGTCTGGTCTGTCTCTGAGCATCCTTAAAATCTATTCCCCTGTTGGGGAAGGGTTTTATCCCTAGTTATTTGGGTCATGGCAGAGCTGCTCTCTGCCACCTGCTGTGGCACATTTCCTGCTCTTAGCTCTTTGTAAGACATTTTGGTCTAAATCACATTACCTGTGACATTGAATCTCTGTTCCCCAGAGAGATGCAGTCTCCTTTTGAGAAGTTTCAAAGTAGTTTCCAAGTAATCAGCAGCACGGACTGCAGATCTGGTTCTTCCTATGGGATCCTTTAGGTGCTTCAGGAAATCCATCGGGTTGACAATCTTTTCCTCCAGTTTTCTCTTTAAGCTAAACATAGAAGAGTTCCATGAAGCACCTTTTCTGAATCAGAGCTCCTCTGTCATGCTGGACTGGGTGCAATTAGCTGTGACAACTCTGCAGGTCACAGGCAGGCCCTGCCCAGTAGGACCAGCTGTCTGCACATCAGCACATCAGCTCAGATGGTTTTGGCAAACATCCCCTACTTCAAGTTTGCTGTCACACCTCCTTGTCACAATAAACTTTGTTCTATCATATGGGAATCCAGATCAGTGAACTGTGACTGGATAGAGTTTTACATGTATTATGTTGCAAGGTGTGTTCTGTGAACAGAGGGATAAACCTTGCTCCTGTTCCATCTCTTTCTGGTCCCATGGCTGTGTCTTGCTGCTTCCTCAGGATGGGTGGAGAGACACTCCTTCCCAAATCCTTCCACTGCCTGGAACCAGCCTTTTGGGACAATCACAGAGGATACCTGGGGTTTGACTTCCACTGACACTTATCTGGGACAGGGTGTCCATCTGCACAGCTCCAGTCCTTCCGGAGAGGGGCAGAACTCCGGCTGCCAGGAAAGGACTCACCCGTGTCCGGCATGTCTGATCCACTATGGACCAGTGAGAGGTGCCCGTGGCAGGGTAGGTGAGGAAGCAACACTTGGGGGTCATGGTTGGTGGCTCTGGGACCAGAATCCAGCCAAACTGGGCAAAAGGATCCCTCCAGCTATGACAAGGAGAGCCCTGGCACTAAGGCTTCTCCATAATACATATGCATTGGAAAACAGAGAAAACACACATATATTTAATCTTACTGCCTTAAAGTACTGGGGCAGTCATGCAGGAAGAACTCACCTCCTTCGGGCCTGTAAATATGCTGTGTCTACCAACTGCCTGGCCTCAGTAATGACGCTCAGGAGAGACGAATCTGACAGCACCTCTGAGACTGCTGCTCAAAAAAATAGAAGAAAAAGCAGAAATTGAGGATACTAAATTATAACATACACCAGGAGCTTTGTTCTGCACTAAACCATGTCCCCAGCTGCCACCTACACAGGTTTTTTGAATGTTTCCAGGGATGGTGACTCCACCACTGCCCTGGGAAGCCTGTTTCAATGCCTCCCAATCTTTTCCGTGAAGAAATTTCCCCCAGTATCCAATCTAAACCTCTGGCACAATTTGAGGCCATTTCCTCTCATCCTGTCCCTTGCACCCTGGCAGAAGAGCCCAACCTCCACCTGGCTGCCCCCTCCTGTCAGGGAGTTGTGCAGAGCCACAAGGACCCCCCTGAGCCTCCTTTTCTCCAGGCTGAGCCCCTTTCCCAGCTCCCTCAGCTGCTCCTGGGGCTCCAGACAGTTCCCCAGGGAAAGTGGACAGAAGAAGCCAAAGATACAATCTCTGCCCCAGGTTCCCTGCCATGAAAGGATGATTTATGCATGGAAGGGCTGTTGGTTAAACAGGGAGTTTCCTTAGGCAAATCTCTCAGGTATCAACTTCATTGTTAGCGGATCAATCTACAGGATATTTCAATTCTTTATTGGAGCTGTGCCTAACTGGGAGCTCAGACTGAGTTTTGATTCCCATCCTTTCCAGCAGAGCAGCAGCCAAAGGACAAACAGAAACCTACCATTCCCTGAGGAGCCCATTGCTCCAACTGCGCAGAGAGTGATGATGGAGCCCAGGAGAGTCATCCTTGGTCTTGTGCCTAGAGGGAAATGTAACATAAATCCCCGATGGGCATGGCTTCACTGAGGGGTCAGAACAGACTGACATGTTTGGTTTCAGTATCCCTTTCAGGATCCAGGAATAAAGTCGAGCTGCCCTCTGTCCAGATCTGTCAGTGGGACTCAGGCTCTGGCTGTGGCTGTAGGTGGTGGCAGGACACGGGGACACCTCTGAGGGGTGACCCTCAGCAAACTGGGCTGAGCAGCTGCCAAGGAATAGGCAGACAGGTACAGTCCAGCCTCAGTGAAGGAGAATATCGGGAAGGTGAGCTGGAAGGGAGCCGTGTCCTGGTGTCCTATCTCTGGAGATGTCCACAAGCAGCTGGTGGAAAGGACCCTGACCCCACACATCCCTCTCTGCCCCCTCTGTCTTGATGCTGAACAAAACAAGCTGCCACGTCTACCATCAGTCTTTCAACCACCCCTGCCAGTCCTCCTGCTGCTCTCTGAAATTCATCTCTGTTCCTCTTTCACATTAACAGCAGAAATGTGGATGATGTGTTCCACAAGTGTCTCCCACTGTGGCACAGCATCTTCCCTGAATGGAGATTTTTAACCCAAAGGTTGTAACTAGATCTATTTTAAGTAACTTAGTCAATATTTTAGCTATTTAGAACAGGACAGAGACAAAATTTGGAAGAACTAACAGATTTCTCACAGTGGGAGAGGTTATCTTACATTTAAAATCCATGAAAATACTTGGACCATCTTCTTGGGTGTTGAAAGCTGCTTATTCCTTGCAATCTTATACTGCAGGATATTTCTGCATGAGGCATAAATCAGGCTGTCTGCTCACTTCTCACAATAAATTAAATACACATCAGAGGAGAAGGAGGAACAAAGGACCACCAGGTTCCAGCACTCCACTCTGCCTCCCATCTCCCTGGGTTCACCCATGGAATGCACTAATGCACCACACCAGAAATATCAAATACAAATATAAAATGAAAATGCATTGATCTTACCTGCCATCTCTGCAGCATTGGCAGGGCTGGGAAAGAAGTCAGTCCTTTATATACCTGCACCAGAGCACAAATTAGCTGGGTCTAAGAGGGGAGTGGCCAAAAAAATGGGACCAGATTGAGCCAAGAGGAAATATCTGCTGGTTTGCTTTCCTGGAATGAGCTAGAAAATGCACACATCTCCATTCCTTCTGACTTCCTTCTTGAAAAATCAGTAAAAAAAGGAATGAAGACACACATTTCTTACCTGCAAGCGAAAGAGATCAGCTTAACTTTATGATGGTAAAAGATCATGGCGAAATTCAGCTTCTTTTTCCTTGTTGGCTGACACCTCTGAAGGTTTGGGAAGCCAGAAATGGATCATTTTACCAACATGCATTTGTGGAGCATCCCGACGTCCACATTCAGCATGTGTGAGTGGTGGGCCTGCCACTGTCTGTGTCCAGGAAAAACAAAGTTGCGTCCCATCAGGGATCTGGAAATTCCTATTAAATAATTGCTGATTATTGGGGATGACACAGACTGGACAAGGAATGAGGCAGCAGCAGAGAGCAGGGTGAAGCTGTCTCCAGCAAAATCACATGGACAAAAATATGGACAATCCCAAAGTTGTAGCTGTGCCAGTTCTTAGAAAGGAACAAAGTCTTGGGCCAAGTGATGTAATTAATTTCAGTGTGAATTATGACAGATGGTTAGGAGCAAATTCTTCTGTGAGGGTGGGCAGGCCCTGGCACAGGGTGCCCAGAGCAGCTGTGGCTGCCCCTGGATCCCTGGCAGTGCCCAAGGCCAGGCTGGACGGGGCTTGGAGCAGCCTGGGACAGTGGAAGGGGTCCCTGCCTTGGCAGGGGGGTGGAACAGGAGGAACTTTAAGGTCCCTTCCAACCCAAACCATTCTGTGATTCCATGACATGCACGAGGGAAAAGGGCTGTACTTCAGTGGACTGACAGGAAGGTAGTAGAAATAATTCCATCCTTTGAACAGTGTTGAGGCTGATAACAAAAGACAATGCTGAATTCTCTTGCTATCAATCAGCCTGGTAAACCTCCCAGGATTAGGGAGCCAATCCTTCCTACTGTTTAAATATTTTCACAGTTCTTATTAAACCAAAATAAATAAAAGAAAAGCAGGTATGATAAAGGAAACTGCTACCAAAAATATGCCATTTTAAATCTGTGTGGGAAAAAGGAAAAAAAAAGAAAGATGTGTGAAGGCCAGGTTTTCAGAAACTGAAAATGCAAAAAGAATATTTCTCCCCTAAAGACAAGTTTGAAGCCAAAGCAGAAGGTGGCCCCTGGCACCAGAGGGACTCTGATCACCCTGCCAGGTGCTCCAGCCTTCATCTATCCAGCCTTCCTTGCAAAACATGCCTAGTCCAGGGACCTGCTGGGTGACTTTGCTACTTTTTTTGTGTTGTGACAAGTATCTTTGCCATTAGTGACGCTTAAGGAAACTTCCCTGTCTGACCATCCAGGAGCCACCCTGGCAGTCCCAGTGGCACCACCTGAGCTGGGGCCGAGGCCCTTCCCAGCAGAGGGGAACAGGGACCTGTGCACAGCCAGGTGAGGGACACTGGGAGACATGGCAGGAGCCGATGGGCTCCAGACCTTCCTGTGCTTGGACTCTGGGGGTGTGACTGCCCAGGGTTTCCTTTGTTTGGATCTCTGCTCAGAGGCACCAGCTCGAGCTGTTACTCTGCTGTTACACCAAGATTAAAATATTTTGAGCATCCAGACATCTGTGACTCTGCTGTGGGAAACCTGGGGTCGAGCTGGTGAGGAAACCTGGTCTGACCAGGGGAGTGTGAGGGCTGTGGGGAGTCAAGGGGTCCCACTTGTCCCACTCCCAAAGTGGGGTCACTGGAGCCACTGCTGGGAAGGGACCTCAGTCCCAGCTCAGGTGGGGTCAGAGGGACTTCCAGGGTGGCTCCTGGATGCTCAGACAAGGAATTTTCCTTTACACCTCACTGGCAGGCTGTGACCCATTGCCCTCGGACAGGGACACTGCCCACCCTCAAGGACACACGTCCCTGTGGGCAGGTGGCCCCACGCTGCTCCCACGGCTCCAGTGCCCTGCTAGGCAAAGGTTGCTTTCACATTACGTGTCCTGTCTAGTACTGGGGTGTAAGTGCAGTTCCCAAGGCTTTCACATGTCAGGAAAGCAGTCCCATGTCACCCCCAGCTGGGATTTATGGTGTTCCAGTGCAACCTTTGGAGCCTCCAGAGAACCCGGGGTATCCCACTCACCAAGGCCAGTGTACGCTCAGCAGTGTACAACGCTTCCCGGCAACCAGGGCAGTAATTATCCGTGAGTTGTCTGACCACGCAGCAGATCTCCTCTATCTTGAGAAGATGCAGATTTCTTTTCTCTCAGGCTCTTGGTGTTGCTAACATTACTTCTCAGTCCTGTTCAGGCTGCAGATCTTCACCCGTAAATCCCCGTACAAACCCAGAGCTGTGTAAACACTGACGGTGTTTGCTAAAAATGTGACTAAGAAGTAGCTGTAGGGACAAGGTCATTAAACTCCAGCAACACAAACAAAAGAAAGAGCTCATTATTGCATTCCTATTTCCCATCCTAATGGCAAAAGGCAGCATCCTCCGCTTCCTCATTTGACACATCTGATATTCCTGCAAGCTCTTTCAGCTTTGTTTTCATAGGAATCATAGAATCACAGAATCCCAGACTGGTTTGGTTTGGAAAGGACCTTAAAGGTCATCTCATTCCACGCCATCCCAGGGCAGGTGCACTTTCTGCTAGACCAGACTGCTCCAAGCCCCGTTTAACCTGGCCTTGGATGACAGAGACACGTTTAAATCCCAGGTGTGAACCACGATGCCTAAGTTTAATAATGATTAAGGACTCAACTTAGTTACAACTTCAAATGTACAAAGTTTCCTCTTCACCTGCAATGGTGTATTTTTCCTATTTCAAACTGCGGATTTATTTACAAATTGAGAGCCAACAGCCTGTACAAGCCAAGCTGTCCTTGTCCAGGGCACCAGTTTACAGAACTGTATCCAGTGCATCTTCTGCTCCAATAGATGAAAGGCAGAGTTTATAAAGGGATGGAGTGAGCAGAATGAAACAGATAAAAGTGAGAAGTGATAGGTTACAGCACAGAAATTGTAGGCCAAGTAGAGGAGGAAAACTTCTCAGCAGCACAGGGGTGACATTTTGTGGGAAACACAAGAAAAGGTAGAAAGATTTTTAGGGGTGAGAAATAAAAGCAGGTTTCAGAAATAAGGCGGAAGAGTTTAGGATTAGCTTTGCCTGTGAAAAACTTCAAGAAGATACAATTATACATTAAGCAAGGACATTAAAACAATGGCTAGAGTTTCTAGATTTGGCTGAGATAGCTTTTAGAGTTGCAAAAATATGTTTAACAAGATAGATAAAGTTAAGCTTAATAATGGAATACTGGGCATTGTTGTGTAAGGTATAAACAAGCAAGTATTGTGTATAACAGGTGTACGTGCGCTAACGAGGATTGGTTAAGACAGTTGTCTATAACTTTTAAAAGTATGCTATTGGCTGAAAAGCTTTTAAGAATGCTTTGTAGTCCAGAAATCTCCGGAATGCCTACGACAACGCGAGTTTGTAACATCTCCTGTGTCTCAACTCTGTATGTGAGACTGATAAAATAATAAAAAAGCTCCTGGAGCATCTGTCCTGGCTCCCCGTCCTGTTTGAACCCACCGACAACATTTAATAAAACCAGATTGTCTAGCTTTAAAAATAGAAAGGCTGCAACACTAAAAGAGAACTTTAACCCTTTATGGGTAAGTGACAGCAACAGCAAGGGATGCTCAGGAGGTGGCACCACAGCATCACTGAGGTGTTTGGGGGTGTCTCCAGTTGTGTGATGCCCAGGAGTGACATTTTCACCTCTTTTGGAAGCTCACCTTTAAAGACTCCACACCCAAGGCTATGAAGCCTCGTTGGTCCCCACCTGCCATGGAGATACTTCATAGCCACGGGAGGTGTTCCAGGTGAGCCCAAGAGCCTGGGGAGACACCAGTGAGGACAGGCTGCTTGGTGGCTCCTCCCTCAAGCAGCAGGCACAGTGCCCAGGGCTGGAAGGCCAGGGAGAGGCGTCTGTGACTTTCTAGCACAGTGGTAGGACCCACCACACACACCAGGACAAGCTGGACATCCATCCACGGAAAACGCTCGTCTTGCAAGGCCTAAATGGGACTCTGGTCCTGAGCAGCAGCTAGAACACTTCTTCCGTAAGAACAACAATCCTTCCCCAGGGGCTGCAGCCTTATTTCCCTTCCCATGGACCAAACTCCCTTGGGCCATGGGAAACCTTCAGCTTCTCCTCGTGAACTAAATTTCTTCCTGCCCCATCCTTCAGTAAACCTTTCTTCCACCCCTTCCACTTCTCTTCCAGACTCTGAACCCACGCTTCGGCTGGAAAGTGGGAGATGGCTTCTCTGGAGATGGGGCTGGCAGGACAAGAAGGCAGAATGCAGGAGGATGGTTTCTCCATTTTCCATGTATCTTCCTGTTCTGGAATCAGTTCCCATCTTATCTGGGAATACAGGACACAGCAGAAGCGGTTGGCAGGCCCCTGGAAAGCCACTGGGAGAACACACGGCTTCAAACACTCCAGAGATTCATCTAAGCAAAGAGAGCGGAAGAAGCTTTAGGTCCCATTGCAGTTTTCATTGTGCCCCACAGCTGGGAGATCCGGGAGCCATCCACTGCCGTGGACACCTTTTCCTGGACTGCAGCTTAAATTCTTAAGAGGCTGAATGTGTGAATAGAAGTAAAAAAGGATCACAGATTTTGTGGCTTGATGCAATGCTTAACCCCATGAAGGAATGTCTGCATGGACAGAGCTTGCAGGGGGTCCCTGGTGTTCCAAGGCTCCTCTGGATCCTCCTATGCCCTCACATTGCACCCAGTGACACGCTGGCTCATGGTGAGAGCAGTGTCTTTAACACTGCATCAAGTGACGGGAGGGAACAGTGAATCCAGGAATCACAAAATCATTTAGGTTGGAAAAGCCCTTAAGACAATTGAATCCAACCATTCCCCCAGCACTGCCACGGCCACCACTAACCCATGTCCCCAAGTGCCACATCTCCATGTCTTTTGAGCAGTTCCAGGGATGGTAATTCCACCACTACCCTCTGCAACTTGTTCTAGTGCCCGACCACCCTCTCAGTGAAGGAATTTTTCCTATTATCCAACCTAAACCTCCCCTGGCACAACTTGAGGCCATTCCCTCTCCTCAGGAATGGTGAGCGCTGTGTGCTGGGTCCAGCAGAGCCGGTGCTCGGGCAGGGCTGTCACTGTTTTCTGAAACTTGGAAGATCAAAGGGTGAAAACGAGAGTCTGAACATTTCCTTGATTTAGAAGCTCTGCCTCATGACACACCTTGTGGTTTTCTCTATTGCGTAATACTGCAAAGTGCCGTTTGTTACAAGAGAAGAGTTTTCAGCTCTCTATTGAACTCAGACTTTTCTGTAAACACATCCCATTCTTTTTACCTGGCAAAATTGTTTTGTCTGTAAATATGACAGGAACTGTAGATGAAAATAGGTGTTCACTGCCAACGATGCAGGATTAGATAAGGAAAAAAGTCAACAAGATGAAAGATTCAGAGGAATATTGGGGCAATTCTGACCAGTGCAATGAAAGTGTGAGTCCAGCCAGGTTGCAAAAACAGTTGGAGGATATGGTGTCCTCCAGTCTCCTCCAGACCCTGCTGCTGGAGCTCTCCAGACCATACCTTTCAACCTCCTTAACCCCCTCAGACCTCCCTTTTCAGGTCTAGTCCCCTCCAGCCTCCTCTGTTAGGGTGCCACTGCTCTCCAGGTCCCTCTGCTCCCACTCTGATTCTCTCCAGGTCCTTCCACTGGGGTGTGGACCCTCCCATCCTTCTGATATCACAGTGGACCCCTCCAGACCCTATTTTGGGGTCTGGTAATGTGCACGTTCCTGCTGATAAATCCCCATGGGAGTGCCAGTGACAGAGGGAAGCTCTTGCACAGCTCTTGGACACAACTCCAGGAACCCAGTGAGGGCTTTGGATGTCCCAGGATAAATCCCCAAAGCCAGCTCCAAGGATAGTGCTTCTAGAACTGCCCTCCAAATTGGATTTATGCTCCAAAGGAGAGGCCAAGTCACTACCAGACCCTGCTCAGCAAGGATTTCCTCTCACCAGCCACCTTTTCCTCCTTTCTCCAAATCCCCTGTTCCAAAAGCCCAAATGCAGGCAACAACCTGGTGAGAACCACACAAGCTTGGAACATCTCCCAGCTGCAGGACAGAACCTGCCAGATCCACAGCTCAGGCTGCCTCCAAGAGCCATGTCTGGACATGCTGTTAGAGGCAAAAACAAGGACATTGTGGGAAGAGGGGATGGAGAAGGCTGGGATGTCCCCAGGCTAGAAAAGGAGACTGGGGACAGTTGTCCTGGGACAAGTTTCCTGTTGGATTCAAGGAGAGGAGACAGGACACACTTCCCACCATGTCCATCCCGCATGTCATCACTCTGATGTTGTGGCGGTGCCCCCTTCCCATCCCCTGCACTTCTGGGATGCTCTGAGCAGGGCAGGTGGCAGCAGGAACAGCAGTCCCCGAGCTGGATGCACAGCAGGGACAGCAGAATCCACATCCAGGGTGGGACCAGGTCCTGCTGGGTCCTGGGCAGGGTTACAGCCAGGGGCTCCTGCCTGGACAAGCTGCTGTGATGGCCGAGTGGTGAAGGCGTTGGACTTGAAATCCAATGGGGTTTCCCTACGCAGGTTCAAGTCCTGCTCACAGCGGGAGTTTTACTGTCAGTCCCTGTCCCCCTGGCCCCAGGAGGGACAGACAGACACAGGGCGGTCACACCCCCTCAAGGGACCATGTGTTCCCATCCTGGCCCTGGCCCTGATCTCCAGGGACTCTTTACCTTTAGGAGATGGTCAGGAGGGTGTTCAGGGGAGCAGCCCTGCACCTCTTCTTGTCGCAGGAAGAAGTCCTGCAATAGCATGTCCCTCCTTTCCCCCCCATACAGCCATGTCACCCAGTTCCCTACAGCTGTGTCACCCGGTTCCCTACAGCTGTGTCACACCATTCCCTACAGATGTGTCACCCAGTTCCCTACAGCTGTGTCACACTATTCTCTGTAGATGTGTCACCTGGTTCCCTATAGCTGTGTCATCCAGTTCCCTATAGATGTATGACACTGTTCTCTGTAGATGTGTCACCCTGCTTTCTACCTCCTGTCACCCTGCTCCCTTACAGAGGTGTCACCCTGCTCCCTGCAGCCGTGTCACCCTGCTCCCTACAGCTGTGTCACGCTGCTCCCAAAAGCCCATCACCCTGCTCCCTTACAGAGGTGTCCCCCTGCTCCCTGCAGCCGTGTCACCCTGCTCCCTACAGCTGTGTCACGCTGCTCCCAAAAGCCCATCACCCTGCTCCCTTACAGAGGTGTCCCCCTGCTCCCTGCAGCCGTGTCACCCTGCTCCCTACAGCTGTGTCACGCTGCTCCCAAAAGCCCATCACCCTGCTCCCTTACAGAGGTGTCCCCCTGCTCCCTGCAGCCGTGTCACCCTGCTCCCTACAGCTGTGTCACGCTGCTCCCAAAAGCCCATCACCCTGCTCCCTTACAGAGGTGTCCCCCTGCTCCCTGCAGCCGTGTCACCCTGCTCCCTACAGCTGTGTCACGCTGCTCCCAAAAGCCCATCACCCTGCTCCCTTACAGAGGTGTCCCCCTGCTCCCTGCAGCCGTGTCACCCTGCTCCCTACAGCTGTGTCACGCTGCTCCCAAAAGCCCATCACCCTGCTCCCTTACAGAGGTGTCCCCCTGCTCCCTGCAGCCGTGTCACCCTGCTCCCTACAGCTGTGTCACGCTGCTCCCAAAAGCCCATCACCCTGCTCCCTTACAGAGGTGTCCCCCTGCTCCCTGCAGCCGTGTCACCCTGCTCCCTACAGCTGTGTCACGCTGCTCCCAAAAGCCCATCACCCTGCTCCCTTACAGAGGTGTCCCCCTGCTCCCTGCAGCCGTGTCACCCTGCTCCCTACAGCTGTGTCACGCTGCTCCCAAAAGCCCATCACCCTGCTCCCTTACAGAGGTGTCCCCCTGCTCCCTGCAGCCGTGTCACCCTGCTCCCTACAGCTGTGTCACGCTGCTCCCAAAAGCCCATCACCCTGCTCCCTGCAGCTGTACCCCTCTCCCCACAGGCATACCCTGCTCCCCGCAGCCATGTCACTCTGTGGTGATAGACTGAGCTTTGTTTAAACAAACTGGTTGAGCCCTGTGATTTATGGTGTCCCTGACAGTCAGAGACTAATGTCTCTGAAGGTGTTAAGAAGATAAGGGCAAAGGCTGATAGGAAGCAGGTAATGCTTTTTATCATGCCAATTCCCTCCCTTCCAACGGCTCCCGACTGGCACAACAAAGCATTTGGGAGAAATGGGGCCTAACCGTGTTCATGGCATTAGAAGGGGCACAAACCATCACAGCCCCCAGTGTTGCATCAGGCAGAGTAAAACCCCTCTCCAGGGAGGTACTGGGACATTGCCGCGTGAGCTCCCTACATCCCTGTCACACCCTGCTCCTACACCCCGCCACCAGGGTGTCACCCCACTGGCAGGTGCAGCCTGATGGCAGTGGGAGGACAGGAGGCTGCTGCCATCCCCCAAAATTCATCCCACCCTGACCCAGCCCCACACACTGGGAGCTTCTGAACTCTGAAATGAACCCCAGGAGCTGTTCAGGACAGCACAGGCACCCAGGAAAAGATTGGGACTTGAAGTGGCTGCAGGAGCCCCTTCCCTGGCTGGGAATCGAACCCAGGCCGCGGCAGTGAGAGTGCCGAATCCTGACCACTAGACCACCAGGGACAAGTAGTGACCAGCAGGGAGGAGTGGTGACCAGCAGGGAGGAGTGGCCACCACCAGGATGACCTGCTGCTGGCATCAACCAAGCCCTGAAGGCACAGGGACACTTGCTCCCCACAGTTCAAGGAGAGGACCAGAGGGGATGGATGCCACAGTCTTTCCGGGGGAATTGGCAGGGATGCTGTGGCATTGGGAAGCCCCTCTGCCCAAGGGGACCCTACCTCTGCAGGCTGGGGAAGCAGGACATGGTTATGTCATGAGTCTGACCACCACTGAAGGCAGGTTTGGGGAAGGCAGTGACAGCCAGTGGTTCAGGAAAAGGTGTAGCATCCTCTGGGGGTTCACCAGGGAGGTTTTCCTGCTGCTGCTGGATCATGATCCCCTTGGGACTGCTGGACATGGCCAGGCTCAGGTGACACACACCACACTGGGCACAGCGTCACGGACACAACAATACTGACCCCCAGTGCACAGTCAGAGCTTCCCCAGAGTCACCTGGGGAGAACAAAAGTGCAGGTACAGCTGAGTGCCAGCAGAGCCTTTCCCGGGCAAGGGAAACGGGTCTGAGCCCTGGCGCTGGGCAGGGAGTGTGTCTGGAGCCCCCATTCCTGCTGGTTTTACAGTAACCGTGTAATCTGGTTTTTCTATGAGAAAACAGCTGGTTGGGGCCATCTTTTGGAACCTAATCTGGAGCTGCGAAGAGCAGGTAACCAGCAGCTGATTCTCGTTTGCAGAGAGTCCTTAGGGGGAGTAGAGATTTCTGTCTTCTGTGCTGCACAGAAGGGGAACAAAAAGCGGCTTCCTGATGAACGGGGAGATGGAGAGGGGCTGGAAATGGTTCCCCCACTCCCCAGGGATTTGCCACCAGCATGGGCAGCAAGACAGGGCATTGCAGAGCCCCAGACCCCTGCCCAGGACAAAAAAAGCACAAGGGAGAGCCCAGGGCTCAAGGGGACAGTACAAGTGTCACCTGTGCCTGCAGCTCCCAGCACAGCAGGGCTCAGAGCCAAGGGGAAGGAGCACTGACACAGAGGATGGAGCTGCTGGGCTGTGTGCAGGGAGGAGACCCCAAGAGGGGAGCACGGGGGTGTCTCCAGGGCCCCTCAGGAGTCGGACGAGCCATGGCCGACGTGGAGGTGAGTGGAAGGGCTCCAGGAACGCTTCCCGTGGAGGACAGCAGAGGGCCTGGTACTCCTTGGGTGCTCGGGTGTGGTTGGGAGGGGAAGTAAATGGACAGAGAGAAAACCTCTCTGGTTTTCAGGGATCGATGCATACAGACTGGGGAAACCTCCCTGTGCCTTGACTTGTCCCATGCAGCTCCCAAAAAATGGTCAGTGCAGCTCCCGTCTCCATCTGAGGCCAAACCCCACCATGGTTCCCCACCACAGCCCTTCCATGACCTGGTCTGGGGTCCCAGTGGGACTTTGGGCGTCCCAGCCCCGTCCCTGTGGTGCCACGATCCCTTCCCAGGTTTCTCTGCAGTGCCTGGTGGATCCTGGCCGCCGCCCTTGCCAACGCCTTTCCTTGGGGAGCTGCCCTGCAGGGAGAAGGAGAAGGCAAAGGGAGGCAGCTTTGGGGAATGCAGAGTAGGCCTGGAGAAAGGATGGAGCCACGACAAACGACCTGGCATCCTTCCAACCCTCTGGCATCTCTGCCGTGAGGGCCGGGGTGCGGGGTGCACCTCCGAAAAGCCCTGCACGGGGCAAAGCCCCGCAGTGAGGGGCAAGGCTGGGCTGAGTGATGATCCTACAGGATTGTGCCAGCCCTTGTGCATGTCTGGAGCAGGGGAGGGAGAGGCTGTGCAGGGCTGAGGCAGAGTCACCCTGCGCTGTCAGAGCAATAATCTGATGTCACGGTTTCGGTTGCCTTTGTTGGCTGTGACAGAGCGTGAGCTCCGGCTGCCTTGCGGTCGGGGGAGCATCAGTATCTTTCTGTGGTTTCTCAGATCTTGATCTGGCCCTGTCACGTATTATGTCACAGGCAGTAACAGTTCCTTCGTGTGCCAGCAGAGCTGGGAACACCAAACGGGTTCATTCGCATGTCCCAAGGCAGGACAGGCTCTGTCTCTGATGGAAGGTGAGCGGCTGCCACCCACCACATGCCACCGGGAGGTGACACGGAACGGGAGCTGCTTTTTGGAGCCCTCTGTCAGGCCATGTGGCAAGGCAGGTGAGGGGCATAAAAACCAGACTTTTTCTACAGGCACTGCTCCTTGGAAAGAGAAATCCCAGCCCCCGGCTCAGCCTTGGGGCAGTGGGGATGAGGCTCAGCACAAAACGCAGTTGTTGTTGTTGTGCTGAGGAGATGAGGGTGAGGCCCACTGCCTTGCTTTGCACCCTGCCTGGGTCTGGGGCATCAGCTCTGCACACATCAGTCAGCCAGACCAACAGTCTCACTGTAATTCTGGAATGCAATGTGGCAGTGGCAATAAATAATCCATCTCCCCACCTCTGACAGGGGGATGTCCCTCGGCACATTCCAGCTGAGGTTTTGCCCCATGCAAAGCCTGAGTACCTGCGGCACATCGCTGTGCTGCCCCAAAATGCCACCACCATGTGTCTGTGACAACCCCATGATGTCAGGCACTTGGTTCAGCTCCAGCCCCTGCTCATGAAGAGTCCTCAGGGTCCTCAGGACACCACCTGGATGGCTCCTGGCAGGATGAGTTGGAAAAGCTGTGGGCTCCTGCCCGCCCCAGCAGGGTCCCTGGCACAGCCCTGGAGACCCTCCTGCAGTCCTGGTCCCCACCCATGGGGACATCGTGGTGAAGGGGACACTGGGGAGGCTCTGAGTGCCCCCACATACCCACGAGGTCAGTGGGGGAGGAGAGTGGGAGCAGAGCAGCCCCTCTCTGCAGCCTGCCGCAGCACTGGGATGGAGGGTCAGCGAGGAAATCCCGGAACACGAGCTCGTGGTGCCTCGTGAGCAGCAGCTGGGCTGGAAACACCCAGAGGAACCACAGGCTGCGAGCTGGGGGCCTGTCACAAAGGAGAGAGGTGGAAAAAGGGGAAATGCTCCCTGGGACATCCTGGGGAACCCGTCATGCCACGGCAAGGGCGGTGCCAGGGCCTCTGGGCAGACCATACCGTGACCCCCGTGACCAGGGACTGGGGTCTCTTGGTCCCTCTCCACTCCCTGGGCTGGGAAGCTCCTGCTCTGCCCTCTGCATCCCACCTTGCACCAAACCCACTGACACTTGGACAAGATGCTCTTTGTGGAGTCAGCCCATCCAGGCAGGATTCCCAGTCAAGCCCTGCCCTTACTGGGGGTTGCTGGGAGGGGTTTGAGGGCACAAGCCCCACACTGGAAGCACAGCACTGAGAATTTTGTGCTTGATTGGTGCCAAAGCTGCCAGCCTGGATCTACAGGCAGTCTCCAGACTGAGTGTTCCTGCTGCCCGTGCTGCCCTCACTGACCCCCTGTGTCCAGCCTGGACATCTCCCAGACCCACCACCGAAGAAGGGACCCCCCAGCTGGACATGCACCTTCCATTTGAGGGTCTGAGCACCCCTGATGCCCAAACCGGGTTCCTTGAAGAGGAGACTGAGCTGGATCCTCCCGGTGCTTCAGGGACGATGCTGAGGTGAGTTTGATAAGCAGAGTTGTTTTGGGTGATGGAAATGTGAACCTGCTGCTCAAGGGTGGTTTCACATATCCTGTCTTGGTCAGTGGGGGCTGAGTTGCTCACACTTACCTCCCTTCACACAAGGGCTATTCTGCTACTTCCTTAACCAGCTGTTTCCTTTTTTTTCAGTACTTGTGAGGCAAAGGTGCCATGACATCAGCTCTATTATGCTTCGGAAATTCCACGCTTGCCTTCAAATCTGACTGACTGGCCACCGTCCCTATAAAAAAACAAGGACTGACCCAGCACCTCACAAAAGGCACAGGAGGAACCTGCTCTGGTCCTGCCTCTGCCCTTGAAGCTTATCCCTGTCCAGGATGAACACCTCCACACTCTGCCTCTCCATTGTCCTTGTTACTGCCCTCTTTTCTCAGGCCTTTCCTGCTCCACGTGAGTACAGCATCCCTCTGCTCTCCTGGGGTGGACTTTTGCTCTGACTGCCTGTAATTTGGAGCAGAACTGGCAAAAGTCAGCTGCAAAGGTTGGAAACCTGTTTGAATAACTTCTCCTGATTTATTTAGACTGGTCTTTCTTTCTAACATCCTTTTATCTTAGGGATGTATTATTACTGGTATCAAAGTTTTCAGGTTTCCTCTCCCCTGATTTTGTTGCTGGCCTTTAGGGGTAGACCCAGGGTAACCAAAGGGATTTTTACCCTGGGATGTGAGTGTAAAACATTTAACAAGCAATCCTAGCAATGTTGTTTATCAAGCTTTAGTGTTCACAGCAATTTCTTGCTGATTTTCTGGGAAAACAGGAGGAGAAGAGGCTGTCCAGCTGATTAAGGGGGTGGTTGCCTGTGCTCTCAGCTGGGAATGTGCAATTTATTGAGTGATGGTCTCAGGCTGGATTTCCTGATCTCTTCCAGTGGGGTCTGACACGACTCCGTGCTGCTTCAGCTACACCTCACGAAAGCTGCCTCAGAGTCATGTGCAGGAGTATTTCTATACCAGCAGCAAGTGCTCCCAGCCAGCAGTTGTGTAAGTACCTGGGCTCCAGGCCCTCAGGGGAGGCTCTGCCAGCCTTTGGGCTCCTGGCTTCACATCCAGCAGGGTCAGGAGCAGGGTGCTGCGAGGTATCACCCCTGGGGGAAGGGAGCGGCCACCCAGGTCCCATGTGCAGCGTGTGAGCCCTCACCCTCCTCAGCTGAGAAATAAGTGGTCCTTGGTCTCCTTGGACTGTCCCAGTGCTGGGAATAAGGCATGGGAAGGAGGTCAGGAGCCAGCAGGACCTTCCAGAGCTGACGAACCCAATCCACACAACTTTCCACACTGCATCCAGGCTCACCTCTGCATTGCACAAAGAGACAAACACCTGAGCATGGCAGGTTCTCCCAAGGGACCCTGATCTCCCTCTGGGTTTTAGCAGCCTCTGCAGCTCCCGGATGCTTGTGGGTTTGTGGGAGATGATCCAGTGACATGACCCAAGTCCTTCATGTCCCTTTTCCCCTCCGGGACTGTAACCCCTGAACCCCTGACTTGACAGGTTTGTCACCAGGAAGAAGCGGGAGGTCTGTGCTGACCCTGACGCCAGGTGGGTGAAGGAATACGTGAACAGCCTGGAGCTGCAGTGAGCACTGGAAGCTGAGAAGTCCTGTCAGACCACCTGTCAGAGCTTGGCACAGACCTAGAAATGCTACTGCCAAGCACCAGGACCTGCTGAGCCACCTTGGGACCGCTGAAGTTTGTTTTGTCTTGCAAAGGTGTCATTTATCCACAATAATTCAGCCACACTTAGGGCAGTAGTGATGCTGACAGCCTCCTGGCCTTGCAGACCCATATTGGGGTGCCCTGCTGTGTGATGTAGCTAAACTGAGCCCCACCTTGTGCCTCCACTGCTAGAATGGGAGGGGGATTTCATCCCAGAGCTATTTGTGGGCTGGAATTAGGTCCGAATGCTGTCCTGTAAGCCCAGGCTGAGTTTTGCCTGCTAAATTTTGTGGCGGTGCAGTAGATGCTATAAGATCTGTCCCTAGAGAAGGAAGTGGTACCCTGGTTACTTACAGGATGCTCGTTGTGGAACCGCAGTGTTCAGGCTTATTCTCAAACCGCTGGTTTGTGCTGGTGCCAAAGAATAAAGCTGTTTTCTCTCTGTGTCATCTCTGGTTGTTCCCCTCCTGTTTGGAAAATGGAGACCCCACTACAACTATTTTGGGAGATGTAGGGGAAAAACCCCAACTTCTCAGCTGGAAATGCCCCAGCCTCCTTAGCTCTAAAAGCCTTCCCTTCTGCTTGGCCTCCCTGATCCCAGCACCACAGAAGCAGCCCCAGCACCTCCCAGCCCCATGCTGATGTGGAGCCAGAACTTCTTCCCAGCCCTTTCCCCCATCATAGCCAAGGCAGGGAGCTGGTGGGGCTTTGCCACTGCAGATTTGGCAGAGGAATGCCTGGAAATCCCAGGGTGGGGATTGGGGGTGTCCTTATGGTGAGAAGGAAGCAGGGTGACAGGGACCACACCCCTGGCACAGGCTCCTCTGGGAATGCAGCCTGAGCAAGGCTTAGCTCTTGGGATGCTCTGTGTTCATTGCAAGACAGGCACCAATTCACTGCTGTTCTGAAGCTTTCTGGGGAAGGAAACAAGAATTTTGTTTCAAAAAGCACAAAGTAAAACCAACAAAAGCACTTTATCAGCCTGCGGTTGACATTTAAAACTGGCTGATTACTTTGTGGGTAGAAAACAAAACTGCCGGTCCCACCTCCCTGCTGAAGCTCTGCAATTCGGAGACTTGCAGAAAGACGGGAACAATTCGGGCTGTATCCATCAGAGCTGGCTAAAGCAAAAGTTCAGAAGCTTTTTTATCACCCCTTGGACAAGACTATCCCCACCTGGCAGCTTGGCAGGTCAAGTCTTCACCTCCAAGGACATTTTCCAGCATTTTCCACTCCATCACCCCTGGGAGCAATTTCTTCAGGCCCCCCTCATGTCCAGCAACAAATGAGCTCCAACAATCAGGGCCAAGAAAACCAGAGTGAGATAAAATCCTGTAGAACACCCCCAAGCCCCGTTGGTGCCACAGTGGTCTGCAGATGTTCAGGTTGTCTCCTGACCTCCCCTTGCACATCACCACCTCTGCCCGGGGCAGGGGTGAAGTCCCCATCCCTGGAGGCGTTTTACAGATGTGTGGATGTGGCACTTGCAGACATGGGTCATCAGGGGTGGGTTTGGCAGTGCTGGGGGAATGGCTGGAACAACCATCCTAGAGGTCTTTTCCAACCTTACTGATTCTGCGGTTCCGGGAACTCACCTGGATCGGAGCAGGACTGGGAAAGAAGAGCAGCAACAAGGAGAGAACCAAGGCTCAAGCAGAGAGACCTTCAAGTTCCCATCACACAGACCATGTCTGCTTAGCACTGCTCCATCCAGCCCCCACTTCCCACAGGGTAGCACCAGGAATGGGATGTGTAAATGGGTAGGTTTAGGAGAAAGGATTCTTGGATGAAGTGGCCAGTGCAGGTTGAAAAGACAGGAATTGAAGAGGCTGAGGTGTGAGGCCAAGTTCAAAGCATCAGTTCTCCAGGAGTGGCAGTGACAGGCCATGCCAGGGTGTTCATGATGGGACTGGGAGCAGGGACCAGCAGGGAGACAATGTGGATATTGGGACTGAGGGTCTCCATGGCTCCTCTCTCTTCCCAGGGCTTCTTCAAGGGAAGCTGGGACAGAGGGAACAGCCACAGGGTCTTCTGATCTCCTGATGCCTTCTGCCACTGCAGGCAGTGAAGGAAACATTCCCTAAATCCAGCAACTGGAAACCGAAACCAGAAAGGCTTGAGAGGGAAATTCCCACAAGTGCCTGGGCACACAGCCAGGGACTGTCTGGAGGGGAAGCAGCTGCAGCACTGGATGATCCAGCCTCTCCAGCCTGTCCCTGAATCCTGGGCATGGGATAAACCCCAGTACTCCCCTCAACTTCCCTTTCTCCGAAACATCCATCCTCCATCCCCTCTCAGCACTCAGGGTCCCAGAGCAGGGACAATTTGGGGCTCCTGCAGCTCCTCTGCAACACCAAACTTGGGGTTAGGATGTCCTCAGGGGTAGAGGAGACACCCAGGACCCCATTCCCGGGGTCTTCACCTGCTCCTGTCCATCCACTGACCGCTCTGCTCCTGGGTTTCACAGCGCAGTGAGGTAGCCCCACTCAGGATGCACCCCCTGCAGATTTTCATCTCCTCACGTGTTCCCCAGCCCAGCACCATCTCCTGGGACACAGAACGATGCTGGGCTGGGCTGCCCTTTGCTGGGATGCTGCTCCTTGGAGTCCATGACCCTCTTGCCTGCAGCCAGCTTTCCTGCCCGGAAAACACAAGACTAGAGAGAAATCACAAGACAACACAGAGGTGCTTTCCCAGCCTCAGAGTTGCCAAATCTGACCTATAGCTGCAGCATGAAAAAAATAAACACTAAGAGAAAGCTTTTTTCTGCTTTAGGAAGAAGAATGGGATGTGGGCAAGGCCAGGCCAGCTCTGGACTATGCTGTGGGGGCACTTGAAGGGGGTCTGTAAGAAAGACGGGGACAAAACTTTTAGCCTTTGTTGCTGCAGGACAAAGGGGAGTGGTATTACACGGAAGGAGGTCAATTTAGAATGGACATTGGGAAGAAATTCTTCCCTGGGAGGGTGGGGAGGCCCTGGCACAGGGTGCCCAGAGAAGCTGTGGCTGCCCCTGGATCCCTGGAAGTGTTCCAGGCTGGGCTGGACGGGGCTTAGAGCACAGTGCTCTAGTGGAAGGTCCCTGCCCATGACAGGGGTGGAATGAGATGAGCTTTAAGTCCTTTACAACCCAAATGCTTCTGGGATTTCTTCCCAGAGTGCAGATGTCAAGGACCCCTGAGCATGGTCTCCATGGACAAGCTGTGCCCAGCACTGCACTTTTACCTTGGGACCTGCCCCTGACCATTCATGTTCCCATGGAAAGCTGCATCCTGAGAACAACTGCAGGTTTTCTGCTGGTTGTTTTACCCCTGCAGCAAGAGCTGGACCTTTCTCTTTGTTTTACAGGTGGGGAAAGTGAGGAACAACCCCCACTGGGGTGGTCACAATGAAAGACAGGGTCCCTGTCCCTCTCCAGGCAGCACTGCTGGTCTCAGCACAACTTACTGGTCACCCAGGGACCAGTCTGAGGAGGGGTGTGCGGGGCTGGGAGCAGCGTGTGGGACGTGCCTGGGAAGTGTGGAGAGCAGATTCATGTGTGTAAAAGCCCCACATGTGCGTACAAACACATCTAATTCTGTAGAGGATGTGGGGAGTGTGGGGTGTGTGCAGGGGGGGAATGAGGTTTTGGAGGATGTTTCTGAGTCTGCAGCATGGAAACTTTATGGGTTTGCCTCAAACCATTTTCCATCTTCATGTGTCCCATGGAGGCTCAGATGTCTCAGAGGGACGTTCTGTGTGTGCAGGTGAACACCACACAGAGGCACATAAAAGGGAAAGAGCAAAGGTTTTCTCCAAATTCTTTATTCTCCAGAATCATGAGTTCCCGTGTATCAGCCAGGGTCCCCCATCATCCAACACTGGGTCACCCTCCTATAAATACCCTCCCTGTCACCCCCTATAAATAATATCATTATCCACAGGAAAAAAGGGACTGACTGCGCCATATGATAATTTCTTTAAAAACTTCAAATAATACAACAGCCGAGGTGCAGTCCCATGGGCCTGGGGTCGGGCAGAGGGATGAGGCAGCAGCCTGCTCCGCGCAAGCCAAGGATGAGCAGCAGCCCCGAACACAAGGTGTCCCTCCAGCAGTCCCCTGGGGACACCTGCAGATGCTCCTGCAGCTCCTGTTGTCCCAGGGTCCTGCTCCATGGCTGGAGCTCAGGATAACGTGACTTGTCCATGACAGCAGCTACACTTGCCACCCTGCTTGGCTCAGTTCTGCTCCAAGATTTGGATGTATCTTTGGACCCAGGTGTCTTTGGGATTGGCACAGACGTGGCGGCCTTGCTTTGTGACAAACCTGCGGAACAGGGATGGGACATGTTAGATCTCTGCTCACACCTGCTTCCCAGGAGAGCCTGGATCCCAGCTTCGAGCATTGCAAGAGGTTTTCCCCTATGCTGTGATGCTCCCCACTCCCATCCCTTTTCCCACACTGCCTCCTCCACTCCTGCAGGATCACCCCCGGGAATCCCCACACGAGCATCCCCAGCAACCCCTGTGTGAGCCCTTTCTCCTTGGTATTCCCCTCTCCCTGCTCTGTTCCTACAGCCCCCCTTGCCTGCAGAGCTGTCACCCACCCCCCACAGCGGCTGTCCCCGCCCTGTCCCACGCGCTGGCACTCACACGACGGCTGTCAGGGGACAGCTGCTGCCGGTGATGTAGTGATGCTGGACGAGCTTCCATGGGAGCTTGTGCTGTGCATATGTGAAACAGCAGATTGAGAGGTCGAGTCCAGCTGGAAGAGGCAGGGGAAGACAATGTGAGCACTGGGGGCTGTGCTGGCAGGGAAGGCAGTGAGGAATTAGAGAATAATTAAGGTTGAAATGGACATTGGGGATCATCTGGTCCAAGGCCACGAGCAGTATCAAAGCACTGTGGGAGATTCTCACCCTGCCCTTGCTCAGAGCTTCACTTCCCCAACTCCTCCAGCCCCAGGACAGATGCTGAAATCCCTCAGCTCTAACCAGGAATAAGTACTCTGAGCCCAGGGTGGATGGATGGATGGATGGATGGATGGATGGATGGATGGATGGATGGATGGATGGATGGATGATTTTCTAATTCCAGGGTTCCTACATGCAGCTGGTCTCTGGGCAGAGTGGAGAGTGGCACAAATGCTGATAAATTCCCAGTTATCTGCCATGGGAGCTCAATGGAGAAATAACACTGAAGGCTCAGATCTGTTCTCCCTTCACAAATTAAAAAGCAGGACTCACCTGGGCCAGAGAAAGTTTGGGAGAAGGAAGCTGAAATGAGGAGAAGAGCCAATCCAGCTGCAGAGACCTTCATCTTTCCTTTGGGTGAGGGCTGTCGGAGCAGGAGCAGAAGCTCTGGAAGATGCAGCTCTGTGTGCAGCAGCTGGATTCAGCCCCCTTTTAAAAGGGAGTCCTGGAGGCAGCTGGAAGAAGCCGAAATGGAAATTCCAGGATGATGATAAAGGATAACAAGAAGTGAACTAGCTGAAAGGAATTAGAGGAAACAGAAAAAAGTTAGGCAGAATGGAATATGGTTCACAATGCCAAGTGACTCAGCATTCGTTTTTGCTTTATTCAAATCGAAAGGAAATAAAATGTGCCAAGTGGCCTGGCCGCAAAGAGGAGAACGGTGCCTCTGGATTCCAGGGGGGGTTTTCCCTGCGAGGCTGTGTAGGGAAAGACAATGTTTGCATAAGATTATGCAGCTCTGGAAAAAACCTCAGCAGGCAGCACAGAAGTGCTCTCGTGCCGTGTGTGCTGGGTGTTTGCCAGAGACTGCTGAACTGCTGCCCCAGAGCTCAGGGGTGGCTGCACCGAGGGCTCTGTGCCACCCAAAACACTCTGCCTGCCCTCCCCACACCTGCAGGGCTGGCGAGGAGCTGAGGCTGGAATTCATCCAGCCCAGTCCATGGGGAGGCTGCCCAGGACCATGTCCAGGTGGGCTGTGAGACTCCCCAGCCTCTCTGGACAACCTGTTTCAGAGTGCAATAAAGTTTTATCTGGTGTTTATATAGAATTTCTCATTGCCTCTTGTCCTGTCAGTGGCCATCGCTACGGAGAGTTTGGCTGCATCTACGTTGCTCCACACACATTGGTAAGAATCCCCTGAGCCTTCTCCAGCCTGAACTGTACCAGCATGTCCTCCCTGGAGAGATGCTCCTGTCTCTTCATCGTCTCTGAGGCCCTTTGCTGGACCCTGTCCAGTACATCCACATATCTCTAACCCTGGGGAGCCCAGACTGGACCCAGCACTTGAGGAACTCACCAGTGCTGAGTAGAGAGGAAGGGTCCCTTCCTTTGACCTGCTGTCAATGCTCCTCCTCATGCAGCCCAGGAGCCTGTTGGAATTTTGGTAGAGAAGCTGTGGCTGCCCCTGGATCCCTGGCAGTGTCCAAGGACAGGCTGGACGGGGCTTGGAGCACCCTGGGATAGTGGAAGGTGTCCCGGCCATGGCAGGGGGGCTGACCTGGATGGATTTTAAAGTCTCTTTGATCCCGATACATTCCATGACTCTATGATGGCAGCACGTCCCTCTAGCGCGACAACCCCTCCTCCCAGCTTTGTGTCACCTGCCAGCTCGCTGAGGGTGCCCTTTGTCCCATCAGCCAGGACATAAAGATATTAAGGACTACCCAGTATCGATTCCCTGCTGCTGCCTGGCCTCCAGCTGGACTTTGTGCCATAGATCACAACCCTCCAAGCACAGTGTCCAGCCCATTCTCAGCCTCTCTCACTGCAGTTCAACTAACCCACCCTTCATCAGTTTGCCCTCAGCAGTCACAGGCATCCCAAAGGGCAGGATCCCACCTGGGAGCAGGGAGTTCACTGCCAGAAGGGGTTTGCCACACCTGAGACATTTTGCCAGCCTCAGCCACTCCCTCCAAAAGATGTCTTGAGTAGAAGATGGATTTTCTGGCTGCAGAGGTGAGAAGAAAGTGGGGGACAACCTGCCTGACATGGGAGAGACTTTCAAGTCTCAGCAGGTCAGCAACTCGGGGCAGCTCCTTGGGGAGCAGGGAGAGTGATGACCTAGGCTTCCTGATGTCCTGTTGCATTCTGGGCATGCAGTAAAAGTCCCCTCCACTGCAGAGAGGATGCTCAGACCTCTGGTTGTGTTCCTGAGCCTGGATTTTCTCTCCCAGGAGTCTAAACCCCCTGCTTGGCTACCCTGGAGCTGCACAGGAGAGCAATGGAGGCACTGTCCTTCACCAGCTGGCTTGTCCCCAACAGGGACTGAAAGAAGACGGTTGGAGGCTCCTGAGACTGAGGATGGTCTGCTCCTTCCCACGCTTACCCCATGGGGAGGATTTGTTTTGCATTCCTCCTTTCCCTCATGTCTTGTCCTGCATTACATCCCTGGTGCTCCTGGCTGTGGCTCATCCTCGTCTGGGCAGAGACCTCACCAGAGCGGCCAAGGGTGTGCTTTTAGAGGGGACAAAGGCTCTGTAAGTCCTGACATGGATGTCAGGGAAGGTGGTGGGTTTTGCCAGAAGCAAGCTCTGGCAGGATCAGCTCTTTATTCCCTCAGTAAATCTGATCAGCTCAGCGCAGAACAAGAAGTGGCTCCAGCTTTCGGCTGAATTGCTGCTGGAAAAAAACAAATTGTGGCTTTTTGCCACAGAAACAATTCATTCAGAAACCAACAGTGGGAGTTTTATGTTCCTCTGTTCTTGCAACTCACATGCGAGTGTGTGCTCGGGGAAGTGACAAACGCCAGCGCTGCGTGGAGCGGTGACAGAGGCTTTGGCTGCAGAAAGGCAGCCTGTGGCTGGCACCAGCCAGTGACAGCTTTGCTCACGGGAACTTCACACCTTCTGCTCCCCGGCTGCTGCCTGCAAGGCACAAACCATGAGGCTGATGATGTGCACGGGGCACAGGGGGATGTGGGGAGGCGTGGTGGCTGTGATGGGACCTGCAGCTCTGTCTTTCCCCTGGAAGCTCTGAGATGGTCAGTGTCAGGAAAGAAAGCATAACTAAACGTGAGGAGCTGAAGGAGGAGGAAGAGGAGGAGGAGGAGGAGAAGGTGCTGCAAAGAGCTGCTGCAGCTGCAGCCCCTTGGTTGTGTCAGCAGCGGGTCCCCACAGAGCCGCTTTGTCAGCGGCACTGTTGTTTCCCCCCAATGCCGGGAAGCCTCCTGGAAAGGGGGGGGCACCTCCTCCCCACCACAGACACCCCCCGCCCGCCGGGCTCCAGCTTTGAGTCACCGGCTGCCACCCCTGGAGCTCCTGCCAGGATGATCCTGAGCGAGCCGCCCTTGCTGACCTCTGGGGCCAGTTTCTGCTTTCGGTTTTCTGCTTCTGTCCACTGGTTTTCGCTTCTCTGGCAAATCCCAGAGCCCTCTGCTACTGCAGCTCCTGCAGTTTAAGTGTTTATAAGCTGATGTCTCTCAAGCTTCCTTTATTATTCCTGGAAACGAGCCATTCTTTACCACTTTGGCCTCACCCGACTGGCGTGTGAGGTTTGTTTTGGTGCAGGCAGGGTAGAAATAGAAAGCTAAAATTATTCGAAGGAGAAGAGTGTAGGGAAGGATGTTATGGGGGTTCTGAGTCTTCACCCCGTGGGATACAAACAGTGACGAGGATTAGCCCAGAAGCTTTCAAACTCCTCCAAGCTCCCCTGAAATCCTGCCCTCGCCTAGAGCCACAGGTCGCAAAGCCAAGAACCCAGGGCAGGGGCATGGGGGTACTTTGCCCATGGGTGATGGTGAGGGCTGTCCCCAGGCTGGTGGGGGTTTGTCAGCCTCCCCCTGGGGCACAGCTCACCCAAGGGGGCTGCACTATCCCAGCCCTGGCACTGAAGGACCTTGGAGCACAGAAAGGAATATTATTCCATCCCTGTTACCTCCTGTAGTTTTTTCTCCTCTTTCTGTGAGTACACAAAAGGATGCAAGCTCTGGGGAGTGGGATGATCCATTTGGGAGATGCTGGTGGCTTCACCTGGGGCAGAGCTGAGGTGCTCTGGGGGTCACAGCACTGTCCTTCAGATGATCCCTGATCAAGCCCAGGTCCCTCTACTCCCACTCACAAACTGAGCCCAGCAAGTCCCAGCGTGTGGCTGCACATCCCTGCATGGTCCCCAAGGGATGCAGGAACCCTGGCGCTGGGGAGGGATGGGGATGCTGTGGCTGTGGAGGCTGTGGGGTGATGCAGGAGAGGCTGTGGGGCTGTGGAAGGATGCAGGAGCCCACAGGGGGAGGCTGCAGGGCCACGAAGGGATGCAGGAGAGGCTGTGGAGCTGTGGCACATCAGTGAGCACTGGCAAAGCTCCCCAAGCCCTCCCCTCTCTCCCGGGGGATGCGGGTGCCAGGCACAGCCCGTGCTAGCTGGGGCAGCCAGACAATATCCCCTTTGAAGGGCACAAACCCATCTGGGGTGGCAAAACCCTGCACATCACGGGGGACAGGACCTGCGCTTCAGAGAAACGCTGCCGAGCACCCCAACCTCCAAACAGCCCCACACGTGGGAAGTGGTTTTACAGCTTTGAATAAATCATGAGGCCAGTAAACACCAGTGCGTGACCACGGCTGTTCCTGGCAGCTGCAGAGCTCACACCTCGCTGTGGGACTGGGGCTCACACCTCCCGTGGGGCCCCGACCTCCCCGCAGTGACACAGCCCTGCCAGAGCCCTGCAGAGAGGGACCAGCACTGTGCAAAGGAGTCCGGGGCCATCAGTCCCCACCCCTGGAGGGGCTTAACAGATGTGTGGATGTGGCACTTGGGGACCTGGGTTACTGGTGGCCCTGGTAATGCTTGGAGGATGGTTGCACTCGATGATCTCAGAGGGCTTTTCCAGCCTAAATGATTCCATGATTCCATGATTAGGGAAGTCCTCCAGCTGTGGCAATGGCCCTGACACAAGTTTAAAGGTTATCCCTGCTCTCAGGGGAGGTTGTGGTTCTAACCTGTGAGGATCAGCCAGACATCCCGTGCTCCCTGGGGCCACCTCCACCCATCCCACCCAAAAAAGCCTAGAAATCTGCACACCAGGAACACCAACGAAAATTAAAACTATTTGTATCTTGTTTATTTTTATCTTTCCTCGATTATAATGAACAGACAAGGCCCACTGGGTTCATTAAAAGTGGGTTTGGTTTTCATAGAATCATAGAATCAAAGAGTTGGAAGGGACCATAAAGACCACCTTGTTCTACCCCCTGCCACGGGCAGGGACCCCTTCCAGGGGGCCGAGGCAGGGTGACCCCCCCATTCTGCCCCCGGGGCTGCTCTGTGCCTGCTGTGGGACACTGAGGTGCTGCCCGGGCTGGCAGCGGCATCATGGAATCATGGGATGGTTTGGGCTGGAAGGGACTTTGAAGACCACCTTGTTCCCTATCTTGCCCTGGGCAGGGACACCTTCCACTGTCCCAGGCTGCTCCAAGCCCCAGTGTCCAGCCTGGCCTTGGGCACTGCCAGGGATCCAGGGGCAGCCACAGCTGCTCTGGGCACCCTGTGCCAGGGCCTCCCCACCCTCCCAGGGAAGAATTCCTTCCTCATATCTATTCTAACTCTCCCCTCTTTTAGTTTCCATCCCAACAGAGCTCTGAATTTTCAGCCTGGTCCTCCTTGCTCTTCCTGGGGCACTCACCAACAATCTGAGCAAGGTGGGCAGAGGATGCAGCCCCAGCAGAGACACTTTGTCTGGTCCTCCCAGACATTTGGGGTTTGAGGGGTGCTGAAGGGGGTGGGTTGGGTATGTCCCAGCCCCTGGAGCCAGCAGTCAGGGTGAACCAGGGGCACAGCCCCACAGTAACCTCCTCAAGGCTCAAAAATTGCAAAAACTCAGGTTTCCCCCATTTCTTTCTTTTCTTTTCATGCCAAGAATGGGGAGGGGTGTGGAGCAAAGAGGCTTTTTTATTTCACTTTAATTTGCTTTGAAATACTGGACACTCCATCCTCTTTGGTTTGCTCTGCTTCAAAAGAAAGGCCAGGAAAAATCTGAGGCATCAGCCATTAGAAAGAAGAGCATTCCCTGGAATATTTTATTTTGTAAAATGCCTTTGCTGGAGAAGGATGGGACCTTTATCAAGATACACATTTCTTATCAGCTATGACCAGCTTCCTGTCCTGACACAACTTTGGGGAAACACAAAGTGTTTTCTGTGAAACCAGCCAGAGGTGAGTGGCCAAGTTGGCCGTGCTCTCCCCTGGACCCACCACACTGGAGACAGATGGTCCCCAGTCACTCCCACAGGGACAGGTTCTTACTGGAGTCAGTTCCAGGATGTGACATCATCTAAAAAATTCCAGCATTTCTCCAGAAATGTCAGGAATGGTGGGGGTGAAATTTCTGGACACTGATATAATGTCACCGGTGCTGGAGCTGGAGCAGGGCAGGATGGAGCTGCAGGGGTTGGTGGATCTTGGCTTAGGGCAATTTCTGAACTCAGGACATCATTAATTACTTCCTTTTCTGAGTGAATCCCAATTCCTCAGCATTAAACTCTGCTATAAATAGCAACTTACATCAGCCAGTCTCACCAGTTTTTTCCAGGTTCCCCTTTCATTCAAGACAGAGAATTTCCCTATTTCTGCTGTCACTGAATTTATTTTGGGCATTTGCTTTACTTAGCACTTTCTCCTGGGATTTTTTGGGGGACTTGCAGAAAACCTCAATCATATCCCTCTATGTAAAACAGGGCAACATCAGCTAGACTCCTTCAGATGGCAAATCCCACTGACTCCAAGCACTGCCTGCTGGGTCAGGAATTCTGAAACCACCTGATGGGAAAACTTCGTTTTTACACCACCACTTTCCTGTGTGATTAAATTAATCCCCTCAGAGATGCTCCAGCCCACTTTTCCCACTCTTCCATGGTCATCTTCATGTCTCAAGGCACCTCCCAAGGAAGATGGTTCCTCATCTGAGACACACTCAACCTCCTTTCCTAAGAGGGGGAAGAGCTGGAAGAGATGACTTTCTCTTTTCATCATCACTGGAATGTGGGAAGTGAGTAAGGAAACATTTTTTAGGAGCATGTTGCAACATCTCAGGGCATCACTGGCATGACTGTAGCCTCCCACCTCCATCCAGCTGGCCACGAGCTGGCAGAGCAGGAGTCTTTGTCAGATTTCTAAGGAAGAATTAGATTCCTAGAAACCAAGCAACTTGGCTTTGGGGTAAGTTTCAGCCCTTACAAGTCCCCTGTAACACACATTATCTAAACTCAGCTGATCCTAAACTGACTCAGCTAAACTAAGGTAATTTTTGCTTCTATTAATTTCAAATAGTCCCCAAGAGTCCAAAATAATTTGGCATGTGCTTGCTGACAAAGGGGTTAAGGCACAGAGGTGTCCAGCAGCCTGAAAGGGAAAATCCCTCATTGAAAACATTTGGATAATCAAAGCAGATCCCAAACTAATTCTTCCATTTTCATGAAACTCGTCTTTTAGCAGAACACTTCTCCATTTTGGCGCCGTGTGCCTCGGGAGCAGGACAGGAGCACGCGGCTGTGGGTGCCGGATCTCCAGGCGCAACCCACGGATGCTTGAAGGCTCAGTCAGAGGGAACAGCTCAGAGGCAAACCACGCTCCTGCGTCCAAGTTTTATTCCCTGAGCACCCAGACAGGATCCAAGCGAGCTGACGCTCGCTCCCCAGCCCAGCTGGCGTCCGTCGGAACGCCAGGTTCCCACCTCCTGCCTGGCTGGGCGCCCTGCCTGTGGAGGCAGGTCTCTCCTCATCTTCCCAGGATATCTGGGGACAAGCAAGATGGCAAACAGAGCGAGGGAATGGGATCTGGACTGATGAGCGAGCCTGAAAGGTGCCTCTCTTCAGAGGCAAAGATGGAAACGGGCCAGATCAGCTGTGAAAGGGGATGCTCAGCTTGGCAAGAGCCGTATTTGCTCCATGGGGTAGATCTGCCCTCCCCAGCCTGGCTAAGAGACGCCACCACAGCTCCCAGCAGGAGCCTCCCTGAGGGTGGGACAAGTCTGGGGCTTCTCCTGTGCCTTGTCCTCACTGTCTACCTGGAGCAGGGCAGTTCACCTTCACAGAGCTAACCCAGCACGGCTGGTGGAGGGCTGAAGGATATCGGGAAAACACCAGGTTATTTACACCAGGTTCCCGGGGCAGTAGCTGGAAACCTTTAATAGAAACAGGATGAGTCAGTGCCCAGCGCTGCCAGGGGGAGTGCAGAGGTGCCGGGGTGAGGTTGGGTTGCTCCACTTTACATTATAAACCTTCCACTGGCTTTCAGGAAGTGTCTGTCAAGAGATCACCACTCCATGATGTCTTGAAAATAACAAAATGGAGACATTCCCCAGGAATGTATGCTTTCTTGTAGACAACAGATATCCTTCCAGGAACATCTCACTCCAGCTGGACAGCCCTCAGCTCTTCCCACAGCACTCATCACCTCCCTGCCTGGCCTCCCCTCTCCTCCTCAGGGAGTCTGTTAGACCTCCATGGCTCTCTGTGTGGAGGCTGGTGGCTTCTTCCCACTGAACCATCCCTGTCCCAGCCCTTGCCCAGCCTTCACAGAGCTCTTACTCTCTCCCATACATTGTACTGCTTCCCCAGCCTGTGGTCATTTGCTCTCATCAGCTCAGACAGGATACTCTTTTCTTCCCAGCATCCTGCCCATGCTCTCACCCCACAGTTAATCTGCTCCTCATTTTCAGAAGCACTGTTTCCTTCTTCACCCTGCTCCTGGAACTCCTTCTGCCTCATCTTCAGGGTTACAAGTCTCCATACTTCTTTCAGCTCTCTGCATCCCCATGCCCAGACTACCAGTAGCCCTTGAATTTTAACTGTATCATCTAAATTGTAATTTAATGTCTCCTCATAGGACCTGGAGTGCATCAGGCAGTTCCAGGAGATAACAAATAGCCCATCTCAGCTCTCCTTTCCCTTAAACTGAGGAGGAAACTTGAGTGTTTCAGCTTCTGAGACTCCTCTTTCATGCCCACCACCACCTATGCCAGTGCCTGCAGGACCTGCCCTGAGCCACCTCCAACCACGGGGAACACGTGCAGGACACTGGTAACAGCTCCCACCTCCTGCTCCTGGGGCTGGAAGGGCTTTGCAGATATGGGAGGGGAGAATTCCATGGTAAAGGAGACTTCAGTCTCTTTTTCCCTAACCGGCCTCATCCCACAGATGCTCCTGGGCCCTCCAGCAGAGCTCTTGCATGGATGCGCTCTCCCGTCTGAGCTGCCTGGCAAGGTTGGGTAATGGGGGACTTAGCAAATGCAGGAACCTCCAGAGAGGAACTTCTTACTAAGGGACAGGCATGAGAGAAGCAGAAATAGCCACAGTGACTGTTTCATATCCTGTGTCACTGGGGAGGCACTGAATCGAGCAGGGAGCTTCACTCTTCCGGGGCTGGGGCTGCTCTGTTCCATCACGAGACTGCACCATGGGTGGACTCTGGTGGAAATTCCACCATGCCTACGCAAGCCACTGCATGGACCTCTCGCCCCATAAATTGAGGGGCTGCTGATGGTCTCAGCATCAGACAGCAAAGAGCCTTCCAAGCTTCCCTTGCCTGCTCCAGCTCCAGCCACCACTTCTCCACCGATATGAAGGTGTCAGTGGTCGCCCTCGCCATCCTCATCGCTGCCTTCTGCTACCAGACCTCTGCTGCTCCACGTAAGTCCGGGCTCTCCCCACCCTCCCTAAATGGGGACAGGAGAGATGTCACTGCTGGGACAGTCCTTTCTGCCAGCACTTCCACTCCGGGTCCCCCCCTCTGTCCCACCATCTTCTGGCAGGTGCTCCAGGGCTGTGGGACAGGCACAGCTCAAAGACCATCAGCATAAAATCTAAACATGTTTTTACCCTTTTTAGGGTAAAACCACAACCATGCCCCCCACCCCTGCTACAGAGGTCAAATGTGGGCACCCTGAGGAGGGCTAGGGGTGGCCAGGTTTGGGCTGGGAGATGTTGCCTGGTGGCATGGGCTGTGTCAATGCTGGCTCAGGGTGAACCCAATAGGGAAACAACTGAAGGAAGAAGAAGAAAAAAGACCCCATCTTTTCTCTTCCTCCTCCACATCATCCCTGCTCCCCAGACCCAGGGATGGGTGATCCCAGCTCCCTGTCCTGTTCCCCATCCCTTGCCACTGCTCATGACTGTCTTTGCCCTCCACAGTTGGCTCGGACCCACCGACCTCCTGCTGCTTCTCCTACACCTCCCGGCAGCTGCCCCGCAGCTTCGTGAAGGATTACTATGAAACCAACAGCCAGTGCTCCCAGCCTGCCGTCGTGTAAGTCCCTCCTCCGGGGCAGGGCTGGTTTTGGGATGAGAAGCCAGGGAGGGAAAGGCCCCTTTTCCAAAGACAGGGAATGAAGGCTGGGGTAGACAAGAAGTACAAGGTGATGCTTGGAGCACAGAAGCCTCACACTGGTCCTGCTCTACCCCTTTGCGGATAAAACTGGTGGCTGCGGGGTAGGATGGGCAAGGCAAGGAGCTGCTCATCTGTGGGAGAGGCTGGGCTTGGGCAGGGCTCTTGTCCCAGCTCTGGAAGTGCTCCAGGCCAGGTTAGATGGGGCTTGAAGCAACCTGGGACAGTGGAAGGTGTCCCTGCCCATGGCAGGAAGTTGGAACTGGATGAGCTTTAAGGTGCCTTAACCCCCCCAGCCCAAACCATTCCATAATTCCATGATTCTGTGATTCTCCATTCAGTGCTCTCCCACCAAAAACTGACCTCCTCTCACCCCACAGGTTTATCACCAGGAAGGGCCGGGAAGTCTGTGCCAATCCCATGGAGGACTGGGTCCAGCAGTACGTGAATGCACTGGAGCTGGAGTGAGGTCCTGGACAGATCCAGCTGTTCCGTGTCCCCAGCTGCCGGGATGGGCGAGCATGACCAGCTGGGGTCCATTGGAAGTGCTTCAATGTCATTTAGAGCTAGCTGAGAAACTGAAAACATTCCAAAATCTAACTTAATGTTGTGCTATTTAATTTTTTGTAGGGGAGGGATCAGGTGCAATAACTCTGAGATAAAAAATAATTTTATTTAATAGATGTATTTTTTTAAATGTAGACTCAGGTTATATTTTCTGTATTTAAGTAACTGTATTTTTGACATAAAATTCAATTCAGATGTCAATAAATAAATACTTTTGTAAGAACCTTCTGTGTTTGCCTGTTACAATCCTTTGGGATGACAGTAGCTGAAATTATAATAGTGACAGTGAGTTCTTTATTTCCTTTTCCACACTGTCAAAACTCGTACAAGCTTTCTGTGTCTGAACACACTGTTTTGCAAAATAGTAATGAGAAAAGCTAGGAAGGAGGAGGTGTGAGGAGGGCAGGGATTACATTCAGGTAATTTGTCTCAAGCTTATTATAAGGTATTTAATCTCCATTCATTATGACAACTGGAAGCTCATTAAATTCCTCTGCTGACCCCATAATAGTCAATCTAAATATTACCTTTAGGGGCTGAAATTTAACACACTGGCTGTTTTAGGGAAAGCTTTCTGAGAGCTGCAGCTAAAATGGATCATCTATTTCCAGAGCTGAGAGTGGAAAAAATATGTTTCACTGCAAGAATTTTAGAATTATTTCATTAAGCTCTCATTTAGCTAGGACATGAAGCTTAGCATATATTCCCTCTCAGTAGCACCTTGACTCCAAAACCTGCTCATCTCTGGAGATGCCTGTCCGGAGATGACCATGCCAGGCCCCAGCCCAGGGCAGGACCTGCTCCTGCAAGGAAATGTCTCCACTGGTCCCCCCGGAGCTGAAGGACACGGAGCCCACCTGGGTGAAGGCATTTCCCACATCCCTGATGGCAATTTCCCACACCACTGGTGGTATTTGGGATGCTCTGATCAGCTCTGTACAGGCCCTGTTGGATCAACATGGAGGATTTGGGTTCCTCCTGCCCGGATCTCTGGTGCAGTCTGAGGAAAAAGGCTCAGCTCACCCCATGGCGCTGGATTTGGGGTTTCAAACACAAGCATCAGTGGGACACAGGGGAGCAGAGCAGGAGGCGGCCCTGGGGAGGGGTGACCTTGAGCAGACACCGAGGGTGGGTGGGAGACGTGCAGGTAGAGGAGGCTCAGGTGGGGCTGGGAGGGATCAGGGGGGCGTGGGTGTGTCTGGGGGAGGAAGGAACACATCGCTCCTCACTTGGGGAACTGCAGCCCCCGGCTCCTCAGCCCACGGGGCCGTGTGGATCCCATCAGTCATCCCACCCAGTGCTGACTGCATCCAGCTTAAAACAGCACCCTGGGAGGAGGGGAGTGAGGTAGAGAGCAGGACCAGAGCCCACTTCCCTGAGGGGCTGCTGGGAGGGGAGGGAGCCCACGGCTGGGAGGTTCAGATGGACATCACCACCCTCATGTGAAGGTGGTGGCTTTGGTGAAAGCCTGGACTCACCAGACCCTGCACACCCCTGGGGCCAGCTCCAGAAGGAGGGATCACCAGGGCCAGGAAAACATCTTGGCCCCTGGGTTCCAGCCACCCTGGGTGCTGCTGGATAGATTCACCCTGAGGACTGAGACTGACACAAAGCCGAGTGCCCAGAGCTGCCCTCACTCCAGGGAACAGCAGGAGCAGGAGACAGGAGGGGGAAGACCTGGATGGGATTATCCCAAAATCACTCAAGCCTCCACAGTCCCTCTTGGATACAAGCCCCACCTGCCCCTGCACACTGGGAGCAGTCCCACAGCCTTGGGGTTTCTTGTGGAAGGGCACGGGGTCATCCCAGGAGTCTCACCCAGCCGGGGAATGCTGGAGCCCACGGCACACAGCCCCTGGTGCAGTGTCCTCAAGCACCCAGCGCGTTCCAGCCCCCACAGCAGCGCCCTCCACCCCGCTCCAGGGCACCTCAGCCAACTCCTGCCGCTATTCTGGGAGCCTGCAGCAGCCCTGAATTACTCATGTCTTTCTTGATCTCACACCCACCTACGTGTGACAGCTCAGAGGAGCCAGCAGGCGAGGAGCTGTAACTCCACACCCCGGCAGAGAGGTGAGAACTGAGCACGTTCTGCAGAGGATGAGGAGCGGCCCAGGGCAGGCAGGGGCTGCAGCACCCATGGCACCATCAGCTCAAATCCTCACCCAGGGATCACCCTGCCCAGAGCACTGGGTGTATTTGCTGTTGGTGCAGCTGTTTGAGGCTGATTTTGCTGCTAGAGCTGAGGGATGCAAGGAAACCCTCACACTGAGAAACCCTTGGGTCACAGAATCATGGAATCATAAAATCATGGAATGGTTTGGGTTGGAAGGGACCTCAGAGCCCATCCAGTGCCACCCCTGCCATGGGCAGGGACTCCCCCCACTGTCCCAGGCTGCTCCAAGCCCTGTCCAGCCTGGCCTTGGGCACTGCCAGGGATCCAGGGGCAGCCACAGCTGCTCTGGGCACCCTGTGCCAGGGCCTCCCCCCCCTCCCAGGGAAGAATTTTTTCTCCCCAGGAAGCTCATGCCCAGGGCTCAGGGCTAATTATGGTGCTCGTCCCTCCCAGAAACAGCTTCATGGGGTGCTCAAGCAGGTGGACACCAGAATCACAGAATATGCTGAGCTGGAAGGGATCCTTAAGCTCAAAGCAACAGATGAAAAGTGGGGCTGGGACCAAGAGGAGGGTGGTTTCCCGGCGAGTTTTCTCTGAATTCAGATCAAAACAAGAACAATGCTGTCAAGGGTTTTGGAATTTGTAAACTAGTCATCCTGAAACCAGAGTGTGGTATTTACTGAATGTTTTGCACAATGTATATAAAAATAATTCTTTTTTTGGTTTTTGGGGGGTTGGCTTTTTGTTTTTCAGGTTTTTTTATTTCGACAGAAGTCCTGGGCAAGCCTAGCTGTGAACAAAAATTCAATCATTATTATGATAAGAATATCATTATTATAATATATGTGCACATCTCTATATTTGCTGTTTGCTTCACTGTAGTGTGTCTGTAGGCATTTTGAGGCACAACAAATGCCAGAGGAGTTGGAGGCTGGAGCCCAGCATCTCACAGAAGGAGGAGCTGGACTGTGCCGATGAGAATGTGGATTGAACCCAGTCAGTCCATGTTTGATTGGTTCATGGTCCGAGCTTTTGCATCTCCACTTTTCAGAGAGGAATTAGACACACTGAAGGCAAAATGTTTGTGCACCCAGAAGTGCCAATTCCATGCCTTCCTCCCCATCCCAGGGCCCTGGTTTGCCATGGGGAGGGAAGGCTCAGTCCCGCATCCAGAACGGATCTTCCCAGAGACACCACGAGCAGGGGGTGTGTCACTTCTGAGGGGCCAGAATCCAAAAATACAATGTAAAAGGGGACGGGTTGGTATGCTGCATACAAAAGTAGCATGTTCCTGAAGTGGTGAGATATCCCAGACTTCCAGGGCTAAGGAAGACACAGAAGTATTACAGAAGAAGTCGTGCCTGGCTGCCACCTTCCCTGTGACAGCCGACAAAAGGCAGAAGTGGCCATGAGGACCCAAAAGAGCATTTCTGCTGTGTCTTAGAAAGACACAGACAATGACTCACATCCCCCTGAGATGATGAAGCATTTTCTTCTAGAAGAGAAAGATGCAGCATTTTTGAGAAAGCACATTTCTAAATGTGCAAGTCTGATAACTGTGCTGAATCTTAACAGGGGACACTGCCGGTGCCTCAGAGTGACCAAACGGCCCCAGGAGCCTAAAAATGTTACTTTAATCTACTGATTGCTCAGAAAAACAGCAACACCCAATCCATGGTCCCTCTGCTGGGTGTGCAATCCCAAGGGATTTTTTCCTTCAGCCAAACCACACCCCTTGAGCAGAACAGTCCTTGGCTGGGGTAATAGCCAGACTCGATAACCATAGAGGTGTTTTCCAGCCTGAACAATTCCATGATTCTATGATTCTCTGCTGTGCTGTGCAGCCAGTCCGTCTGGACGAGGCTGAGCAGGATCTGGTCCTTGCAGGACAGGGTCAGTGTGGAGGCCAGAGCCAGACATCAGTGCATTGCCACCGAGGACAGGGACAGGTGGGACTTGCCATGACTTAGACAGAAATCCTGCTTGCAAATCACCCCAGGATCAGTTTAAAGGCAGCAGGGAGCTCCCAAAGCCAGGTCCCAGTGCTCCCAGCTGCTCTCTAGCTGCCCATTGCCAACCAGTCAGGGCATCAGAGGGCAGTATTGGCAATACATTGGGCAATGCTTGGTATCTGCCCCAAGCATTTCCTTAGTAGCAGGTGATGCAGAGTCCACCAGATGGAAAATCTGGGAGCCTGCTCAGAGATGCCTCATATCTTTGACGTCCACTGTCCTTCCCGGGAAAGGCAGATTCATGATTTCTAGAAACACTTTGGATCCTGCATTGGGGTGAGTTCACATCCTTTCTGCTCATTCATTTCTTCCCCTATTTGCAAGATCTCTGAATTGTTGCACTTCCTTCTGCCTCTTCTGGAAACACTTTGCTCCCCCAGCACTGCAACAAGTGCCACTTGTCTGTCACCTGCCAGGGTCGGGTTACTCTGGACAGTTTCTATTCCATCACCTCCTCCCACCCCTGGTTCAGTGACATTTACCCTGGTTCCGTCCCTGCACAGAAGGTTTCCGTGGCTGTCCTCAGCACTCCCCCTGCCTCTGCTTTCAGCCCTTTGTCAAGGCCTCGAAGTTTGTGCTCTTTCTTATCTCCTCAGGCTCCATAAACTCCCTCCCTATGGGGTGGATGTAAGATCACAGTCTCCATGTAATATCTCCAGGGTGTCAATGCACTGCAGGACCCACTGAGACCCACCACCCTTCTCCTTCCTGGGACATGGCAAAGCCATGACTGAGCTTGTCTCACTGGTCTGTTCTCTCTGTTGTGCAGCCTCCAAAAGAAAGATCCTGAAGGAGTGTGGGACTCCCCAAAACACAGCAAAACTCAGCCAAGAGCAACTGCTTTCCCAGTCCAGCTAATTTTTCACTAGAAGACTCCTAAAGCACTGTCCAGGACATCCCCAGAGAACTGGAGAGAGACAATTTACAAGGGCCTGGAGTGACAGGAAAAGGGGGAATGGCTTCCCACTGCCAGAGGGCAGGGATAGATGGGATATGAGAAGAAAATCTTTCCTGTGAGGGTGGGGAGGCCCTGGCACAGGGTGCCCAGAGAAGCTGTGGCTGCCCCAGCCCTACAAGTGTCCAAGGCCAGCTTGGATGGGGCTTGGAGCAGCCTGGGACAGTGGAAGGTGTCCCTGCCCATGGCAGGGGTGGAATGAGATGAGCTTTGAGGTCCCTTCCAACCCAAACCAGTCCTGGACTCTATGATAAATTGTGCTGAGCATTTCAGACTGTGTTTTCCCAGATCTCATTTTATTTGAATTGAATCAGACTTCAAATTGAGCAGCTACTTGACTTCTGTCTGAAGGACACAATGCCCAGCCCCTCCAGCTGGTAGTCCAGGGCTGGTGGCCCCCCAGGGCAGTGTTTCCTGCCTCCTGGCCCTGTGCAAAGGGACCACGGCCCCACTCAGGTTCAGATGACCTTTTCCTCCAGTGACACACTGGCAGCCCGCTCAAGGCAAGAGCCTTGAGGCAGCAAGACAGCCTGGAGGAGAAGGGATGTCCCAGAGGATGGAGAGACCAAAAGTGAACTTTGGAGACAGAGTCTGGGCTATTTTTCTCTCCCCGGGTCTCGCAGCCCCGAAGTACCCCTGCCTTGTGGTGGGCAGCTCCCCATGCTTGGAGGTTTCCCACCCATGGGGTTTGGAGGGGGGGTGGAGGGGCTGGAGCTGCCAGACCTGGAGGGGATCTCCTGACCAGGGGACTAGAGACAGCAGCCCAGGGACCACCCACACCCACACAGACATCCTCTCTCTTCACCCCAGGCCCCAGCACCACAAGGCTGGGGTGAAGCCACCACACAGGCAGCTGCCACTCCCAAATCCCTGCCTGGAGGGTGCTGCTGTGTCCCACAGATGCCACAGTGGGATCTCTCAAGGACCCTCTCTGGGCTGGAGAGGACCAGGTCCAGCAGCACCCTTTGCCTTCTGAGACATTTTGGAGTAGCAGGACCACAAACCCACACCATTAACCACACAAGGCTCCCCAAATCAAGCCTTTATTGCGTTATTCCACTACGGTTCACACCAAAGTCAGCACTGCATGGCGAGTTGGGCACATACCCTTCTCCAGCAGCGTGTGAGATGAGCATCAGGGCATCAGTGACCAGGGGACTCCCCTGTCCCCATCAGTGGCACAGAGGATTACGGCACATCCCTGCTGCAAAGTGCCTTCCCAACACGTGGCACACGGTGGGTGTCACATGTGGTAGGTCACCCCAGCGGCCAGGACCATGTGAGAATCCTGCCAAGACACTCACCAAGGCACTGAGGTGTTTCCCTAGTGCTGCCCCGCTCACAGGGAGAAGCTGGTTGGGCTCCCAGGTCTCTGCCCACCAGTGACAAATCAGGGCAGCCATTGTCACAGGATGATGCATCCAGTCCCCTGGGGGTCTCTGACCCAGGAGATCACCAAGGGTTCTGCATTTCTGCCCCCCAAAAAGGCACCCAGGAAAAAGAGAGGCCGGAGATTGCCTGAGAACTTGTCAGTGAAGGTGTAAATGTGGGAGCGGTCGCTTACATTGTAGAAGGAGATTTCTCCTGCCTCGTAGTCCAGGAAGATCCCGACGCGCCGGGGTCTCACGCTCAGGGTCAGGGGGGACACAGGGACGGTCAGGGCCTCGTAGGTGCCCCCGTTTTGCAGCCGCAGCACCCAGTAGCCATTGTTGGGGGAGAAGAGGACAGTGCCTTTGCGGCCGGCAGCCTCCCGGCACAGCCCCAGGCCCCACTCGGGCTTGTCTCCCACCTGCACCTCCCAGTAGTGGCGGCCCGAGAAGAAGCCCGGACTGCCCAGCACCACCGGGGTGGTGCCGAACCTCTTGGGGTTGTCGAAGAGGGACAGAAGCAGCTTCTTGCTCCCGCGCCGGACGCTCTTGCGGTCCTCGGACACAGCGAGATCTGGGTGCGCCGTCTCTGGGTCCAGAATCACGTCCACTGGAGAGAGAGAAGGGTGGAAGGACGGACAAGGCTTCGGGCGTCTGCAGGCACAAGCAGGTGCCTGTGGCCTGGATGCTGGGCTCTCCCGAACCGTCCCACCTCCCACAGTTATTTGCTCGTGGTTTTGCACAGCTCCCCGTGCTGCCTGGCAGTGGGGAAGTTCAATATAGAAAATCAGCCACATCAAAATATTTGGTGTCTGGCTGCAGAGCCAGGGCAGAATGAGGGCAGTTCCACAGCTTCAGAAAGAGCCAACACTGAAAGCAAGAGGTCATGAGCGACACGGTGCTTGAAACTCCCGAGGGACATCCTGGGCTTCAGGGTCCCCTCACAATCCATCCAAGACCACAACAAAGTCTTCCCACCGTGAAACCAGCCTGAACTCATCAGTGCACAAACTGGGAGCAGCTGGACAAAGCTTGTTGGAAAAACCTCCCTGTGTCCCAGGGCACTGGGGGAAACCAGAGTCCAAATGTGCTGGCACAAAAGCAGCCCCCTTACCTTTGAACTTCTTCAGCATGTCCCTCATGCCCAGGCAGCGCTCGGGAATGCTGTAGTTTTCCTTCAGGGTCACGGACACAGCCTTGGGGGATTGGAACTTTACCCCTTCACACCTGAGAAGAGAGGGATGCCCACAGGCTGTATCCAGAGCCCGCACCACGGCCCCTCTCCTGCGGGGGGTGGGGGGGGGCGGTTCATGCCCTTTTGTTGGACACGTAGATCCATCGCCGCCCCGGAGCTCTGGCTGGGAAGAGCACTAGGGATAATTACCTGCGTATCAGCAACCCAAATGAGATCAGAGTTAAACGATACAGGGAGCAGCAGTGCCAGGCCTGGGGAAGGAAGGAGCAAAGCCACGGGGCAGCATGTCCCTTAGGAGGGGACACATCTCACATGTCACAAGCCAGGCAAGACCTTGGCTCTGAGCCCCTTGCAAAAGAGGATGGAACCTCTGAGGGATTGTCTCAGTCCCTCCTGTGTCTACCCCAGCAGGAGCAAAGCAGATGCTTGGCAGGGAGGATGGGGTGGCTGGTGTGGAACAGACACAAACATCTGCCTCAAAGCCTGGAGGCAGCCAGGACAGTAGGAGGAAAAACCATGGTGCCTGCCAGGAACAATCTTGGGTACCTGCCAGGAATAATCATGGCACCTACCAGGAAAAATCACCCACCTGCTCAGGATGCTTTTCATGTCCTAGAAGAAAACAGAAATGATTCTTGGTTTGTCTGGGCCAAGCCACCCACCCAGGTGACAAAGGCACCGGGGCTGAGTTAGTGGTGCTGGTGGCAAAGCCTGACCTTGAGCAGCCCATCAGCTGGCTGCTGGCTCTTCTCCTTTATCTCCAGGATCAGCTCCTCCAGCAAGCACTTCTCCTCCACCAGCCTGGCCAGGTTTTCATTGATCAGCAGCAGAATCTGCTTCTCTTCCTCCTCCAGCTTCTGGAGCAGGAGCTTCTCCTCATCAGCCAGCAGCCGATGCAGCTTCCCAAACTCACTCACAATCCTCTCCCGCTTTTTCTTCACTGTATCCTTGGGATAAGAAGATTCATGGGGTGAACATTACCCAGGCAGCCGAGATGGAGCCGGATGCTCCGGCATCCATGCCCAGCACCAGGCCCTGGGAAAACACCACATTTTTGTGATAAGTGCATGAATTTAAAAACCAGCCGGAGGCAAACTTGTGCTTCCACCTCACTGGAGTTCCTGCTCCACATCCTCAGTTTACCAGCAGCAGGACTTCGCCTGGGGCATTTCTGCTCAGATGGACCCCAGATGTCTGGGGTATGCTAGGCTGCAAGGAGGTGCCCTCAGGTGTCGGGGTAGGTTTTTATTACAGCTCGTACCTCCAGCCAAATCCAGGCTAATTCACTGCTTGGGCAGCTGGAAAATGCTGGAAAAATCCCCAGTAAAGGGCAAGAGGTGGAAAAATCATAAAATCATGGAGTGGTTTCAGCTGGAAGACCCCTTAAAGACCATCTGCTTCCACCCCTGCCACGGGCAGGGACACTTTCCACTGTCCCAGGTTGCTCCAAGACTCATCCAATCTGGCCCTGAACACTTCCAGGGATGGGGCAGCCACAGTTTCTTTGGGCACCCTGTGCCAGGGCCTCCCCACCCTCCCAGGGAGGAATTTCTTCCTTATATCTAATCTAAATCTCTCCTCTTTTAGTTTAAAATGGCTCCTTCTTCTCCTGTCTCTATCTGCCATGTAAAGAAGCCCCAGGGCTGTGGAAGGATGGAAAGGGAGGGCCCAGGAGGGCTCCCCAGGTCTCACTACAAGGTGAAGAGCCAGCAACAGGCAAGCTCTGCCAGTGCTTTAGGGTTTTTCACCTCATCCCTAAAAACTGGCTGGAAACCCAGAGTTGCAGAAAGACACCCTGAGGTGAGCTTGGGCCAGGAAACCTCAGAACGAAGAAGATAAAGGAGAGGAAATTGAACTCCATTTTTTTTCCCATCCAAGTACATCATTCCTTGGACCCGGGTCATGAAGACTTGATAAGCCAGGACAGCCTCTTCCCCCCACCATTCAGAGGGGACTTTTTGCCCTTTTTGCTATAAAAGCACAACAAGAGGAAGCTGGAGGCAGCTGAGCCACAGCCCTGAGCCTTGACTCAGGTGGATGGGGGGACAGTGACACAGCTCTCACGGTCTCTGTCCCCAGCCCCATCCCAGCCCCAGTCGGGACAGAGGGCTCGAAGGAACATCCTCAAACCCCACCACCACTTGTCTGGACTGCCGCAGGCAAGGGAGCTGAGCAAAGGACTAGGGGAGCTCAGAGAAGCCTGTTTTCCCTGCCAGAGCTGATTAACCATCAGCTCACATTCAGGGCTGGATAACTCATCCAGCGGTTTCATTTCCTTTTCTGCAGTTTTACTTTTACTTTCCAGCTTTCGCCCCAAGGGACTTGAAACGCAGCTGTTTGCTGGCATCTGCTCTTCCCAGAACTGTCTGGAGTCGGGCAGAGGTGCAGTAATTCAGGGGTTTTTTTTCCTTATGAAAACACTTCTGGTTCCTGTTGCTGTGGAGAGGAGCTCACCACACAGCTCACGCCTGGCTTAGAACTCAAGCACATGTTGTAAAACAAAAGGCAATAAAAAATAGCCCATGTCTACTTGTTTAACCAGCACAAAGTCCTCATGATTCCAGGGAATCTGGCATGCTGCTCCTTGCAAGCCTTTTTATGGAGCCACACACAGTTACTGAGCCTGGCTTCCAGCATTGCTCCTACACGTGACAGCAGGACACAGGGACTCCAGTCTCCTAGCCTGGAGACTATGACAAATCTGTGTCCCCAGACAAGACCATTCAGGGTGTTTTTTTTTTTAATCCTGATATCTCTGAAGCTCATTCTTTAAGAATTAAGACAGGCACCTGCCTTGCACTCCTGGGTTTTCATCCTTTCTGCTGACTCACACTTCTTCACCTCCTCCACTTCCTTTGAAAGGTTCTCCAGGGATTTCTGGAGTTTGACCTGGAAAGAGGAAAAATGGGCTCAGCTCACCCCACCAGCACCCGCTGAGCACTGCAGGTTGGCTGGGTCCCCTCTGCCTGGGGGGAGACAGTGACCCAGTGCCAGGCGGTGACAGCACTGGCACCCGAACCCAGCAGCTGTGCTCTTCATTCCGCTCGCAGCGTTAACCCTCCCCGTGCTCCTCAGGTTTCCCCTGTGTTTTTCCTCACTGTTAAGGTTCTGGAGAGCAAAGCGACAGCCCTCCTTGAACGCTGGGGTGAAGGGTGGATGGTGGCACTTCCAGGATCATCGCTGGGATGTGGGGTTTGGGTGCCAGCGCCCCTCGACCGAGGCAAAATGTCCTCAGGGACCCACCGGCTCAGCTTCTCCAGGGGCTGTGAACGGGCAGGGAGCCAGGCTGCCTCCCTGAACTGGATGGACAGGGTGAGCCTGGGTCCATCAACAATTTGGGAGATAAGGCGGGTCCAGCCTTATCCCTGCAGCGAGGGCGGCTGGGGGGGCGTCACCGTCTGCGCCACCCCTTCTCTGCTCTCCCAGCGGTGCCACTGGGCACGCCGGGGGCCGTGGCCGCCCAGCCCCGTGCCGGACGCCCCGGGGCGGGACAGGGACCCCCGGCGCGCCGCCCTCCCTACCTTGTACACGTGCGCCGCCTCCTCGATGGGGTAGACGGTGTGCGGGCGGTGGTGCAGGGACTCCCGGCACACCACGCAGATGGGCTCCTCGTCCTCCTCGCAGAACAGCTTCAGGCGCTCGTCGTGCTGGGGGCACAGGGGGGTGCCCGGCTCCAGCTCGGGCCCCAGGCCGCCCCGCAGCCCCAGCTGGCGGATGCTCTCCACGATGTTGGCCAGCTGCCGGTTGGGTCGGAAGCCGCTGCGGTGGCAGGAGGCCCGGCACTGCGGGCAGGAGAAGGGCCCGTCGGCCCAGAGCCCCTTGTCCTGGCAGTGCTTGGCGATGCAGCCCCGGCAGAAGTTGTGCCCGCAGTCGATGCTGACCGGCTCGCTCATGTACTCCAGGCAGATGGGGCAGATGGCCTCCTCCTGCAGCCGCTCCAGGGCACCTGCCAGCGCCATGGGCCCGCTGGTCTCGACGGGCACTTCCCTCGCCCCTCGTCACCCAGCAAAGGCGGGCTCGCAGGCGGGCACGGCTGGCACAGCCCCACGGCGAGGAAGTACCGGCAGTGCCACGAAAGCCTGGAGGACGAGCCGGCCTTGCTGCCGGGCGGCACCGGCCACGGAGCCTCCGTGCCGACGGGGGGAGGAGCCGGCACCGGCCGGGACAGCTGCGGCCGGCCCCAGGGGCTGGGACTGCCTCCAGCCCGGCGGGGCAAGGCCGGAGAGCAGCCCCGCGGGGCGAGCGGGACGGATTAGGAAGCGCCAGAAATAACCCGTGCCCAGAGACAACCCCGGGCCGGGACGGTGCTGGAGATGGAGTCGGGTCTGGTGTTGGCTGAGCCAGCAGCCCGCGGAGCGCCTGTGGCACCTGCCTGCTGCCCAGAGGTGCTGGTCGAGGTCGGGGACCCCTCGCCACACCAACGATTATGCCAAAACATCCCCCGTGACACCCACCCACCGCAGAGAGCCGAGAGCTTGAGAATGTGCAGGGGCAGGAGGCAGGAGGGACAGCCGGAATGAGAAATGCTCTCCCATGCATGCACAGAGGGGCTGCGGGACAGCCAGGAGTCACCCCATCACCCACAGACCCTCGAGTGTCAGCCCTGACCCCCTCCCAGCCGCTGCTATGCACCCCAGTCTCTGTGGAGCATCCCAGGAACTGCTGAGAGAAGCTGCAGGTTTTGCTCCTTTTTATTATACAATAATAACTTCAACACATTCAGTACAAAGGAGAATGAAAAGTTTCACTGAAAATGCCAAATAAATTAAGACTGCCTTTGCATAACCCTAAATAAAAGAGCTAAACACTGAGTTGAATACCCTGCCAAATTCCCAGGCAATGAGAAAATGGAATATGTCTCGGAGGTGTCCATGACAGCAGGTCCTTGCAGAAGTGATGCTTGGAGAGAGCAGGGTATTGCTCATCCACTGTGCTCACTGTCCTTTAATTGATTCATGATGTCCTGGACCCACTTGTCATTCAGGTTGGCACAGACCATCTTGTCCTTGATGGTGGTAAATCTGGAAAAGGAAATCCAGTGAGGAAAGCAGAGGAAAAGGAAGACAGAGAGGAGAGTGGGACCACCTGCTCCACACCACCAGTGAACCCCACCAGACACCTCTACAGGCTGCAAAGCAGCCCTAGGGAAATGGAGCGGGGGTGGCTCCATGTCATTACAGGTGTCCTGCTCTCTGCCACTTAGGCCACTTTGTCCCCAGCATCCCTACATCTGGGACACCATCCTGGCTGGGTCCCACTGTCTGGGGTGAGGGGAGTGACCAGCAAGAGCTCTTTTGCTTCAAATCTAATAGGGAGGTCCACAAACTGGCTGCCTGGGATGTGGGCTTGCCCTGTGATATGTTCCCAGGCTGTTCTCCTCACATGGGAGAGCCCTGCCCAGTGCTTTTCCTTGTCAGGATGAGGTGTGTTGTGGGGTTCCCTGACACTGTCAGGACAAGCAGGGTCCCCAGAAGCAGGGCAGGAGATCTACTCACATCACGCCTGGTAGGGAGCAGTGGTTGCCCGTGCGCTCATACTTCACCACACGGCTCAAGGGCAATGGGCTGGTCATGTACTTATAACAGCAAGGACCGTAAAAGTTGACAGAAGCTGGAAAAGAAGTTTTCTGATTACACCAGATCGGGAAAAGTGCCAGTGGGGAGAAATAGGGTCAGAAGACGAGAAGATCCCCATTGGAGGAAGTGCTGCTCCCAGAGTGGGCTCCCACCACAGCCACCTTCCCCTCAGGGAGCCACAGTAAGACAGGCCTCTCCTTTCCCACAGCAGATGCTGGGAAGAGAGAGCTGCCAAGCATTACTAGACCTTATACAGCAGATAGAAAGAGGAGAGAGCTCCTCGGAGAGGAGAGATTGGACTCACGTGGAGAAGACGTGGCCTGGCAGCAGAAGACAGCCACAAAAAGTACAGCAAGGGCTGCTGTGAAGGTCTTCATGGTCCTGTTGGGTGGAGATGAATTGTAGGAGTCAGGCAGGACTGTTGCAGGGTGTCCCTTGCTGTGCCTGGTGTGGGATCCCTGGGCTCAGCCCTCTTTATAGAGGGAGAGAGCAACCAAGGATGGAAACCTGATGGAAACATTGCTGAAAGCCATGACACAACGGAAAAAGTGCAGCGTCAAGGATACCACACAGCCCTGCAGAGGAAACCGTCCAGAGCCCCGCTGAGAGCAGTGTCCTGACATGGCACAGGGTACGATACCATGAATGATATGACCACGGGAGGACAGAGAACAGGATGTGACCTGTCATTTCCTTTCCCCTGACCCAAGGACTCTGCAGATAACCCAGAATGAGTGATTCAGAAGATCAGTAAGTTGACCTCTTGCCTAGAAGTCACAGCAGTGGATGGAGGACAACGATGGTTGTCACACACTTGTGTTTCTCAGAACATCTGCATCATGGACAAACAGGAGATCTCACCTCTGCCACAGCAACTGGAGCAGGGAAAGTCTATGAGTCAGGCTGGCCACCTGTGTGCCCACCCAGCCATGCTGGGTCCCACTCGCAATGGGGGCTTCCTCCACGGGACCCCGAAGGCCATCGGTGCATAAAAGTGCAGAGCAGAGGGTGGAGCACGGTGCCATTCCAGACCTGGGCTCCTCTTCTGTTCTTGAGCATCCCTTGCAGCAAGTCTGTAGGGAACTGGTTCTGCTACATCACCACTTCCCAAATACCAGTGACAGCTAAAATAGGACTCAGTTCTTCATTGGCCATGGGAATCGGCCATTGATGCCTACAGAGAACTTTAGGAGCTCATGACCATGTTGGCACAGCAAAGCTGACTGAGGTGACTATTTGGTTCCAGCAGTGTAGCACTAGCCCCCTCTTGACACTGCTCTGTCATTGTCCCAGCTGCCAAACACACACACAGAAAAGATTGGCTGATTTAGCTCATATTGCTTGGGACAGGAATGGTGTCTCTGCACTGTCAGAAAAACTGCTGGACATGTTACATCCCTCCAGAAGGGCTCTGCTGTTTTCCAGGCAAAGGTTTGTGGACAAAGCCTCAGGAGAGTGGAGGAAGAGTGAGGTCTCCATGGTGCTAGGAAATGTGTCTGGGTGCTGGACAACCACAGCCACAATGGGAAAGCCAGAGGAGCAGGCTGCCTTTCCGGATGGTCCAGTGACAAAAGGGGTCTTGCTCCTCTCTGGAGGAGGATGATCACAAAATAGAATCCCCCAGCCAAAGTGGGGTTCCTTGCAGGAACCCAGAGGAGGAACTCAAAGGGAAATGAAGATATTCCCTGGAAGGGTGGATTCCAGGCCTGGGGCTCCCAAGTGCTCCAGGGCATGTGATAGATAATCAGCACATCTCAGGAGACTGAACTCCATGAAAAAGTGAGCCAGACTCATTAGACGGTGCAGGCTGGTGACATGGTGGGGTTTGTTTTACACAGAGCTTTTTCCCTCACTACAACACTCTGTTACTAAGCATGAGCAAAACTGAGCCTGAGTGAGACCACATGTGGTGCCTTGGAGCCAGGGAGGTGCAGGTACAAGCCTGGGGAGTGGGCAGCTGAGGAGGGTCTGCCCACAGAGCCCTGGGAGCACAGGGCTGGGTTTTTGAGAAGACATTTCCTTAGCAGGGACATACCTGCCCCTTCCCACAGCAGGCGGACAGCCTCCATACAGCCCATGGATTCTCTGCTGCCACCACAGCCCAGTCCCCAGCTTAGCCTTGGCACATCCATTCCCTTCTCTGAAGCTCTTTCCCCATGGATTGGTTCGCTTCTATCCCAGCTCCTGCTAAGGGGTTAAAGCCCCAGAGTGAGAGCCGGCTGAGACAGCCAGAATCAAGGCTGAGGTTTTACTTGTGAAGAGGACTCAGAATACCCTGCTCCAAACAGCTGAGGAGCTCAGGACTCCTCTGGGATCCTTCCTGCTCCATGACCTGCCTTGTCCTGTGTTCCAGAGCCCATTCAGATACTGGGGTGATACCTCCAAGGGCATGAGGTCCTACCACCACCATGGATCCACTCCCTCCCACACCGCACACAGTGAGACAAGGAAGGTGTGAGGAGACCGAAACCCAAAGCTCAGCAAGAAGGAGAGCAAGGACAGGGACAAACTGCCTGCACGCCTTAGGAGCAGGAATGCTGATGGAACTCGGTGTGCCACTCCAAGGGAGACACGGAACAAAGGATGGAGCAGCACGGAGGCACTGCAGTCATTCTCTGTTGAAATCAAGGCAAATATAAAACAAAGGATGGAACAACACAGCACTGTCATGGATAGGCTCCATGGAAAACAATGCAGCTAATGGGAACTAAGCCAAAGGAATGATCTAGATGGAAATCGAAAGCTGAACTTTGCTTAACTCAGAAATACATTTTACTTTTCACACCTCTACATATGCTAATAACTAAAGTCACTCAAACTCCACCTAAATTGTAAATGACATCAACTGTAACTTTACCTTTTCCCAAGAAAATAATATAAATATAGCTGAAGTGGGGAGGGAGGTCAGGAGACTCCAACATTTTTGCAGTTATTATCAGCGGCAGCCTCTGAACCTGTCACAGTCTTCTCTGAGCAGTGTTAATAAACTGCTCAGTGTGAGTCACAGAATCACAGAACCACAGAATAATTAATGTTGGAAAAGTCCTCCAAGATCAGGTGCCATCAGCATCTACTCCTTCCATCCCCTGCTCCTTCCATTTCTGCCAGCACATTCAGAAACAAACTTGCACAAATTCCCATTCAGACCAACCCTACACTGCTCTGACACATCTCCACACAGGGACCAGAATAAAACTGAGAGGAGGAGAACAGACTGGGGAATGAGCTGGAGCCTCCTTGCTGATGGCTCACACCAACACAGCCCAGCTCAGAGCAGCTTTAGCTGAGTGTTCTGGATGTTCTGCAACATTCAATTACAGGTTTGATCGAAATGTCAAGATTTGTTTTGAAAAATCAGTATTTTACAGCAGGAATATAAATGTGTCTCAACATTGTCAAGGAATTCTCCCTCCTTCTGGATATACCGTGCTGTATTTCCTTCATTCCTCCATTCATCCAAAAGGAATTCCTGGAGGTTTCAACCCCTCTGTTATTTCCCCTATTCACTGTTTTCCTCAACTCTGTTTCTTCCTTAAAGATTCTGTATTTCAGTCTTGGCTGCTCCTTCCTGCCAAGACAAATAATGCAAATCTCTAAATATTTTGATTTCTAAAACCTCCTCCATATTATACATCCTAAATAGTGGCTATTTCTGGAGTCTGTAAAACCTGTGCCTTATGGTGTGTTTCAGCTATAGATAGAGACCACACATGGTATCTTTGGATCCATCACCAGGACAGTTTTGGGATGTGGGAGGAAGCCTCTGCTCAGCCCTGAGGGCAGCCTCCACCACACCACCTCCTGGGCTGGAGTCATGTCTGGGGGATCACATTATCACAGTGCTCCTGGGAGCTGCCGGATCACTAATGTGGGAAACTGGGTTTAACTGTGAGCAAATCAGTTGGAAACAGAAGGAAAATGACTGGGGCCAGAGACCCCGAGGTGCAGCTCCAAGCAAGATCTCAGATGAGACGTATTTTCAAGAAGAATTGAGACTTTCCACATGGGAACTGAAGTCTGCAAGATGATAAGTGGCCTAGAAAGAGGGACAAAGCGAATAGTCCCCGTCTGTCCCAGAGCAGGAACCACAGATCATTCAATGGAGCGGGCAAGAGGCAGGTTCAAAAGTAACAGAGGGAGGCAGCTCTTCACATGAGGAGCTCCTTGCCAAGGGACATGGTGAGCACAAGGAAATTTCCTTGAGTCCGAGCTTGAATTTCAGAGTGATAAGCTTGAGAAGATTTGGAAAATGAGAACGGCTGGGGACTGGGAGTGCACTCCAGGGTGGCAGTACAAATATCGGTCTGTCTCTTCAAGGAGTCTGCTGTGGCCACACGTGGAGATATCAAGGCTGGTCTAGATGGATCCTCAGTCTACATCCTCTGGGACTGTTCATCTTTGATTCCCCAGGACAACTGGTCCAACAGGACCATCATGCCTACAGAGTATCTTGCAAAATTGCATTGAAATCCTTGGACTGAAATCTATACATCAGGATGTGCCTCCAGATAAATATTTTTGGTAGATGTCAGCAGAAAGACACCAACAGTTTCTAAGCACACAGCAAGGCAGAAATACATTGCTGCAGTTCATGCAATTTTCCAAGACAAATTTGGGGCACCTATAAAAACTTCACTTTGGGACCAAGAGTGTAAGCAGCAGGAGGTGGCTGGATGCCATGTTGGGATGCGGCCCTCACAGAAATGTGGTGGTACTTCCCAGGACAGCCAAATGATGCCTCTGCCACATGACACCTTTGTTTCCCCAAGGACATGCTCAGTACTGAGCAGTCACTGGCCTGGAGTTGAGCAGGGCTTGTCCAGAAGCTGCAGCACAGCGTGACAGGTTTAGCCATGGTTCAAAGAAAGGAAAATAAAACCATTTGGTGTTGGGTTTGAGACGGGCAGGACCTGAGCCTGTCGAGCTCCAGCATGACGTCTGCGTTGTCCTTGCTCACTCTGCCGCCTGTTGTCGTCAGCTGGAGGTACAAGGGAATCTGCAAGTCAGGCCATGGAGTTGCAGGAACCTTAAAACAACATTCGACAAGAGCACTGGTGGATGCTGGATCATGGAAATCATAGACATCATGGAGTCATTTAGGTTGGAAAAGACCTCCAACATCACTGAGTACAGCAGTGCCAAGGCCACCATTAACCATGGCCCTAAGCATCACATCTCTATTTCTGTTAAAGCCCTCCAAGGGTGGTGACTCCACCACTGCCCTAGGCAGCCCGTTCCAGTGCTTGACCACTCTTTCAGTGAAGAAATTTTTCCTAATAAATGTTAAGATCCAATTATTATTAAGGTTCTTAGAAATACCTCAGCCCAAATTAAGGTGCAAACGAGACCATATGCCAGTCAGTAGTGTGGGTTTTATTTGGTATGAGAGAGAGAGAGAGAAAGAAAGAGAAAAGAGAGAAAGGAAATTGGGAAAGGGGTGGGGGGAACAGAGAGGGACAGAGACAGGACAGAATAATATCACCGCTCCATGGGTCCCACTGGCGTCCTGATGATGCTCTTCAGCTGGTCCTCTCGATGGTGGAGGTCCCCCGAAAAACATAGAATCCCATGGGTATATATGCTTAGGCTAGGGAGGCATGTCCGGGCATGTCCCCCTGGGGGAGGGGGGCAGTCTCTTACAGCAGACTCTGGGTCTGTTGCATCACTGCAGTCCTGTGGGGCAAAGCCTCTCGCATGGATGTCCCGTGGGGCTGGGGGTTCCACAGCTGGGCCAGTTTGTGTAATCGGAGGATGGGTGTTTATTGCCTCTCACCAGAGGTTACACCGTGCACCCAAAACCTCCTCCTCCCCCCTCGGCTGGGGGGAGTCTGTGTAAACCTGGCTTCTGTGAGATGTGCTCTCCCCCCACCCCAAATTCAGCTGGAGGCTTTGGCCTTTTTTGGATGCATACCTTTCCCTCAGCCTGAGGTGACTGAACAATGGGTTTCCTTTTATCTAATCAGCAGTTCGACTTACAGTCCAAAGTTCTTCAGGGAGGTTTCTGTGGCTGTTGCTTCTTTAAAACTTTATATCAATGTTTGAGGCATAAACTACTTTCAGTCTCTGACAATATCCAACCTGAACCTCCCTTGGTTCAACTTGAGGCCGTTTCCCCTTGTCCTATCCCTTGTTCCCTGGGAGAAGAGCCCGACCCCCACCTGGCTCCACCCTCCTGCCAGGGAGTTGTAAAGAGCCAGAACGTTTCCCGTATCATAAAGGGAAGACAGGGATATACCGGCTCTCCAGATCCATGCCCTGCTGCAGCGCCTGCCTTGTGCTCTCCCAACACTGCTCCACAGCAAGCACAGGGTTCCCACACCCAGCTCTGACACCCCAAGTCCTACACAGAAATCCCTTCCTCAGTGATCCCACTCTGGCAGCCAAAGCTCACAACACAGAAATAAAGGAAGAATTAGGAAGAATTTCTTCATAGAAAGGGTGATCAGACATTGGAATGGGCTGTCCAGGGAGGTGGTGGAGTCACCATCCCTGAAGGTGTTTAAGGAAAGACTGGATGTCATGTGCCATGGTCTAATTGACAGGGTGGTGATCAGTCACAAGCTGGACTTGATGATCTCAGAGGCCTTTTCCAACCAATTGATTCTGTGAAAGCAAGCTTGCCATGTCCTGCCTTGGAAGAGACCTGGGCTCAGTGGGGTGCTCCAGCTGGACCTGCTGGCCATGCCAAGGGGAAGCTCTCAAGCAAGTGGCAAAAACACTTCCCACCTCCAGGTCCTGCTCATGAGCCAGTTTCTCACCTAGGCAGCTTCCCCTGCAGCCCAGCATCCCTGTGGAGTTCAGGTCTTCTCCTGTTCAGATTTGCTTTTGAATTCTTGGGCAAGCAGAGCCAGTTGCTGAGGCTTCTGTGCAGAAAACACAGCAGATGATATTTTGGGGTTACAGCCCTCCTTGTAACACCTGGGCAAGTAGGAGACCTCCTCCTAGATAGGACAGAGGTGAGGGCCACATGGACCTCAAGCACCTTAGCCAAGCAGTCCTCTCCAAGACCCTCTCCCAGTCCCAGGCTGCTCTGCCTCCAGTGTTCTCCCAGGTCCTGCACCAGGGCTGTCCCTGTCCCACACAGCAGCCCAGGGTCTCTTTGGGAGCACAAGCAAAGACTCAGCAGCAGCATCTGGTTTGCCCAAAGCATTCAAAACACGGGATCAAAAGATGAACAACCTCCCCACACCTCCATGCCTGCTCCTCCTGGGACAATCTTTGCTCCCCAAGGACCCTCCTGCTGGGTCTGGACCTGCCCTCTCCAGGTGGGCACTTTGGCTCAGAAGTTATTTTTATCCCAGAGTCTGAGCAAATCACCCCATCACCATGGCAGGGCTGCATCTGGGGCTGCAGGATTGGGTTTACAGAAGGCTTGACATGGCCACTGCTCTTTCCAGATGTGTCCCCCAGGGATGGCCTGTCTGCTCAGGTGGGATCAGGATGGTGTGCCTTGGAATGTGCAAAGGGACTACTGAAGGGGATCCATTTGGAATCCATTTTTCTCATCTCCAAGGGAGAAAGAGCAGGATCTTTGCACAGAGCCCTGTGCCCGCCCACTCCAGCACAGCCAGCGGGGTAACAGAGGAAGGACTGTGGAGCTCTGTGATTCTGTTTTCCTGCTGAAACAAGGAGGATCTGTGCTCTCCCTGAGCCCAGGCCAGGCCGCAGGAGGGTGATGAGTGCTACAGCAGCACCCTGGGACTCTCCAGCTCTGGCTGGGGAGGGGATTGGAAAAGGAGACTCTAGCTCCCAGCCCCTGAGCCCCGGGCAGGGCCCACAGCCCCTGCAGTCCCTTCTGGCCCCTCTCCTGCCACTTGTCCTTCCCCTTTGGGTTAAGGCTGTCCTGATAGAATGGGAGCAGACCCCCTTTAAGGGTCCTGTGGACAGGAGCCTCTGGGCATGGAGCAGGAAAAGGGAACTGCTGTATGGAGCCCTGCAACAGGGGAAGGATGAGCTCCAGTCCCACCTGCCTGACCTGAGCAGCACTTGATGGGTGCCACGCTCTGCTGAGCAGGGAAAAAGAGAGGGCACACATTGTCCTCTCCATGTCCAGACAACGTCTGTCCCCACACAGGCCAGACACCCCCATGAGGGGCTCTGCCATCACCCTTTAGTCCAGCCTCTTGGACAGGAGTCAGGACAGAGCACTGGAGCAGGTGCACCCCAGCCATGGCTCCCAAAAAGGACCTGCTGGGGGGGAAGAGCAATGCCCAACCTGCTCTACCTCCACCCTGCTCACTTCCAGCCCTTCCCCATCATCTCCCCATGGAACCTGAGGCAGAGGAACAGACGCTCCACAGGAACAGCTCTGTGCCTTCCACTCTCAACTGCCTGAAAACAAGGCACTCCCTCCCACTGGAAAGGAACCCCTCAAATCCCTGCAGAGCCCCACAGCACATTCCAGCAGGGATGCTGTATGCACTGGGCCAGCTCAGGGTGGTCTGACCAGCAGCCCATGGGTTGGATCCCAGTCCCATCCCGTTACAGCCCCTTCCTGGAGGAGGCAGGAGCAGCCAGTAGAAACAGCCTATTCTGTCCCACATCCAAGCACCTTCCTCTGCTCCTGCCCAGGTCCCACAGTGGACACTGAGCCCTAGCCAGGGAAGAAGAGAATGTGACTCTGCTATTCAGTAGGAGGGAGCAGCTACACCAGGCCTCAGCCTCGTGGTCCCTTGCCATGAGCTCCAGAAGCATGATGTTCCGAGCCAGGTGGAGGGTGGGAGAGGTCCAGATCACAAGGATACTACTGTCCTTTGTCCAGTGCCCTCCTCTGCTCTTCCTTTCCTCCATCTCTATTCAGCAATGATGTCATTTCTTCAATTATTAATCACCTTGCTGCAATAGTGGATGAATCAAACCCATTAAAGCTCCCTTGGTAGCAGCCCCAAGGAAGGAGGCAGGTTTCCAGAAAGTACATTAAGGAGAATGTAGACAGGCAGTTGAGACAAGCCACAGTGGGAGGAATGGCCTCGCTGCTCCATGCAGGCCATTTCCCATCAGCTGGGATTCAATATCCAACGCACAGGCACTGGGCAGGCCTATGATGCAAACAGCCTGTCACATACCCTGCTGGGCAGCTCCAGGAGGGTCCTGGTGTGGCAATCATTTCAGCTGAAAAATAAGCCACAAAAGAGAGATATGCTGGAAGAATTGCTTACACAAGAGCTCCTGACAGCCCACATCCTAAACAGCTGTTCCCAGATTGCCCCATCACCCCAGCAGTGTTTAGCACAGTTCCACCCCTCCTGGAGCAAAGTCACTGATTTGATATGATCTGCTTTTAAGGATGCAGGAACCCAGCTGGCATGACCCCAGCGCAGCCCATTTACCATCTCTGGGGATTCAGTTTTCAGTCCCTTCACAAAAAAAGTAATTTCTCCCAATTTTGCAGAAATGTTCCAAGTGAGAAATTCACCTCTGGAATGGGATGGTATTCCTGGTCAAACTTACAGGAGTCAGCAATTCAGCACGTTGAGAGAATCCCAGAATGGTTCGGGTTGGAAGAGACTTTAAAGTTCATCCTGTCACCAAAACTGTGGGAAAAACAAAACCTCTCCAACAACATTTTTTAGTGTTAGGGAATTCAAGTATTACTTTATTCTGGCCAGGATGTGCAACAGAAATAATTTTATCCACACATTGCCCAGGTTGTGCAAAGAAAATCATTCCATCACACGTGTCTCTTTCCTAGATTTTTCATATACTTATATAGTCAAAACCCAGAGAAATTCATTGGTTCAATGTTTATTGGTCCCAAGTTACACAGTTCTTAGTATTTGGTTTCCTATTTGTTACCGATCTCTTCGCCTTCACTGCTAATCAGGTCCTCATTCTTCATTCTCTTATGATATTTTCCTAGACCAGGTGTCTCTGACACACCAGGAAGGATGTTCGGGCACTGATGTTCGTTAATTGTCGCTTATCTCTTGTGCCTCCTCTGGCAGCTCCCAGTCCATTGAGATGTTAAACTCATCAGGCCTTGCCCAGGAACAGTCTCTTGAAAACAAACTTCCATTCCCTTTCCCCTGGGCAAAGATAAACAATACCCCTGACTAAAGTTAGTTAAAAATTTTAGAAGTTGTATCATTTCCAAAAATCCCGTTCCATCCCCTGCCATGGGCAGGGACACCTTCCACTAGACCAGGTTGCTCCAAGCCCCGTTCAATCTGGCCTGGATAACTTCAGGGATGGGGTAGGCACAGCAGCTCTGGGCAACCTGTGCCATGGCTTGAACCACCCTTACAGCCAAGAACTCCTTCCCAGTATCCAATCTAACCCTACACAAATCTCTGATGAGTGACGGGACCAGAGACATAGGCTTGGACAGATTATGCCAAAGCACAGTCCAGCTGCTCAGGGGAAGCAAAATCCTTCTCTCACCTCTCTTCTTTTTCAGACACCTGTAACCACATTTTGCCCCTCTGCCAACGCTACACCCTTCTTGCCGGGCTCTGCCAGCAGTGCCTGCAGCACCCCCCCACACCTCCCACCCACAGCCTGGATCCCACAAAGGAAAAGCCCCACACAGCCCTCCCGCAGGCTGCCGGGGCCCTGTTCACGCTGACAGACGGTGGAGCCGCCTCCCCACCCCCGGCCCCAGCGAGGGCTGGGGAGCCCTGAACCACCCTGTGCGCCAAGCACAGCCTGACAAGGGGGCCCAGCCCCGAGAGGGGCCGGGCTGGGCCTGACACAGGTAGCAGGGAGGGGGCAGTGGTGCCCTGTCAGCCCCGTGGTCACACTCTGGACCCGGCTGAGGGGCCGCAGCCTCGCGGGCCGCACGCACGACCTGTAAGGACCCCCGAGGCCTGCGGGCCCGGCGTCAGCGGCATCCCCGGCGCCGCCAGGGGGCGCCGCGCCCCGCGCCGGTAAGGGGCGGGGCGGGGCACCGAAGTGTGAGCGGCAGGGTCTTGGACCAATTACAGCAGGGAAGGGCACGAAGGCGTGGCCACAGCGCATGAGTGGGCGGTGCTAAGGGCGCGGTCCCCAAAGGCGGGGCAGAGGGCAGGGGACGGGGGGGCGTGAGCTAGCTTTGAGTGACGTCCAGCTGAACCAATGAGCTTGGCAGTTGCCGCACAGGGGACGGGCTCCGCGCCAGTGGCGATGCCGGGAACCAATGAGAGCGCGAAGCCGGGACGGTGGGCGGAGCTGCGGTGTAAGGGTGGTGCCCGCGGGGCGTGTCCCGCCGTGAGTGGCAGGTGGGCGGGCCAATGGCGCGGG
>VXAZ01006825.1:179471-200856 GCA_013399875.1 Gymnorhina tibicen
TGGTTCGATGGGAACGGCCCGACAGGTACCCGGAGTGGGTACAGCGGGGCGGGGCTGTGCCGAGCGGGCGGGGTCAGCCAGGTGAGCCGGGGCGGGGCTGTGCCGGGGCGGGCACAGCTCCGTTGCCCCGCAGGGTGGGGTTGGCACAAGGGGCGGGCCGTGGGCGGGTGGGCGCGGCCGGCCCGGGCGAGCTGGGTCGGCGCCAGTGGGCGCGGCTGCCCCGGGAGGTGGAGATTGACGGGCTGGCCCCGCCCGCCCAGCAGGGCGGTGGTCGCCATGAGGGGCCAGGGATGGGGACCCCCCGGGCCCCCTGGCTGGGGCCGAGCGCGGCCCTGGAGGAACCCCCGGGGACGTCAGGATGCAGTGGCACCCAGGGTGCCCCAGCCCAGCAGTAGCTGCTCAGCCTGGCCTCCCCGCCAGTGGGGCCAGGGGACGCTCGCCCGCTGGCCTGGGCTGCCGGGTCTCCAAGCCCGGCCACAGCCGGGCATCATGCCCAGGACAGTGCCACCCTGTCCTTGGAACCACCCTGGGCACACACAGCCTGTGTCTCCGCTGGCTGGAGGGTACATGGAGTGGCTCTTTGGCCAGTGGAGTCAGTCACCCCACCGGGTTCTGCTCCCGTGTCTCTCAGGGACACCGGGTGCGGACAGGGAAGGGGACAGGGTCTGTCCCTGCGGGTGGTGCCTGAAAAGAGGCACCGACATGTTGAAAAGCAGACAGAATTTGCTCCTCAGCAGCATCCAGAGTATCCGGATGGGGCCCTTCACTCGGGTTTTAGGTGATGGATTGATGCCTTGCACAGAGAGAAGGTGGCAGCCAAGCTGGAGGGGCAGCAGGGGTGCTGCAGGTGGAAGAAGCTGGTGATTTGGGGAAAGGATGTGCTTGGAGCAGCTGGGGATATGCCTGGATAAGGCATGGGGAGGGTGAAGAGGGAGAGATGGCAGCAGACCGAGCTGGGGACAGCATGGCCCTGCTCCATGTCCAGGGATGGAAAGTACCAGTGAAGCAGAGCTGTCCAGACCTACGAGAGAGGAAGGGAAACTGAGCAGAAGCAGGGTAGAAGTGGGTCCAGTGAGAGCGGACTTGGATAAGCCCAGAATGGGAATGACACATGGGAGATGGCTTAGGGATGGAAATAAACACCAAGGATCAGGTCTGAGGGGGTTTTGTGGGAAGAAAACCCACCAAGGCATGAGGTTGGATGCAGGATCATGTGCAGGGCTCTGCTCACCTTCCCACTCAGCTTACCTCAGACATCAATTATTTACTCATAGTGCTAAAGGTAGGGCTGGGACCGGTTTGCTCCTGGAACCTGCCATCTCCTTGCGTCAGCAACAGCCCCATGGGATGCCTGGAGCTCTCAGGGGCTCCCTCAGAGACTCATGGTTTCCCGGGAGGGGCTGAGTGGAGAGGGTGGTGGAGCAGCACCCGCTCCCCACATCCCTACAAACTGGATTTCATCTTCCTCATCTGGTTTCCAGACTAATGACACAGCATGATCCTGCCTGGCTTTTCCTTCTTCTTCCTTTTTCAGCTCCATGCGATTCCCTTTCTCACTCATTTTTTTAATTTCCCCCCTCCTTTTTTTTTGCATAATTCTCTCTCTCCAGTTTAGAGAACTTGCCAGGCACCCCTTAGGTTGTTGTCACCCAGTTTTTGTCCAACTTCTTCTTTCTGAGGTATCTTTTAGAGAAACTTTGTGGGTTTGGGGTTTTTTCTTTTTGAAAGTGACTTCTTTTAAGAGAAGTTTCATCTGTTAAATGGCTTTAAAATGAAAATTCTACCTGTGTTTCAGCATGTACAGACTCCTTCCCTCCTCGCCCCCAAACCTGCTTGTCTCAGGGCAGCAGTACATGTACCGCAAAGCCTATTTTGGGCTAAAAGAGCCCAAACAGGCAGAAAGTGTGTCCAAAAGGGCCTTTGGGGAGCCTGAGGAACACCTGCTTGGGTTGGCAGCACCCAATTTCTATGGTCCAAGCTCAGTTTGGAAGAACAAGAGCACCCTACAAAGCTGTGGTGGTGGTGGGACACCCTAGTAGTGGGGAGGTCTGGTGGTGGGATGCTGCTGTGGTGGTGGTGAACTGGTGATGGAATGGTTCCATGGCGGTGGGACACTTCCATGGTGGTCATTACATTGCACAATGACTCTGCCCTGACAACATCCATCTGTTGGCTTGGAGACAAACAGGAATAAATTTCCTCGTAGCCTCTCTTCTGCTCCTACAGTTGTTCAAGTGTCTCGATTTTCCTGGGAATGCAAATGTGGGAAACCTGAGGACATGCCCAGGCACGGTGTTCCTTTCATACTGTCCTTGCTGCCTGCTGGGCAAGAGCAACTCAGGGAGAACTAGACACGGCCAAGGGCTTCTCTTTTTCTTTCCTGTGAATGCTGATAGTTTCCATGGGAAGTTGGGTAACAGGGACACCAAATCCTACAGTTCTGCTGCCATCGGGATGAGCTGGGTGCAGCCCTGCTGTGGGAGTATGAGTGTTGCAAATGTTCCCCCTTTGCTGCTGTTTCACGTGGTGATTCACCACCACTCATCACCTCAACCTCAGCACAAATCTTTGGACACAGCAAAGGTCACCAAGGGAGGAGAAAAACCACCAAAAGTGAAAATTCTGCCGTATTTTAAGATAAATGTTTGTATTTCACATGGTGTGTGATGTTTGCATCCCCTTCAAGTTCTTCTGGTTGGATTGAGGGGCATGTCCTGGTGCTCGAGCTCTGCAGGGAAGGTCTTCTTTGTTTAGGTTGGTGCTTGGGATCTTCCCTCCTTGGGACCTTCCCTCCTTCCCTCCTTCCTCTTTCCACACTGTAGTTGTCCACAGCAGACATCCTTGTGCCATGATGGAGCCAAGGAGTGAAATTCCTTCTGTGCTTGGCTGGTTAGCAAAGACTGGATGTTCAACAAATGGATGAGTGAAAGTATTGAGAGTGAAAACAGAGTTGGAAGGACACAGGACTTCAGTGGGGCAGGGATGATGCTCCAGGGGTGAAGTCCCAGGCTCTCCTGCTCCTTCACTCATGTTTTGGACTGCCGTGGGATATTTCCCTTCATTCCCAGCAGGGATATGGCCGGCAGGGCGTCAGTGCGGGTGCAACCGCAGACTCCCAGAGGTGGTGCGTGACATTCCCAAGCAAAGAAGCAGCTGACTCCTGGAAGGCTGGAGGTGTGGAAAGATCTCCTTCCTGACACAGCTCAGCTCTTCCTGCACCAACCCGTTCCTTCTTTTTGTAAACCCATCACTGGAGAGGGGCAAAAATGCTTGGACATCAAAACTTAGGGAAGTGCCCTTGAAGTTGCAGCAGGATGTGCCCTGAGCTTCAGCCCTTGTCCCTGCCCTGTGGGTTTTGGTGGAAGGGAAGCAGCATGTTGTGGTGGCACGTTGTCATCTCCTGGGCTGCATAGTCACCAAATAACTCTCTTGTGTCTCCTGTCCTGAGCCCTGCTCCAGTGCCCGGCCATGCTCCATCATGAGCCATCATGTCCCACACCACTGCAGGCTGCCCTGTCCTGAGTTGGTGCTGTGTCCCAGGGATGAGGACATGAGGTGGAGACAGTGCCTGGGGCTGTGGAGGAGCTACAGAAATTCCATGTTTGTTCACCAGAGCTCATGGCTGCTGGGGCTTTATGCCAGCAGATGTGGCTGCATGCCCAGCATGGTCCCTGTGCCTTAGGGACAATTCCAAGGGCGATCCATCCTGACAAAGGTGAGAGTTGGGAGGAGACACTTCTTTGAAATTCCTGCAGAAAACCTAAAAAACTTGCATTTTAGGTTCTTCGGCAGCAGTTCTTTTCTGGGAAAGTCATGGAGTAGCAAAGGGAAACAGGGACCACTTGGGCTGCCCACGGCCGCCACTACCTCTGGCGCATTTACACGCTGGGTCCTTAGGACTGTGTGCAGCAATAAAAGCAATTTATGACTCAGAAATTACCCTGGAAAGACATAGTTGCAGCAGAAGGTGATTGCTGACCTGGCTGCATCTCCACTCCTGCCATCAGAGTCCCCAGGATGGTGCTGGGGATGTCAGACCCTCCTGCAAAGGGTTTCCCAGTGGGAAGGTGTGGCATTTTCACGTCAGGGAGATGCAGAACGCTGAATGCAGCTGATGCCACATCTCCTCAGGAAGGTTTTAAGGTCCTGAGTATCCGTGAGCCATCCCTCAGGGGCTGCAGAGCTGTTTTGCTTCCTGCCTTGCTTCTGGAGGAGCCTTCTCCAAACCCAGGTGCAGAGAGATGGTGCAAAAGAAGGAGAAAAGTATCAGGTGCAAATGAAATGGACTTTTTGTCTCCCCCAGTATCAGTTAATAAATCCTTTTGATGTGTGAACCAAACTTTTTCACAGTCAAATGCAGGTTAAAAGCAGCTTTGTGCCCACCCATTCCCTGCCATGGGCTGTGCCACCTCTGGGCACCATCACAGCCCCATTAATGCAATTAACCCTTTCCTCCCATCATTTTTATAGCTGGGAATCTGTATCTCCCAGACACAGCACCCAGCTGGTTTCAGACCAGACCCAGCTCGGTCCGACTCGCAGTCGCAGAGGAAATACCATTTTACTACTGAAAAAAACAATTTTTGTGGTTCAGATGCTGCAGCCACCAGCAGCTTTGCCAAGAACTTCAGTTCTTACACAGGAAATGAGGCTCCTTTCAAAGCACCAGAGTGGGGCTATATATATACAGCCTCTCCGAAAAGATATTTAAAGAAACATATTGACACTAGCAAGAACAGGAAAAAATAGCTCCTGGCTGTGGGGAGCGAGGGCTGAAGGCAGCTGAGCCCATCCTGGGGGAGTAGGTGATATAGGGGATTAATTCATGGCCCTTTCATCTCCAGGAAAAGGAGCTCCTGGGTTTTGTGCTGTGTGAACCCCCGTGCTTTCAGTCTCCTGCCTTTTACTGGGAACTAGAGGTGCTGGGGATTGAATGCAGCTTCAGCAGTGAAGTAATGAGTCATCTTGTCTCTTTTCAGTGAGTCCCTCTTAGAAACTTATTTCCATCCCCAGGGAAAGAAAATAGTTTGTCTTGTACCAGATATGGGGCTGCTTTTCTCGTTAGTGCACGCAGGGATGGAGGGGTTTAGGAGGTTTTTTTAGATATAGAAATATCTATTTTAGATGCAGAAATATCTGAGTTTTTTAATGTGGGGATGGACTCCAGAAGCAGCTGAGCCTCAAGAGGATGAATAGATTTGGTGCTGAAAGTACTGCCACCGAGTCCAGGAGCTTCTGCAGCTGGAAAAACATGATGGTTTTGGACCACCAAGTGACAAGGGGGAACCTTGCCCTGAATTACGCCGAGTAATTAGGCCGAGTGGGAAGACAAGGATTCTGGGGGATGTTGCTGCCCCAAAAACCCCTTTGCCTCTCACTCAGCATGTACTTCCTCACCGAGTATGTCCTATGCTGAGGGGTGCAGGGGGGCTCTTATCCAGTTTAACTTCATCCATCTGCAGAGCTGAGGAGAAACAGCCAGGAAGGCAGGGTTTTTACTCAATTTCCCATCAGAGGACTCTGAACTGAGTGTGGTCCCCTCTGCTGCCACTGGCCATGACCCGAGTCCAGGGAAAACAGTGGGGAAGGGCATATAGGATGTGGGCACCTGTCATGAGGAGGGGGTGACTCATCTCAGCTTTGCTCTCCCACAAGAAAAAACCTCTGGACAGGGGCTGGATCTGCAGGAGGGGCAATTTTGGCTGAAAGACTGAGAATCCAAGGATGGGGAGAAGGTGGCCATTGCAGCCCATTGCATCATCCCACATACGTGACATGGGGCCAGGATGAGCATCGCCTGCTCCAGCACCGTCCAGCACATGACACTGCAGCACAAGCGCCAGCACCTGGATTCTGTGCCCATCCTCATCCCATCACCTGCTGCTGGCTCTGTACCCTCTGAACCTGGGACAGAGGGTTGGCAGTGGGGAGTCATACAGCAGCATGAGGGCTGGAGGAAGGGCTGGATCCTGGCCTTCATCCCTGCCACCAGCTTGGCTGTTTTATTTTGCACAGTCACCAAATAAGAAAACTTCCTGGGGACAGCCTGTTCCCCGGGTGACAGCAGAAACAGGCAGCACAGCCAGTGTTTTAGCCCGGATGTGCAAGTCCAGCCCACGACTGGACTAATTACACATTGTGTGCTGTTCCGGGCTAATCACAGGGCAGGGTAAATGGTCCCAGTCCACAGGAGAAAGGTGAATTATTTTATCAAAGGCATACACAGACATTGAATAGTTTATTAGGGACTCACCGAGGGGTTGGGTTGGAAGGCACCTTTAAAGCTCAGCTTGTTCCACCCCCTGCCATGGGCAGGAACACCTTCCACTAGACCAGGTTGCTCCAAGCCCTGTCCAGCCTGGCCTTGGACAATTCCAGGAATCAAAGTGGAGCTGTTGGAGCGAGTCCAGACGAGGCCACGAAGATGTGCTGGGGCCTGGAGCCCCTCTACTCTGGAGACAGGCTGGGATACCTGAGGGTGTTCACCTGGAGAAGGCTCTGGGGAGACCTTAGAGTTCCTCCAGTGCCTAAAGGGGCTCCAGGAGAGCTGGAGAGGGACTTGGGACAAGGGGCTGGAGTGACGGGACAAGGGCCTGGAGTGACAGGACAAGGGGGAATGGCTTCAGATTGACAAAGAGTCAATAGATATGGGATGCTGGGAAGAATTCTTGGCTGTGAGGGTGATGAGGACCTGGCACAGGTTGCCCAGAGATGCTGTGACTGCCCCATCCCTGGAAGTGGCCAAGGCCAGGTTGCATGGGGCTTGGAGCTCCCTGGTCTTCTTTCTAGTGGAAGGTGTCCCTGCCCGTGGCAGGGGGTAGAACTGGGTGATCTTTAAGGTCCCTCCCAACCCAGACTGGTCCGGTATTCTGTGCTATGTGAGTTCAAGCTTTCCTTGTGCTCTTTAGGAGTCCCAGTGGGCCATGACTGCTGAGATCTCCCCACTGATGCCATCCCCTGTTTTCCAGGCTCTCAGAAGGAGAAGGGACAATTCCTGGGTGTCCCTGAGGTTCTGGCACAAGCACCTTGCAACACAATTTGCACTTACAAAACCCTGTATTCTTGTTCACTTCCATGTGAACATAACGACTGGAAAAAAATATTTTCCAACTAGCATCTGCTAATTCAAATAAAACTCGATGCCACAGGCTCTCTCGAGAGCGCTGAGCTGCTCACATCCATCTTTTATTCCAATAAAAGAGACAAATGGTAATAATAAGCAGCAAGTCTCCAACCTGGCCCTGTGGCGAGAGAAGCCACTTCTCCCAAAGGATCCCTTCTCTGATGGAAGTTTCCTCTTTCCTGCATGGTGAGCACTTGGCACAACAGGACCAAACACCCACCGGGGAAGGGCACAGGCTGATGGTGCTAAATTGGGATTTATTGTCATCACATAAAGCTGGCTACCAGTCAGACTAGATAAAAATAGCATCTGAAATTATGGAAGTCTTGGAATAAAGTAGCCACAGCTCAGCACGGTTTTATTGGTTTGCTCCACTGCCAAGCAACAAAGGGTCTTCTTCACCTCAAGACTCAAGTATGGTACATTTGGGCAACCCCAGTTCCCCTTGAACCTGAGTTTCATGGCCAAACCATCAAACCAGCCTGGCAACCTCCCTATGAGCTGAGTAAAGCTAGAGCAACTCTGGAGCTGCCCAGTTCCTCAGTCCACAATGTTGCCAGCCACTGGACTGGTGCTTTCTGCATTGGTGGGAACAAAGGCACCTTCTTGTTGGAGCACCAAACCAGCACAACCAAGGGGCAGGAAGGGATCAGTGAGTGAGTGCTGAGCACTGTGGAGGGCACAGACTCCAGGACAAAGCTGACAGACATACCCAGCCCAGCCCATGGTGGGGACTGATGCTCTGTGTTGGCCTGAAGACGTTGTTGGAAGCCGTGGCCAGGGTCCGATGCTGCAGCAGCTACAGAGCTGAGCCCATCCTCATCGCACAACACCAACCACAACCACAACCAACCCTCAGGACATGCTCTCCATTGGTGTGAGGCTTGGCAAGCTGGAGAAGTGTCCCACCAAAGAAGGGACTGAGATTCTGCAGTTACAAAAGGCAGCTCCCTGTGCTAAGAGACTTTTAAAACATTGGGGTTAGGCTGGATCTTTAAAGATCATCTAGTCCCAATCCCCTGCCATGGGCAGGGACATCCTTCTCCAGGGTCAGGCACCTGAGCGCAGGAGGGCTCTGCTGAACTGTTGAAAAGAGCAGCTGACATCTTCTGCACAAGCCAGATGTGACCCTCAGATCCCCAACCTGATCCTGGTGGAAGTCACAGTTCATCCAGGTCTAAATGCAACCTCTGCATCCCATCTCTAAGTGAGCTAAATGCAACCTCTGCATCCCACTGAATAAAGCATGGATCAGCAGTCTGGTATCTCTGTGGGCTTGGCAGCAGGTCACACTGGTGCTGGCCCTCACCTTGCTGATCCATGGGCATCACAGAATCATTTGGATTGGGAGACACCTCCAAGGTCATCAAGTCTAGCCTGTGACTGATTCCCACCTTGTCACCCAGCCCAAAGCTCTGAGTGCCATGTCCAGTCATTCCTTGGACACCTTCAGGGACGGGGACTCCACCACCTCTCTGGGAAGCCCTCTCCAATGCTGGACAATGCTTTCCATGAAGAAATTCTTTCTGATGTCCAACCTGAACCTCACCTGGTTCAGCTTGAGGCGATGCCCTCTTGTCCCATCTGTTGTCCCTCTCCTCCTGAACCATGGTTACCAAGTGTGCCAACTTCAGGTTGCTCCATATGGACCACCCAGTCCAGCTCTACAACCCTTGGAACTGCTCAGGAGAAAAGTCCCATAGCGCCAGTTAGTGGTGTGAGGATATTTTCCGAGGTCTTAAGGGAATGCTGAAGTGGTGGCAGAGGAAGACTTCGACTTTTGGGGTGTTGAAGAAGTCAGTGTAGGCTGGGAATGGCTCCCCCAGAAGAGATGCTTCTTCTGCACTAAGTCAGTGAAGCCACTGAAGAACTCATCTCTCCTGGTGGCGACGTTCCCAGTTAGTGACCTGGTGGTCTTTTTCCAGCCAGGAATGTTTTGTGCACTTCACAAAACGGAATGAAATGTTCCGACAGTCTGCAAGGTTTGGCTGCTTCTGCAGAGGTAAATACTTGTCTGGAGAGGGCAAAGGTGGGTATTCCTGAATTTGCTGAAGTCTATGGTCACCTGGAACTCGCACAGTCCATCCTGTCCTGCTGGGATTCATGGAACAGGTGTCGGGTGAGGCTGTTAATCCTTTCAGCAGCCTGGGGAAAGGGGAGCTGCATTTTGGTGGAGCTCCTTCCACCCTGTGATCCTGGGGGACACTCCATGCCCTGTCCCTGATCACCATGGTACCTGTGACCCTCCCCAAGCACAGAGAACCCACAGTTGTGTTGGGGTGATGGATGGGGCCAGTCCTGGACCTTCTCCTCACACAGGAGGGGTGGGAGGTGGTGGGGTGCCTTGGGATACAGCACAGAAAACATTTTAGTGGGTGGGATCCAGCTTGGAATTTCTGTTGTGCCCCACAACTCTCCTTCCTTGAGGGCACCTCAAAAGGTGGATTGAGCAAGACCCTCTCCCAGCTTCACCCATGTCCTCAACAGGAGGGCAAACTACTCCCTTGTTTGTCTTCCTGGCTCTTGCAGTCCCACTCCAGCTCTTTTTATAGCTCGGGAAGAAGTGCCTTGAGTTTCTGAGTTGTCTGGGAGGCCAAGCACACAGGGAGGAGTCACAGCTAGAAATAGGGCTGCTCTCCGCTCCTGCATTCCAGATTTTTTATTTTTTTAGCTGAAATGTCCAAATTTGAAGAGTCCCATTGCCGCAGGCACAGAGCTGGGAACCATCCACATTTTTTCCATTCACATTGGGTCTTCTTTCTCCTTTGCCTTATTTCCAGTGCCCTCACACCAGCCACTGAGCCTCCTAGGGATGATTTTCCTGGGGAAAGGGGTCTGTCAGCCCTTCCTGCATTTTCTGTAACCCCCAGATTTCACCCCTCAACATGGCTGGTTTGGCAGGAGAACTCCCTGAGGAATTTGTGATGTCTGGGGGGTGGAGGAGCAATCAGGTACCTGCCAAAGCTTCTGAGTGGTGAGCAAGGAGACTAAATATCCAGCAATTTCTGCCTAGGGTAGGGGGGGGAAGAAAAGCTTTGGCAGCAGCACAGACGTGAATAAACCAGAGGAAAGGAAAGAGGAGAAATTGTTGGACAAAACCTGTGGTTTCCAGCCCATTATTACCTGGGATTTTGGCTGTGGTGCTATGCTAGGGCCAGGGGCATGTGGACAGAGCTGCCCTGGCACAGCATCCACAACATCCTGGGGTCAGCTTCTCGCTCCCATAGGAGCAGGGCATAATTAACTGTGTCACCTCAAGACTTTTCCATTAATCCCTTAATATTTGGATACCACTGTGGGGCATACCCTAGCTGCAATCTCCCCTCTGAGAGTTCTTTTAGCACAGAACCACTCTGGGTCCCTGCTGCCCCTTGTCTGTCAGCCTCCAGGGTGCCAGGTGTGTGCACCAGCATCTCTGTGAGCCGGGAAAGGGACATGCCAGGGAAAAATAAATCTGCGATCAAATCTGAACCAATCTTTCTTCTAATCAGCTGTCACATGGAAATGACAATTAGCCAATGTCCCTGTTAGATCTTTTATCATGTTAACCTTTTTTCCTCCCTTTCTGCTGCATTCACTAACTCTGGGAGCAGTTGGAATCCAACTTCTCTTCCCCATCAGCAGGGAAAAGAGATTTTTCACATTGTGGGAATGCTAAGAACTATGGATTCCTATCAGAGGGGTGAAGTCTGTCCGGCCCTTTCTTTGAATAATAAGCAAATTTTGGGTACCCAGTCCCAGCACCTCCAAGGGGTTCTTTCTTTCCAGCTGCAGCAGAAAGTGCTGTGATTCCTGCTTAGGGAAATAGCAAGCATCTCATGATCAGGGTGTGTGGCCATGGTGAGGTCTTCTGCTTCTTCTTCCCATGGGTATTTCCATCTTTCCCAGCCCTGGAGGGTGAGGATGGTGCTCAGCTCCTTCCACAGCTGGGTGTTTCAGGACCTGGGTGTTTGCTTCTTCCCTGCAGGTGTTCCTGGTCCTGTGTTTAGGTTCAATATGCTCTTCCAGGAGGAAGCAGAATTTGGAAATTCCTGCCGATTGTCCCCACATGAATTTGTTTCTCTGCCTCAGCAGGGTACAGCAGAGGGACTGGTCATGGTGGTTGGGCTGTGCTCAGGGCTCTCTGGGTTGTTTCTGGTAATATTTTACAGCTGATTTCTAGCACATTTCTATTTATTTATCCAAAAATGTAAAAAAAAAAAAAAAAAAAAAAGTCCCAATTCCCTGAATGTCATCAGAACACAGAGGATTTTCTCCGCAGAAGTGCTGGGTGCAGCTCCCACGGTCCCCGGGCTGGTGCCTGGCTTAGCCATCCATCATCTTCACTGAGGCCACTCTGATTCCCGTGGCTTTTATGTCCCAGGAGCCCTGTCCCTGTGTCACTCCACCCAACCGTGTCACCTCCCAGCACAACATGTCCCCAGCAGGAGGATGTGCCGGGGGCGGGGTGGGGGAGTGGAGTGGGGGTGTGAAGACCAGGGTGCCCTGTGTTGGCCTGGCCTGGCCTGGCAGTGGCTAACAGCTGCTGAATTGCTGGAAAAGAAGGAAACTGGGTGTGTTTAGTGTCTCTCGGAGCCAATTCCTCATGTTTGGGTGTCCCACGTGCCCCTCTGCCAGTGTCGGTGGTATTGTGTGTGCTCCACACGTTGTGATTTGCGTTCGAGAGCAGAGATTTCCCTCGCACATTAAACCCCCTGCTTTATGGAACAACGTGGAAATCCCGGGGCTGCCCTTCCCTCTGCCCTGATGAACTCTAGCAGGGGCATCCCTGGGGTGCAGAGCCCTTCAGGCGCCCCTCTTCGTGCCTTCATCCTGCTGTGGAAGATGTATCATGCGAGGAGGCAGGGAACAGAGTGGCAGGCACAGCCCTCCACGCCCAGCCCATTCCACTGTGGAATTACACGTGGGGGATGCCCCCTGTGCCATGGGGAACCAGTGGCTCCCGAGGCAGGGGGCATCCTCTGCTGCCAGAGAGGCTCTGTATGAAGCTGCTTCTTATAGTCTGTGCTTATTCCAAGTGCCTCCCATCCGTTTTCCCAATGCTTCCTGAGGCACAAGCATGTTTTCCACACCCAGAGCTGGATTCCATGCTCTTAGTGCCCCTCCAGCCTCGGTGCTGGGGCTGGCCGGAGCAGGACAGTGCAACCCTTCTCCTTGGGCTGCCTGAGCCCAGGGGTATGCTGGCAACACTCCAGCCAGTGGTGTTTATTTCCACACAAGGAAAATGAGGAAAACCAAATATTTCTATCTCAGGAAGGGGTTTTGCAGCCTTTTGCATGGAATCCTGCCTGCTATTCCCTCCTCGATTAGCTCAGACAGGCAGCAATAACACATGAAACACAGTTTTCCTTTATGTGCCGGGTTTTTTTCCACCTCGGGCTCCACCCTGGTCGCAGCAGAGATCCCTGCTCCAGCCCTGCCGCCTCCCCAGGCCCTTCCCACACCCAAGGAGCAGGCGGCGTACCAGGTGCTCTCAGCCAGGCAAAGTTATGGGGCTGTTGCGGGACCGTCACCTGTGGCAGGAGCAGCCACAGGCCCTGGAGAGGTGCTGAACATGGGAGCAGGGACTGTCAAAAGAGCACAAGGAAAGCTTGAACTCACATAGCAGAGAATCCTGCAATGGTTTGGGTGGAAAGGAACCTTAAAGACCATCTCACTCCACCCCTTGGCATGGGCAGGGACACCTTCCACTATCCCAGGTTGCTCCAAGCTCTACCCAGCCTGGCCTTGGCCACTTCCAGGGATGGGGCAGACACAGCTTCTGTGGGCACCCTGTGCCAGGGCCTCACCACCCTCACAGGGAACAATTCCTTCCCAATATCCCATCTATCCCTGCCCTCTGGCAGTGGGAAGCCATTCCTCCTTGTCCTGTCACTCCAGGCCCTTGTCCAAAGTCGTTCTCAAGCTCTCTTGGAGCCCCTTTAGGCATTGGAGGGGCTCTAAGGTCTCCCCAGAGCCTTCTCTTCTCCAGGTGAACACCCCAAGGTATCCCAGCCTGGCTCCAGCGCAGAGGGGCTCCAGCCCTCGGGGTTCACCCACAGGGTTTCATCCTGGCACTGGTGCATATGAGGGGATGCCGGGCAGGGAATTTACCATGTCATTTTTAGCTGTCATTTAGACACCTATTTGCTCCAATGTTTCCCCCTTGGACCAAACTGGTCCCCCCAGTCCTGCTCGGTCTGCTGGGAGGGAGACCTTGGCCCCTCTGCAAATGTGCAGCTCTCTGGAGCCCACAGCTCCACAGCCCTTCTGGGAAGCGGCTGTTTGGGACACAGGGAGGTGGTCGGGGTCTCAGTAGCTGGAGTGGGGGGAGAGAGCTGGGAAGTGGCCTCTGGGGCCAAAGCAAGCAGCCAAACCTGTGGGAGCCCTGGGAGGAGGCAGCATTGCTGCGAGCAGCATCACCCTCTCTGCTCCAACCTCTCCCTGCAACCAGGCGGCATTTAAACATGAACAAGCTCAGGCTGGAAACTGTCCCCATGCTGGAATTATGTTGCATATTTCCTATAAGTACCTCAGCTGCTGCCCATTAGCCAGAGGTAGGCACAGCATCCACGTCCCCCTACAGCCCCAGTGCTGCTGAGGGGGCTGCAGGCAGGGGCTGGCCTCATGGGATGTGGTCTGGTGCAGGGAAAACACGTGCTGTGTCATTTCCCAACCTATTGCATCCAGTGGTTTCACTTCAGGCGAGTTTGTTCCCCCTTTGCTATGCGATTGCAACAAAACTGTTCACATTTAGGACTTGTGGGAGGTCCTGAGGTGTGTGTGCCTGTACTGGAGCATCCACACAGTCCCCTGCTCCCCTGTCCGGGTTCGCATTGATATAGAGCTCAGGAGAAGGTTTGGGAAGGTCCTGGGAGGTGGTTACTGGGCACTGAGCTGAGCGTCACACATGGCTGTGGCATTGCCAGGCTCTGCTGTCTCAATTCAAGGGACAAACAAAAGCAGATAATTAAAGTGATTCCTCTGATGGGGCAATTGAAGGATCACCTAAGGCAAATGTTTGGAGATTCATGAGGGCCTCACTATGCTTTGGGAGAGGGAGGAAGGCACCCGAGGGCAGACGCTGCATGTGTTTTGGCACTGTGCTTCTCGTGAAGCCTCAACTCCCCATTTATGAAGTCTCCAGGGCAGAACTCAGCAACTTTAAAAGGAAATGAGTGGGAGATGTGTTTTATAGCTTCAAACTGAAAGGGAGTAGGTTTGGATTGGGTGTTAGGGAGGAATTCTTCCCTGCAAGGGTGGTTGCCCAGAGTAGCTGTGGCTGCCCCATCCCTGGCAGTGTCCAAGGCCAGGTTGGATGGGGCTTGGAGCAACCTGGGATAGTAGAAGGTGTCCCTGCCCATGACAAGGGGTGGACTGAGATGAGCTTTAAGGTCCCTTCCAACCCAAATCCTTCTGGGATTCTATGATTTATTGACCATCTTCTGAGTCACTGGTGACACTGATCCAGATACAGAAGGGCTGCAAGTAGAGAAGGGAGGACAAAGTTGGGGGCTGTTGATGGGGCAGTCAGTGGACGCATGGCTGGGGGTAAACGTCCCCATGGATGGGGAGAGCTGCTGGAGGCATTGACCCCTGTAAACTTTGGGGCCTGCAAGGTGGTGGGTGACACTGGAGCTCCAGTTCCTGTGAGCCCAGGGAGCAGCGAGGGTCAGACACGGCAGGATGAGCCAGTTCCCAGTGCAGTTGTCTCCTTTGCTGACCCTGTTTCCTTCTTCTGGGCGTTGGCTCATCTCGGAAGTGTCAGCGTGAGGCAAGAAGGAAGCAACACCACAACAGAGCATTGTGTGTGTGCAAAGGAAGAGCCAGCCTGGGGTTCCCAGGAGGGTTCCCAGATAACCTGCATGTAAGGATGGGGCCACAGGGGAACCAGGAGACATCTGCAATGATGAGCAAGTTGCCACATAGAGGTTAAATGTGCAGGTTTACATCCCACTGCCATGATTCGTCTGTGCCAGTCCCTCACCTCCCTCACGGTCCAGCATTTCTTCCCCACGTCTAACGTGACCCCAACCCTTGTTCAGTTTAACTCATTATCCTGTGCTGGGACCCCAGAGGTAGAGGCAGCTTCAGGGGGTCTCAGAAGACACTTGGCTTTTTGGGCTGTCAGCACACATGGCTGGATCATGTCCCACTTGTCACCCGCCAGAATCCCCCAGTCCTCCTCCACAGGGTCATCTTCATCATCCATCCATCCCTCCATCCCTCCATCCCTCCATCCATCCATCCCTCCCTCCCTCCATCCATCCATCCCTCCATGCTTCCCTCCATCCATCCATCCCTCCATCCATCCATCCATCCATCCATCCCTCCCTCCCTCCATCCATCCATCCATCCCTCCCTCCCTCCCTCCATCTATCCATCCCTCCATGCCTCCCTCCATCCATCCATCCCTCCCTCCATCCATCCATCCATCCATCCATCCATCCATCCCTCCATCCATCCACCATCTATGAAATCAGTGATGGTGGAATACACTGAATCACTATGGAATCAGTGGATCCGGGATATGAAGGGGCTGCAAGTGGAAAAGAGAGGACAAAGTTGGGGGCCATTGGTGGGGGGTAAATGGCCCCATGGATGGAGAGAGATGCTGAGAGTGTTTATCCTCACAGACCTCTGGGGTCCCTGCAGACCTCCCTAGTCTCTGCTGGCACTAGGGATTGCCCTGGCTCAGGTCCATGATCTTGCCCTTGGCCTGACTGAACCTCATGGGGCTCCCCTGGACCCACTGCTCCAGCCTGCCTAGCTCCCTCTGGATGTCCTCCCTTCCCTCCAGCCCATTGATGGCACCACTCAGCTCAGTCTCACCCTTTCCATGGGTTCCCAACCCTCCACACCAGGTAGGAAACAGGAGTGTCATCTGCCCCTGGTTTAGATGCGAGGATCTACCTTGACTCCTTGCAACACTGGCAGGAGTTGGAAGCAGCGAGGGGGGAGAATGCTGCTTATCCCACCTCTCTTTTTCCCTCTTGCATTTTTAATCCCGTTGGCATTGTATTGCTGCTCTCTGAGCTCCTGCTCACCTTGGAGCAGCCCCACTGAGCCGTGTTCCACAGGGCTGTGTGGTTGTTGTAACACCAACAGGGATGGATTGAACAAGGAGCTAAAAATACCAAATGATCGATAATGGCACCATGAACCTGGCTTTTTGCTTTTTTTTTTAACGAAAATCTCTATATTGACAACACAACCAAGCGGCTTCCTGTAAAGGCAGGAGGGATAATGGAGCTCGGCTGCCTGCCCACACACGGGGCTGGCAGCGGCTTCACCCGCACCCCTCTGTCCATGGGCATCACGTGGTCTGCCCCGCGAGCCCTTCATGGATCTCCTGCCCGGGGTGATGTGGAAGGGCTGCTCTCCTCCCTGCTTTCCATGCTGGTCCAGTCATGGTGAGCAGCTGGGGGAGCTTGGTGCTGAAATAACCCCTGGGCTGCCCACTCCTGCCTGCCCCTTGTGCGCTCCGTGCCGGCACAGCCCTGGGCACAGCCGCCAGCCCTGGCCCCGTGCCTGCTTCAGCCTGATCTGCTTTGTCCTCTCGCTTTCACATGTCCAGGAAACTGCAGCATTACAAGGATTTGAAAATGGCCTTGAGCTTTTTAAGCACTGCTCCCAAGCGGATATTTTTCCTAAATCAAGATTTGCAAAGGTATTTGGGCATTAGCCGGCCAGGGGGATTTTCAGAAGTGCTGGAGCAGCCAAACACCCTTTAAATCTGCCTCCATGCAGTGCAGGGTTGAGGCTGGAAGTGGCTGGTTCACCAGGACTGTGACCATTTGGGGACATTTTTTACATCACCAGTGTCAGCATGAGGGTTTTCCAAAGGCTGTTCATTGGTGGATCTCTTCGGAAAATCACAGTGGGTTGGGATCAGGCCTGAGGGATTTGGCTGTGCTGCAGTGTCTGAGTCCAGAGAAACTCATCACACTTCCAGCTCCTGCCAGTGCAGTTCCATCCCTATATCCTGACTAATCCATGATATGGTGCTGGCAGTGGGGAAGGTGCCTGGTGCAGGTCTTGGCTCTGTTTTGGAAAGATGTGGAGCAGTGCAGGAAAGCTGATCCATGTTACAGTGTTCTGACATCCCATTCAGTGGGGAAGAAAGCCATTGCCACCAATGTGGTGACAGCAAGGTAGGTTTTTCCTCTAAGTCCCACTATCCCAAACGCTGCTGCAGTGCCCAGCATTCACCCCCTGCTCCTAAAATGCAAGCTCCTTGCACAGCCAGCGCTGCTCATCCAGCTCCAAGGACCAGATACAAAGCCAGCCTAACCCAGCCTCCTCAGCACATTCCCCAAGGGAGTGCTCCAGGGCTGGAAAGCTGCTGGAAAGAACTGAAACCTGAAAAACAGACAATAAATTGTTTTCTAAGTGCTTGGTGGTTTTCCCAGTGAACCTGCTGTTCTACCTAGAGCTCTGAAAATCCCAGGATCCTGGAGCTCCCATATGAGAACAAGCTTCAGCAGCACTGGGCAGGTGTAAGCCGTGGAGCAGGATTTGTTTATGGTGAGCTGGGGAGGTGGGTTTAAACTGCTCCTACACTGAAGGAGCTGGGAAAAAATACCATTCTCTGAGGAAAACGAATTTAGGAGTCTGAATCCGGGGGGTTGGTTGAGAGCAGAGCTCCGGGTTGGTTCCTTCCTTGGGGAAGACTTGGGAAATACAGAGAGATCAAGAGGGAGCAACAGATATTATTAGTCATCCAGGAGGGAGGCGGCTGCAGGGGAAGAGGGTTTTTAGTGGAGTATTTTTAGACCTGGTAAAATGAACAGAAGGAGAGGAAAAAAGAGGGAAGGAGACCTTTGAGAAGCACATAAATGCTCCCTGCAGCAGCTTGGCCCAGACTTCCCACTCCTGCCCTGAGCATCAGCTCAGGCAGAGATTTGCTCCAACAGAAATGAGAGATGTAAAAGCAATAAAAGCCAAAGCCTTAGAGAGCATTTCCAAGGAGCCTCTCTGGGCTGCAGTGACAAAAGCCCACACTTGCTGAGACATTTTACCCTAATTCCCATCATTTTAATGGGAGGCGATTGCTGAAATAGAGTTTAAAAGCTGCTTGCAGAGCCTCCAGCGGGTGGGGGAAGATGCTGATTGTCTCTTCTTTTTTCATCCATCGTGATCCGGACCACACATACCGTTCTGGAAGCTGGCAGGAGAGTCACGGAGCTGCAGGAGGATGGAGAAAAGGGTGGAGAAAAGGGACTTGGAGTGAAGCACCCAAGGAGATTCAGTACAGCCAGGGGGAGAGGAGGGATCTCCACCTCTCCAGATCAGACCAGAGGATGATGAATGAAGGCCCTCAGGGGACAGGGTGAAGCAAGGACCTGCCTTCCCCCTGCTTATCCGGGAAAGCAGCCCTCACTTTGCCTTCCCCTATTCTCTCTGGGAAAGCCTCCTTCCTACCCCAGTGGAGGCAGTGCCTGTGATGCTCTGCAGTTGTTCAGCAGCCCCCCTCAGTGCATCCCTCCTAATTCCCTCCATCCCACCCGGAGAGGCTTGCTAGGGCCTCTGCAAGCGCATCCCAAATTGTTGAGATAGGATGCAGCCCTGGAGAGGGTTGCTGGAGCCTGGGATGAAGCATGTGGGTTTGCACATCTGACTGGGATACTCCCTGCTCTTCACGGGAGCCCCTGGGAATAACCCAAGAACACCGTGGGACCAGGAATGCCTCTTCACTCTTGTGTCCTCACAGTGATGCAGTGAACCACAGCAAGGAACTCCCCTGGGAAGAGCATGAAATTCCTTCCACCTCAGTGGATCCCTGAAGTGGTGGGATTTGTCCCCATAGGCTGCACTGGCTTTTCTTGAGCCCTGGAATGGTTGGGTGCTGTCATTCCTGCTCGGTGCTTCCAGCTTTCCTGGCCTCTCTTGAACTGGTGCTTCCCTTTGCTCTGAGGACCCTCGCAAAATTGCTTTTAAGTTAATATCCACATTTTCTCCTCGAGCTGCCTTGGCTCTTATTTTTGCCCCCTGGCTGAAGCTCCCCCCATGCTGTGAAGCCAGGTGGATTTGGAGCTCTCTGCCTTTGCCCCAAGTGCTTCCTGGTGGTGTCCAAACTCTGGGCTTTGCCAGCTGGAGCAGCTCAGCCATAAGGAACCACACAGCAGCCGTGGCCTCGGATACTCGGGTGTCCCAGCTCTGCAGGAGACCCTGGATAGCAGCTATAACCACCTTCCCCCTGAGCTGAGCATTTTGTTCAGAGGGAGCTGGTCTGAAAGCTTGATTTGAAAAAATAAGGTTAATGATGATGAGCTGATTTTAATTTGGGGGATTGAGGAGGGATGCTGGGAGCACAAAGCCTGTGAATGGGGTGTGGGCAGTCTGGCACAGCTGCATGCAGGTTCCAGTGGCATCACAGCATGTCACCAGTAAATATGAAAAAATGGATGTATCCTGCTTATTATTTTAGAGGCTATTTTCCATGCAGGGGGCATTGCAGAGGAAGTCCCATCCATCCTGTGCATGTGGGAAGGACTGGGTTTAGTCCAGATGCTCTTTGGCTTTGGTTGTGCTCTTTGCATACCTGCCTTAAGGTCTCTTCATGCAAATGAGCCATTAATACTTGATGACCAGGTGCTAATTGTAGCATTGTGGCCTCTGGAAGCTGTGGCTTGGCTTCTTGGTGACTCTGGAGATGGTGCCCTGGAAATTCTGGACTGCACTTCCAGGGTATCTGGGGCAGCAGGCAGCAGCAGTCGTGGCACTGAGTTCAGAGCGATGCTAAACCCAGCTAAGGGGGAATTAATTAATTGCAGGATCCCTTTAAGCTGGGGGGAACAGTAGGCTGGGGGGTGGGCTGCACAGCGAGGATCTAAGCTCTCACTTTTCATGTTGAGAACATGGCTGGGAGTTGCTCGCTGAGGGGCTTCACTGGGGGGAGGACACAAAACCTGGCCCCATGACGGCACCTGTGACAGGAGCAGGTGCCCCCAACAGGGGCAGGTGCCTGCCCTGATTGCAGAGCACTGACCCGTGCTCATTCCCAGGCTCAGACCAGACTCTGCTCCAGAAGGAATTTGGCTACTGCTTGAAACCATCTGGTCCAGCAAAAAACATTTGGTCCAGCAAAAAACCTGTGAGCTGTGTGCTCCAAGACAAGCAGTGCCGCCGAGTGGTGCTCCATCCATGTCTGTCCGTCCCAGGGATCTCACAGGGGCTTTAACAGCCACCTGAGGAAAACCCAGCCTGGTCTTGGCCCTAAAAGCTCCCCCAAGGCTGGGATGAACTGGGTGGTTGCGGAGCTGGGTGTTGGGAGAGTGCCGGGGTGGCAGCACTCTGTCCCCTCGGGAATGTGGAATCCTGTTATCTCATTAAGAGAGGCCAAGTCACCATCCCGGAGTAAGTGGCTGAGCCGTGACTAGACTGCAATAATCCCGAGGGATTAGTGTGTTGGCTGGGCTGGCCCTGCAGCAGCACTTTGTTCTTCGGGCTCTGAAGCGTCTCCTCCGCTGGCAAGCCAAGGCCGGGGCAGTGCTTTGGGATTGTTTTTAGGAGATTCACTGAGTGATACGAGAATTCTTTGGGTTTCTTTTGTGCCCCCCATCGGCAAATGTTCCTTGAGCACAAGGAGGAGCTGGGAAAGACCGAAATCCTCCCGCCTGGATGCTTTCCTGTCCCTCGGCAGGGTGGTCATGGTGGTCAGCAAGCCGTGCCTGCCTGTGGGGTGGGCTCGGTCCGGGGGCTTTTTACCATGCTGGTTTAATTGCTTTTGTTGTTGGAACCAAGATGCCAGCAGCCGAGTGGGCTCTGGAAAAAGGGAACCCTGGGCAGGTCCCAGACAGACCCACCGGTGTAGCTTCTAGAACAAGGGAACCCTGGGCAGGTCCCAGACATACCCACCGGTGTAGCTTCACCCCCAGGCACAGAGATGGGGCAGGAGGTGGGGCAGGGGATAGAGCAGGGGGGCTGACAGGGAATGGACCAGGGGTGGAGAGTCTGACAAGAGAGTAAGAGAGGGGTCTGGCAGTGGAGTAGAGGGTCAGGCGGTGGGGCAGGGGATGGAGCAGGAGGGTGCAGGTGGTACAAGGGATGAGACAGGGGACGGGACAGGAGGCCAGGGATGGGGCAACAGAGCGGGCACTGGGGCAGGGGCTCGGGTGGGGGTCGCGTAGGGGATGCAGCAGGGATCTGGCAGTGGGGCAGGAGATGGAGCAGGACGGCAAGGCCGGGGCGGCTGCGCCAAGAGGTGCGGGGCTCCCCACGCTCCCACCGCCCGGCCATCACCCCCCGCGCACCCTCCGCCGCTGCCCCGAGGCGGGCGGG
>VXAZ01006825.1:201045-225644 GCA_013399875.1 Gymnorhina tibicen
CCCGCGGGGCCGCCGCCATGGGCGCCGCCGCCGCGCCGCGCTGAGCCCGCACCCGGCCGAGCTCCCGCCGCCCCCGCCATGGAGCTGGGCAAGGTGGTAAGTGCGCGGCCGCGGCCACCCCCCGGGGACCCTCCGCCCCTCGCGGGCTCATTCCTGGAATCGGGGTTCGCATCCAGGGAAACTCCTTCCCGGGGAAGTTCGTTCGCCTCGATACCGGCGGTTCCCGGAGGAACGTCGCGGGGAGCGGGGATGGTTCTTGTGGCGGCGGGACCCGCCAGCGGCTGAGGGGGGCTCGTCTCCGTGGTGATGCCGAGCTCCCCGTGCGGCTGCGGCCGGGGCGGGTTCGCTCCCATACACCCGTGTGGGTCGTGTTCCCCCAGTCCTCGGCTCGGCCGGGTTCAGGCCGTGCCACGAGCACCCGTGTCCTCACGAGCACTCGTGTCCCCACATACCTCTATCTCCGTGCACCTGTGTCCCCGTGCCCAGTGCTGCTGCCACAGCTCCTCTCACCCAGGTAGAAGGAATGGAAACAAGTTTGGGGCGAGAAGTGGGTTTTTAGGGTCTGTTTCTACAGGAAGCATGGTCACCCCTGCACTGCTCACCTGGGAGGAGGGATTTGGCTTTTCCCGGTGCTCCAGCAGGTCGCTCAGATGCAGCATTGAGCCCACATGGTCGTGGCTGCTATTGGCACCATTGCAGGATCCAGACATCCTGGGGGGATAACGGGAGAGGGATGCCCTATCCTGCTCCCAGGAGTTGCTGCTCACCCAGAAGCATTGCAAGGAACGATTTCCACCAGCACTAGATCCCAGCTTAATTTGGGAATATCCTGCTAGGGCAGTAAGCACCGCCGTGTTCCTGCTGGGGTGACGCTTCCCAAGAAAGGTGGGTCCTGGATGGCAGCTGATCATAGAAATGCACATCTGGATATGAGCTCCTTGCATCTGCTCCCCAAATCCTCCATCCTCACTCCTTTATCTCTTCCTGTTCCAAAAACTGCCCAAATATTTGCATCTGCTGGGAAGCAGAAGACTCTGGTCAGCATGACTGGGAATGTTTCAAGAACGTTTGAAGGTGGTGGAAGACCTTCCTGGACTGCTGACCCTGTCAGACACAGCCACACTCCCTCCCCAGACAGAAATCACCACTGCTGGAAGAGATTATCCTTGCATAAAATCCCCATTTAAAATTAAAAGCCTGGATATTGGGGCAGCTCATGGGAAGGGCTCTGGCTGCGGCCAAGCCAGCTGAGCACATGGGGCAGGATTGACAGAGTGCCCTGAGCAGTAATTAAATGAGAAGAGTAATGAGCGGATGTGCATGTTTTAATGGAGGGATTGGGATCCTGGGGGTCCCTCTGGATTTCTGCCTCTCCTCAGATCCAGCCCCTTGTGATGGGCTCTGGTTGTGCTGTGGGGCTGGAAGTGCCGGGCAGCAGCAGCCTGGGCTCTGAACTTTACAGTGTCAGCTTCCCTAGTGGTCCCTGTGAGGTCTGGATTCTGTAGCCTTGCTTTTTGCCAGCTGTTCTCCCCAAAATTGCTTCTTACCATCCTTTTTTTCCCCTAAGGTTTATCTGTGTATTGGAAAAGTCCACATTCCTTAAACTGGATTTAAAAATTCCATGTCCAAGTAATTAACTGCATAAGTTGTTTAAGGCTGGAGAAATCCAGTTGCCCAGCACTCCAGGTGCTGGTTCCCTGTGGTGGGCAGTGATGCGTTCACTGTGGTGAGCTCTCGTCTGTGGTGTTGGTGGAGCCAAACCTTCCCTGGGATCATTCCAGCTCTCCCCTCCTGGCGTCAAGTGTGGAGCCCTTGAGACCCACCACAGATCAGTTGGGTGGTTGTCTTCTTTTCCTTTGCCTCGAAGGTGGAGGAGCAGTTGGATCACACTGTCTCATCCTACCCCATCTCTCCCGATGGTGTGGAACTAGGGATTTTCGCTGGAGGCTCTGGAAGAGCCAACGGTGGGTCAAGTCCTTGCACATGCAGCTCATGGGTGCATCCCCCCGTGGATCCCAACCTCTGCTACCCTCAGGAGGAGCTGGGAGCTGGTGGAGTGGGCTGTCCAGGCACACTCCAAATGGACATCCTACAACTTTATTTTGGTTTTCCTACTGGGATAACAGCACTACAGCTCTCAAGGCAAAGGCATGCTAGGAGTCGGGCATCAGCTTCCAGCCTCACATATCTCCTCATGGTCGGAGACCTCTGAACCTCACGCCACCACTCCATTTCCTGGCCCAGGTGTTTTTTTCCCTAGAAACCCCACCTGTGCTGGAAGAGCTCCATAACACTCCTCCATCCGGCATTGCTGAGTGCTGGAGGGGCCAGTGGTGTCATCGATCTGAAGTCATCATCCTCCTGGCCTCAGGAGAGCAGACGTGGAGGCAGCAATGCCAGGGCAAGGTCTCTGCCAAGAAGAGCATCATGGTGATGCCACTGGATTCCAGCATGGCTCACAGAGCCTGTTGCCGTCTTCCCAGTGACTCTGTTTTGAGGTGTTCCATGTACAGGCTGTGGGACAAGGTAACCCCAAACACCTACACTGGTATCGCTTGGGATCCAGGGCTGTCTCTGGACACCTTTGTCCTCCTCCTGCTGGCATCTGGGCTGGTGGTGTCGGCATCTCCTCCTGGAGAGGGACGTCTGAAGCCACCACCACTGGGAGTGACCCCGGTGGATGCAGCGAGGTTTTGGGTTCTCTATCACTGGAATATGTCATTGGTTTGGGAAAAATGGTTGGTTTTATGGCCCAAGCAGTGGGAAATCTGAGACTTGCGTAATTTTGGGAATTACTCTCATCTGGAGGGAGCAGGAGGTGAGAAGAGTGGCAGCATCTTCCGGGAGATGCTCACACAGCCTGGACAAGGACCTTCATCCCCAGAGCAGCTCCAGGATGTAGCTAGCCAGGAGAGAAGCACTTGCTTTCCAAAGTCATGGATTCAGCAGCAGATGCAGCCAAATAACCTGGATTAAGTGGTGGAAAGGTATTTTTCACGTCTCCTGACTTCCTGCTCACAGGAAGCCCATGGGACTGAGCGGGAAGACAGGTTGAGCATCCTCCTATCCAATACGTAGAAATACACCCCTGGGTTTTGCATCCTGTGTGGCCAGCCAGCCCTGCCGGCATTGCTTTCCTGCCTTCCTGGCTCCCCTTCCCTCCGGCTGCTGGCAGGCACAAAGCCAGGCTTGTTCCCTGCTCCTGCTGCTGCTGTCAGGCCACAGGTGCCCAGCGTGGAGGGACTGCAGCCACCCCAACCGTCCCCAGGAGCTCTCGCCAGTCCTCAGCAGAGCATTGAACACCCCAGGTGTTATCCAGCTGGCTTTGCTCCAGGATTTTGCTGGACAAAACCATTTCCTGAGCCCCATCGAGGCTGGAATTTGCCAGTAGCTGATGGTGGCGGTTGATGTTTAAAGAGAGAAGTGCCCTTTGGAAGAGCTCGCCTGCCTCCCATGTCCTGCACACTTCCATGGCCTGAGCCAAGCTTTGCTTTACTGGGATTTGCATTTTAATTAAGCCCATGGATTTTTCTTCCAGGCTTGTTGTAGTCAAGTCTCCCTGCTCACTCCCTTCCCTGAAGCTCCTGCGTCTGCAGGGCTTGTGAGCGGTTTTCCGGAGGTATGCTCCATCCCGGCTCTCCATTTATAGAAAGGAATTAAGGAGAAATGAGGGAGCATTACTAAGAGGATTTGCACTGCGACTTACTCAGTTTCTCCAAATAATTTGCAGTAGCTCTGGATTCTTTAATCAACACTCATTTCCTTTTGGAAATGAAAGAAGCGGGAAGGCGTTGTGCTGCTCCTGAGCCAAGCTTGGCTCTTTGCCTCCAAATGGGAAATTTTGGATTGAGAAAGTGAGAGCATAATCTGGGGTGAACTGGTGGGGAGTGAGGGTGTGTGTGACAGAGGGAGGTGTGTGTCGGGGCTCAGAAAGCCTCTGTCATCCTGACCCTCTCCCTCCATGCAGTTTTGGGCTCCTCTGTCCCTGTCTGGAGCCTGCAGACACATGCCCAGAGAGGTGACATGAGACCTAGTCCGTGGATCACCTCAGTGCAGAGCTGTTGATGGCTCTGCCCTGCTGTGGGATCTCCTTGTGAGAAGGGTTGGGCTGGATCAGGGGTTGGGGATTCCCATGGGATTAGTCCAGCTCATCCCGAGGGCTGGCAGCACTCATTGCCAGTGGGATTTGGTGCTGAATTCCCATGGGACATGGCTATGATGGCCTGTCAAGCCGTGGGCAGTAGACCTTCCACAGGTTTATGGGAATCCCCTTGGTGTTGCAGAGGGAGGAACAGACAGCTAGGGAGATCCCACTGCTCAGGGATAGATAGTCCCAGATTGCTCCTGTCCCAAATGGCCTGTGCCTTTCCAGGCACATGCTGGTAGGCTTTCCTCACCCTGCTCAAGTGGCACTTGGAAAAGCTAACAGTGCCTGCAGCATTCCCAGCCCTTTCAGTCTTGCCAGCACTTGTAGCATTCCCAGTCCTTGCACTGTACCCAGCCCTTGCAGTATTCCCAGCCCCTGTGTCCTTCCCAGCCCTTGCAGCACCTGCGGAGCCTCTCTCCAGCCTGGCAGAGCCCTATGCCCAGCCCTGCCCCGGGTCCTGCCCCACTGAGCTCAGTCCCATATCCAGGCCCTGAGGCTCTGCCGGGGTGGCCGGATGGCAGTGTCACCCTCACGTCTCTCCTTGTGCAATGGGCCCCTCTGGACTCTCCTCCCGCTTCCCGCCTGGCCCGTTGCACAAGAGGAAACTCCAGCATTTCCTGTCCTGGCAGCAGGGTGGGGTGTGGGGCTGCCCCATGTCCCCCATGTCCCCTGCCCTGTTCACAAAACTGGAGCTGGGCCTGCGGTGCTGCCCAGATGTGTCCTGGTGGGTCAGAAGTTCCCCTCATAGGTTGGAAGCTCATAATTAAATTAAAATTCCATCAACTGCAGGTGTGGGATGGTGGTGGGAAGTGGCATCTCTGAGTCAGGGTGAAAGACCCTCCGTGGGGAAGGGGTCTGGGCTTGCTGTCCAGGCAGCCCCAAGTTTCCCTCTGTTCTGACCCAATTTTGCAGCCAAATCACCCTCCCTGACCCCACTTGTCCCCACGGAGTAGGCAGTTCCATCCTTGGTCTCCTGCTGCTGCTCTGTGCTCCCCCAGTTTGCTGATGTGGGTGCTGCCAGAGACACTGGTATGGCAATTTGGGCATGTCCCAAATGGTTCCCGGGTTGGGACCCCTGCCCTGCACTCCTGGGGATGCAGTGAGAAAGTGGGATGTCCACAAGGACAGAAAAGTGAGATCCAGCTTTTCCTTGGAAAACCTTTCTGCCTTCCAGACAGATATTGTATGTGCTTCAAATGGAGTTGAGGAACTTGGGGATGGAAGCTCCGAGAGGTCCCTGCCCAGAACCAGGGGCTGCCAGCCCCTGTCACCCTCCCACTGTGTCTCCTCACTCTGGGAGGTCACTGGGGCTTCCTTGGTTGGAAAAAAGTGTCCTTGCTTTGCTGGGAAAAGCTGGCACGAAAGAACAGTTAAACTGGGAGCTCCATTTCTAGCTTTCCCAGGGGTGCAGCACTGCTTCCCTCCGGAGACCAGCCCTGCTCCGGTCGGTCAAGGACGGCAGGAGCGGACACGTGCCGGCTTTGGGAGAGTGGTGCCTGCATCCCCCCTCTGGCTGTGAGCTTCCACTCCCCAGCTCTGGCTTTGCATTTGGCTTGTTCCTTGTGGTCCAGGAGTCCATTCTGAGGTGGAATGTGTGTTTAAATGCCGATCCTGGCACTCCTCACTGTGTCGGCTGGTTCATCGCGGCTGTTCTCACTGCGCCTTTGGGGCTGCGGACTGGGATTTTGGATGAGGACAAGCTGCCCCTGGAGCTGGATCCATGGCAAGTGTCACAGATGGCTGTTGAGATGCGGGCATCCTGCTCCAAGCCTCTGGGACATGGGCATCCCTCTCCAGACTGGAAGAGGCACCTTCCCAAGCATTTTTTAATGCTGAATTTAATTTTGTGGTTTTCCTGACAAGGGGTTGTGGTTGCTGGGACAGGCAGAGCTGCAGAGGTGACTCCCACTCTTGTCCTCATGCGCTGGGAACCTGTTGCCTTCATCCAGCTCCTCAGGAAGGGATGGATGGGTCTCTCCACTGCTGATGTTCCTTTCAGCTCTCCTTAAAAAACCAAGCTGAGATCCAGGTTCTGCTCTGGGTGCCTGGGAGGGTGTCTTGCAACTGGCAATCCAGGTCCCGTGACACCTTAAAACAAGTCTCCTGCATCTTCCTGATGATCTCCCATGTCACCTCTGTGGTCCTTACTGGTCACCTCCATGGTCACCACCCAGAGCCGATAGGGATGGGGCTGCAAACACCACAGAGCAGCGCCATCCCTGCAGCAGAACTGGTTCATACTGGGACATCCGGACACAGTTTCAGCTAAGAGGGTGCTTGGCCTTGGGCTGGGGATGCTGGGCTGGGAGTGCAGCTGTGGGTGGGGTCTCATATGCCTCATCATCATTCCTGCTCCAGCTGGCACATGTTTTGGTGGCAGAGGGACTTCCTGGGGGATTTGGGCTGTATCCCGCCAGATTTGGGGCTCCTGTGGGCCCCTCCAGCCCCGCTCAGCACAGAGTCACCAGGGTCTGTAGAGATGAAGCCATATGGGGCCACCTCAGAGAGGGCCAGGAAGCAGGGTTGCAGCAAGGATTGCAGTGAGGAAGGCATTGGAATTAATCTCACAGCTTTAATTGGTTTATATCAGTAATGAGCTACTTCTGGCAGTGCTGAGCCAGACGGTTCCTTCCCTTGGCAGCGGGATGTTCATGGAGCAGGTGGCAGGGAAGCACTTGGTGATGTGGGAGCTTGGGGAGAGGGTGACCCTGAGCTGGCATCATTGTGTCCCCACGTAGGATCAGAAGTGGGGTAGAGTTAAAAATCCTGCCTGGAAAATGCTTCCAGTGGCTGCCACTGCCTTCCGTAGGATAAATGGTGGCTGGCTGTGCCCAGGCTCCTCAGCGTGGACTCCCCAAGGTCCTCAACACCTGCATGGCAAGTCCTGCCTGTGGGATCCACTCCTGCGCCTCAAATCCATGGAGCAGCCAGGACCTTGCCAGGTAGCCCTGGCAGTGGTCTTGCCATCCCACTGCCTGATTCTTGGTGTCCCCCAAATTGTCCTCCCCATTCAGCCCCCCCAAAAGTGGGGTAGGAGCCGCCAGCTCCTGCCCACGATCCAAGGGCAGGGGAAGGATTTGCCTTCCCTCTGCCTGTCCCACCACTCTGAGGGGAGCAGAGGGTTCTTTGTGGGCACTGCTTTAATTGCATCATTATTATCCTGAGTAAATGAGTCCTGGCAGCAGCTGAACCTGGTGGATGCCAGCTGCATCCCAGAAAGGCATCCGGGAAAGGTCAGCATCCAGCTGGCACAAGCAGGGACTGGGGACCTGGATGGGACCCAGCCACTGGCAGGTGCTGGCAGAGCCGGAGGGTCTCAGTGAGCGAGGGGGGGACCATGAGGGAGCCTCAGCCCTTCCCATCTCACCCCCCTCCACCACTTCTCTCTTGCAGACCGTCAGCATCAATAAGGCCATTAATGCCCAGGAAGTGGCTGTCAAGGAGAAACACGCCAGGAATATCCTTCTCAAAGCTGGCCGTGGGACAAGGAGTGTGGGAGCGGGGCTGGGGCTGCCTGGAAAAGGGGCAGCATCAAGAGGGTGTGTGAGGAGAGGTGCCCAGGGTGCTGGGGAGGCTGGATGGGACCTTGGAGTGCTGTTAATGACATTGGATATTTTTCCAGCATGGCACGGGGTCCCTGCTCCTGGTGTCACAGCCTCTGAATGTTGGTAGGTGCCCAGGCTAGTGCTCTCAGCACTGCCATCCCATGAGAGGGCAGGAGGGGAAGGTGCCCACAGCAGACTGGGACACTGCCATGAAAAGTGGATCCCCAGCATCCCAGCCAGGCACCTGGGAAGGCTCAGCGGAGGCACGGCCCCAGCCTTGCATGTGCCATGGTGCTCCTAGAGCAGGGCTGGGGGAGAGAGGGTGGCTTGTGCCATTTTGGGGACAGCGCATGCTTGGGGTGGGCAGCATTAGCTCCCTGTGGTGGCCTGGCCCCCCGGGCTCTGCCGGTGCAGCCGTCTTTGGGTGGCCATTCTCCATCACCAAAGGGCAGAGGAGTGTTTCCTTGACCACCGGCACCGTGCATCCTGGGCACACACCACGAGAAGGGAGCACAGACCTTCTGGTCAGTGGTGAACCGGCTGCCGCTGTCTGGCAACGCTGTGCTCTGCTGGAAGTTCTGCCATGTCTTCCACAAGCTCCTCCGGGATGGACATTCCAATGTGAGTGCCTAAAGCTCAGCTTGGGGCCGAATCCTTTCCCCTGCAGGGCTGTACCGGGTGATGGGAGGTGCTGGAGGGTCTGTGTCCTTCTGGGGGGCCAGTCCTGGGGTGGGGACTGGAGCTGGAGCCCTCCCAGAGGGTCACTGGTCTCCTAGGGGTCGATCCTGAGTAGGGACTGGATCTGGAGCCCTCCTGGAGCGTTGGTGCCCTCCTGCAGGTCAATCCTATGTGGACACCGGTGCTGGAGCTCTCCCAAAGGGTCAGTGCCCTCCTGCAGGTCAATCCTGGGTGCCAGAGCCCTCCTGGTGCTGCCCTGCCCGAAAAGCCATGTGCCTCAAACCCCAGTGCCAACGGCAGTGCCAGTACCAGAGGAAACAGCTCAGTGCCTGGCAAAGGCATTGGTGCAGGAGCCGTCAGCAAGGATCCTCCTTGGGGAAGCTGAGGCACCCAGGGCTGGCAGTGGCAATAGAGGGTTGGGAATGCATCAAGACCTCCCATTCCTCACCCAGTTCCTGGTTTCAAGTATGGAACACGGTGTCCTGGGGCTCTGCCTTCTGATTGTCACCATCATTCCTCCAGGTCCTGAAAGACTCCGTGCGATACAAGAATGAGCTGAGTGACATGAGCAGGATGTGGGTAAGTGATCAACCCTGCCAGCCATTGAGGGGAGATCCCGGGGATCCCTTGGCCAGGCTGGGGGGTGTAGGCTTGGGGGGTTCCCTCTCCCAGGAAGCGGAGCACAGCCATGGCTGACCTGTGGCTGTCATCACCTACCTGGGCTGGGTTTCAGTTGCATTCGGTGTTCCCTTCCACCAAAATCAAATGCCTCCTTCCTATTTCATGGCAAAACCCAGTAAAAACTCAGCTCTGACAGTCAAATGAAGCATTGAAATATGCAGAGAGGTGATGAGAAGGTCTGACCAAATCCCTTCTGTACAGCCAGACTTCATCCAGGTGCCAGTGAGGAGGGTTTGGCTGTGGTTTTGGGGAGGTAAGGGAGGGGCCAGTCATTCTGCAGCAGAAAAAGGCTTTTCCACAGCCTGCCCTGGATCTCAACAGCTTTTTGGGGTCCCCACAGGGCCACCTGAGCGAGGGCTATGGGCAGCTCTGCAGCATCTACCTCAAACTGCTGAGAACCAAGATGGAATTTCACACCAAGGTAAGCCTCCCCTGTCCCCAAGGCTGTAGCAAGGGCTGGGCACTGGGGTGACAGCAATGGGCCAGTATGGCCATCCTGTTGCCTCCATGAAATATTCCCAAAGCTGCCAGTGGCCATCAAAAATGGCCCAAGGACCAGTGCTTTGGGGGTGGCAGGTTTCCTGGTGGCCCAGGGCTCCTTGGGCTGGGCTGGGAGTTGGTGGGCTACAGCAGTAGGAGATACAAATCCCCCTTCCGCCCCCAGCTATCCTAGATGGGAAAAGGGGGGAAAATTGCTGGAAAGAGGTGTTTTCTATGCCCATCACCCTGTTTTGGAAGTGTGATGTGACTTTCCCCAAAATGCCAGGGCAGGTACCCCCTGGGGCAGATATCATTTCATCCCATCCAGCTCTCTGCTGGCAGCCGCATCTCCCCCCTGCTTGGCAGGTTTCTCAACCCAGGGAGAATCAGCTTTTCTTGCTGGGAAGAGCACGGATGCTGTGGATTAGGGATACTGTGGTCACCCAGGATTCAGAGACCCTGTATTATGTCCATTTTCCCCCACATCATTCCCCTGGCTCATCCAGGAGCTGACTTTGAGGCTGCAGGATCACAGCTCTGGTGTTCCCAGAGCTGTGGCCAGACCAGGAGAGCCTCTGGAACCCTTTCCCAACTCCTGTTTCCCCCACAGAATCCCCGATTCCCTGGAAATTTGCAGATGTCCGACCGGCAGCTTGATGAGGCTGGGGAGAACGACGTCAATAATTTGTGAGTGTGGGGCAGGGGAAGGTCAGGGAGGGAGTGGGTGCAGGTGGGGGGCACGATCTGCCCAACCCCACCAGCAGCATGACCAAGCAGGGACAGGACCTTCCTCCTGCCCCCTGCCCTGTGGCAGGTCCTGAGAATGGGCAGAGCCCCAGGCAAGGCTGATGCATCCACACTAGAGCACCCTCGTCAGAGGTTGAGGCTCATGGGTGGCCTTGGGGACAGTCCCCAACCATCCTCAACCCTGTTTCCTAGTTTTCAGCTGACGGTGGAGATGTTTGACTACCTGGAGTGTGAGCTGAACCTCTTCCAGACAGGTAAAGCCCCGCATTACTCTGAGACAGGGTGGAGTGAGAGATCTGCAAGAGTCCAGCCCCTCCGTGAGGCTGATCCGAGTTGGAGGAGGCTCTGACAGGGGATGTTGGCTGAGGGCACCACAGCTCAGCTCTTCTGTGGGCACTTCACCTGAATTATGGTTCAACGAGGCAAAGTGGAAGGTGCTGCACCTGGGTCAGGGCAACCCTGGTATCAATCCAGGCTGGAGGATGAAGGGATGGAGAGCAGCCCTGCCGGGAAGGACTTAGGGGTACTGGAGGATGAGAAGTTCAACATGCCCCAGCCGTGTGTGCTCCAAAACCCCCTGTGCTGGGCTGATCCCCCAGCATGGGCAGCAGGTGAGGGGGGAATTCTGCCCCTCTGCCCCGCTCAGGTGAGACCCCACCTGCAAAGCTGCCTCCAGCCCTGGTGTCCCAGCACGGGAAGGACGTTGGGCTGCTAGAGCAAGTCCAGAGGAGGCCACAGAGATACTCTGAGGGCTGGAGCCCCTCTGCTCTGGAGCCAGGCTGGCAGAGCTGGGGGTGTTCACCTGGAGAAGAGAAGGCTCCAGGAAGATCTCAGAGCCCCTTCCTCTGCCTAAAGGGGCTCCAAGAGGACCAGAGAGGGACTTTGGACAAGGCATGGAGTGACAGGACAAAGGAGAATGACTTCCCACTGCCAGTGGCAGGGTTAGATGGGATATTGGGAAGAAATTCTTCCCTGTGAGGGTGGGAAGGCCCTGGCACAGGTTGTCTAGGGAAGCTGTGGCTGTCCCATTCCTGGAAGAGTTCAAGGCCAGGTTGGATAGAGCTTGGAGCTCTCTGGTCTAGTGGAAGGTGTTGGAATGAGATGGTCTTCAGCTGCTCCCAGCTGGTTTTGAAGCATGTTTCCTCTGGCACACCCAGCACACTCGAGTGCCAGTGGGACAACAGTGACAGGCAGATAACAGGGGTTTCATGTCAGCTCTGCCCAGGGACATGGCTGGGGCTCAGTCCCGGTTGGAGGCCCATGGTGCCAGGCTGGAGTGTTCCAGGCCTGTGTGGGAGACCTGGGTGGGAATTTCCCCTCCCACTCAGCTCAAACAGCTGCAGAGCAGCAGGCTGTGTCCCCAAGGGCCAGTGGGTACCTTGCTCCAGGTGAACGGCTCTTGCTCTGGATGACATCTGTGGATGTGGCAGACACAGTGTGGCACCCTGTGGTGCTGCCGGTGCTGCTGGATCTGATCCCGCACTCCTTCCCTGCAGTGTTCAGCTCCCTGGACATGTCGCGCTCGGTGTCGGTGACGGCAGCGGGGCAGTGCCGTCTGGCCCCGCTCATCCAGGTCATCCTGGACTGCAGCCACCTCTACGACTACACTGTCAAGCTGCTCTTCAAGCTCCACTCCTGTGAGTGTCCCCAGCACCACTGCCTTTGACAGGGGGGACACAGAGGGAGGCACTGGGGCCACCACCCTGCTTAGCCTGGGCTGTTCACCACTACCTCTTCCCCAGCCTCTTCACCCTCTGGGGAGTGAAGGGAGTCACCATGGCACGGAGGTGCAAAACCCATATCCTTCAGGATCTGGAATTGTGGCAGCTGCCAGCCCACACTTTTCTCTGCCCTGGGCGGTGTGGGGTGTGGTCCCCTCCTGCAGCAGGACACTGCTTGGAGTATTCGGACCCCCAGCGGAGGGTGCCCATCTGTGGGAAAGAGCCATCTCCATGTGACTGTGCTGATGGGTTGTTCCCTGTTCCATGAAGACACCCGCTGACATTTCTACTTGCTGCTTTTCCAGGTCTGCCGGCGGATACACTGCAGGGCCACCGGGATCGCTTCCTGGAGCAGTTCCGAAAGTAAGCGCCCACACCCAGAGCATTGGTGCTCTGGGAGTGCTCCCAAGGCACTGAGATTAAAAATGAGTGAGGAGGGACGTGCTGTGGTCTCTGGTACTTGATTAGTTAGAGTAACCAAAACAAAACCTGGCCACCAAGAGCAGGGGGGGGATGTCATGGTGCTGAGGGACAGCTTGATTCAAGGTCACAGACTGCAAAGAGCAGATAGCAGGGCTGGCTGTGTTCTGACCACCCAGGGACTAACCTTGGGACAGGGATCAACAGTGCCAAGATCCCTACTGGGATGCTCAGGTGACTGGGAGAGGTGAGAGCTAGGAGTGGTGCAGCTGAGCACTATCCCTCCTCCCCAAAACTGGAAGTCCTGGAGGGAGGTACCCTGCTTCTGGGGAAGATGCTTCTGCAGGAACTGAAGTTGAGGGTGGAGATGTTGGCTCCAGGCAGGAAGCCCCCCTGCTCCTGGGAACTTTGGGTAGGCAGGAAGTGGTTTAGGTTGGAAGGAACCTTTGAAGGTCATCAGGTACAATCCCCTGCTATGGGCAGGGACACCTTCCACTAGACCAGGTTGCTCAAGTTCCAGGTCCTTCTCCCTGCCCATCAGGCCTGGGGTTTATGGGATAAACCTTCCAGCAGTGGGAGGCTGGCACTGGGAGGCTGGCTCCAGGAGCTGCCCTGAGTTTGGTGGCAGCACAAAACACCTTCCCCTCCAAGGCAGTACAGTGGCCAGGTGTCACCTCCTGGAGCCAGGCAAGGGCTTGTCCAGGTTGGACAAGAGCCATCCCTAACCATTCCCTGCCCCTTGCAGGCTCAAGGACCTTTTCTACCGCTCCAGCAACCTGCAGTACTTCAAGCGGCTGATTCAGATCCCGCAGCTGCCAGAGGTGAGACCCTGCAGTCCCCATGTTCCCTGTCCCTGTGCCCAGGGGCAGCAGTGGGGCCACTGGCACTGGCAGGTAGCCCAAAAAAGCCTCTTGCTGCCTTGCCCAGTTTCTTAGGTCTGGTGGCAACATGAGGCTCCTGGGCCTTGAGGATCTTTCTTGTATCCCTCACTGGGTGGCATCCGGCTGGATGGAGCTGCCCTCTGACTGGAAGCTGGGATCCCCTCTCTCACTGATCCATAGCCCTTTGAGTCCTGGTTCCACCCCTCTGGGTCCTGGTTCCACCCCTGCGGATCCTGGTTCTATCCTGGTGGGGTGGTTCCACCCCTGCGGGTCCTGGTTCCACCCTTGCGGGTTCTGACTCTTCCTCTGCATCCTGACTCCATCCTGTGGGTCCTGGCTCCATTCTCATGGGCCAAGGCATGGCCAGCTCATCTCCAGGGCAGCATTTCAAACAACTGTGCTTTCAGCCCAGCAGCAGTGCCAGTCCTTCCCCCTCAGCCCTGCTCCCCTCCCTCCCCAGAACCCTCCCAATTTCCTGCGTGCCTCTGCGCTGTCGGAGCACATCAGCCCCGTGGTGGTGATCCCCGCCGAGGCATCCTCGCCCGACAGTGAGCCCATCACGGACCTGGTGGAAATGGACACAGCCTCGCAGGTGAGGATGGTTGGGGGCTCTCTGGCTCTGAGCTCGGGGTTATTTCTCCAAATCCACACCGCGGTGAGGGCTGAGACAGTGGGGATGGCCTTGGGAACTGGGGAGTGTCACTGCAAAGAGATGGGTCGGTGCTGGGTGCCCCATCTGGATGCTGGGTGACCGTCTGGGTGCTGGATGTCCCGTCTGGGTGCTGCGTATCCCATCTGGATACTGGGTGTCCCGTCTGGGTGCTGCTAGGGCTGAACCAGCCTGAATTCTCCCGGTGCTGCTCAGTGGTGTGGTGCCCTCCAGTGATGGGCAAGGAGAGGTTTGGCTTCGAGCATTGCCATGAAGACCTTTAGGTCTTCCCTCTCCTCTCTACCAAGGGTTGTCCCTAGGCACTGAGTGGAGAGGGGAAGGAACGTACAGTGATGTGGCTTTGGGGATCTTGTCCCTCCAGGAGTTAGGTGGGGATGGACTACAGATGTTCTGTGTTCATTAAGTTCACCACATTCAGTGCCCTGGAAGCAGTGGGGGGGAACCAGCCCCAGTGTCCAGGCAGCTCACAGGCTGGCTTGGCAGTGGCACTGGGGACATGGAGGGACGAGGGCTCCCAGATGGTGGTGGGGTCACTCCAGGTCTGTCCTGCTCTTCCCCCAGAGCCTGTTTGACAACAAGTTTGATGACATCTTTGGCAGCTCGTTCAGCTGCGACCCCTTCAACTTCAACAGCCAGAATGGGATGAGCAAGGATGACAAGTAAGCAATGCTGGCGATGCTGCAGAATGGCCAGGATTGTACCGGGAGCTCCCTGCCTGGAACAGCATCGCAGCCATGGTGACACAGGGGACACCTCCCCTCCCAGGCTGTGTCCCTATGGCACTGAGGGTGTACCCCATGTCTCTCCTTCCCAGGGACCGGCTAATTGAGCAGCTTTATGGGGAGATTGCAGCTCTGAAAGAGGAGCTGGAGAACTTCAAGGCTGAGGTGGGTGACAGCCAGGTGGGCAGGATGAGACCCACTGGGAATGTGGGATAGGCTGGTGGCTGTGTCCCTGGGTGGGCAAGACAGTGACCCCATCTCTGTCCTGCCCTGTTCCCGGTGGCTTCCCCCATACAGGGGGTCTCCAGGTGTGCCAGGGGGCTGCATTCCTGTCAGGGGGTGGGCTCAGCCCCACCGCCCAGCATCCTTGTGCTTTGCCCAGATGCACTTGGGGACCTGCAGGGTGGTACCCATGGGGGGGCTGCTGGACAGCACTGGTGGGCATTGGATGGTACCAGTGGGCATTGGATGGTCCTGGTGGGCACTGAACAGCGCCGTCAGCCCCCGCCCGTCCCCACAGAGCGCGCGGGGTGCAGTGCAGCTGCGTGGCCGTGCCAGCGAGCTGGAGGCTGAGCTGGCTGAGCAGCAGCACCTGAAGCAGCAGGCACAGGACGAGAGTGAGTTCCTGCGCACAGAGCTGGAGGAGCTGAAGAAGCAGCGGGAGGACACGGAGAAGGCTCAGCGGAGCCTGACGGAAATCGAGAGTGAGCAGGAAGTGCCAGCACTGGCGTGGGGTGGGGGTGAGCCCCGGGCGGGGGGTCCCAAGTGCTCAGCTCTGTGTCCCTGCATGTGTGGTAGGACGGGCACAGGCCAATGAGCAGCGCTACAGCAAACTGAAGGAGAAGTACAGCGAGCTGGTGCAGAACCATGCCGACCTGCTGCGCAAGGTGGGCTCCCCAAACCACCCCCCCCAGAATCCCCTCTCCCAGCCGTGCTCCCTGACACCGTGGGCTGCTCATCTCATTCTCTGCCGTCGCCAGAACGCGGAGGTGACCAAGCAGATTACAGTGGCCAGGCAGGCCCAGGGAGATGTGGAGCGGGAGAAGAAGGAGCTGGAGGACTCCTTCCAGCGGGTGAGCGAGCAGGCACAGAGGAAGGTGAGTAGGGATGGGGGGGACACACCAGGAATAAGCAGGGGCTCCCCATGGGGCACCAGTTCTGCCAACCTCTCCCCTTGCTGCAGTCTCAGGAGCAGGCAGAGGTGCTGGAGACGCTGAAGCGGGAGCTGGCAGCCAGCAGACAGGAGCTGCAGGTGGTCCAGGGCACACTGGAGTCCAGCACACAGGTGAGAGCACATGGTGGGCCCCCAGCACCCCTCTAGGCTGGGTAGCCAGGCCTTACCCATTCGAGAGGTGATACCCACCACTGACCTGAAAACCAGCTCCCTGTCATCTTTCCCACATCTGAGTGGGTTTGATGTCACACGGGGGTTTCACGCTCCTGGGTGTGGTAGTATATGCAGCAATGGGCTCCAGCAGCAGGGATCATGGAATAAAATGCCTGGCAGAACAGGGTCAGTCAGCAGCTTTGCCTGCTGTAAGCCCAGGTAGCAGCGTGGCATCACACTGCAAGATGTGCCAGAGGGTATCCCATGCCGGCAGAGCTGTGGAAGACAGCAGGGGTGCCTGGGCTCATTGTAGGAGGCAGAAGCTGGCAGGAAAATGCAGTCACCCATCTATGAGGTGGGCAGACTCAGCAGCAGGATGGGGATGGGACAGAGGCAGCACCCTGCATCCACTCCTCCATCAGGATGCTGACAGTTGTGATAAAAATGCATTTTCACTGACAAAAGTGAAAGAGCTCCCCAGGAGCCTCAGTTGTCACCAGGTAAGGTCATCAGTGCTGCTCAGTGTGGGGAGCTGTGCCTGCGCAGGCCATGGTGCACCCCTCAGGGACACTCAGGGTGGCCCAAGCATGGACCAAGAATGAGTCCCCAAACTGGAGGGTTCACCCTCGGCACAGCCCCGACTGCCATTTCATGCTCCTCAGGCAGGAGCGGAGCAGAACACTCGGATTGCCAGCCTGGAGCAGGAGAGGGACAGGCTGAGCCGAGCAGCAGAGCAGCACAGGGACGAGATGGCAGCTCTGCAGGCTGAGCTGCAGCAGCTGCAGGACACGCTCAGCCGTGAGCAGGAGAGCAGCAGGACAGAGCTGGAAATGCTGCAGACCCAGCTGAGAGACAAGGTACCATGAGGGTCCTGCCATCCCCATTCTGGTCAGACCAGAGGGGTTTGGTGAGGCTGGGTGCAGGGAATGCCCAGTGGCCCAGCAGGGGCCCTGAGCCGAGCTCTGGCCCAGCAGGAGAGCACAGAGCAGGCGCTGCAACAGCGCCTGGCCGAGGAGCAGCTGTCCCTGCTGCAGGGCACCACACGCGAGGCCGAGCGCATGGTGCAGGACGCCCTGGCTCGCATGGAGGATCCTGCTCACGTCAGCTGCACCGGCTCAGCAGGTGATGCCTCTGCTGCTCCCAAACCTGGTGTTATCCCAGGCTGCCTGCTCCGTGTGGTCCCAGCTGAGCCCTGCCTGCTGTCTGCCTGCAGATTGCCTCCTGTCCCAGACGCTGGCAGCCTCCGAGTGCGCAGAGCGGCTGCGGGACGCGCACAGCAAGTACCTTTCGGATGGCGCAGGTGAGAGGTGGCAGCCCCGGGCGGGGGGCACAGGGGCCGCCCTGGCACGCGGGGCGGGTGGGCAGCGCGGTGGGCGCTGAGGCCTGTGCCCACTGTCCTGCCGCAGCCGTGGGCTCCCTGCTGCCCTGCCTGGCCCTCTTCGCCCACCTGGTCAGCAACACCCTCCTGCAGGGCAGTGCGACCTCCCATGTGGCCCCTGTGGAGCCTGCTGACCGTAAGTGCTGCCTCAGGCCAGAGGCTGGGTGGGCGGGGGCCAGCATGGGCAGGGATCAGAATGGTCAGGGGATCAGGGTGANTTGGGGTGGGTAGGGGTCGGGGTGGGCAGGGGCTGGGGTAGGCAGGGAACTCAGTGGGCAGAGGCCAAGGTGGGTAGGGGATCAGGGTGAGCAGGGGCTGGGGTGGGCAGATGTCAGGGTGGTCAGGCGCCAGGGCAAGGAGGATGCTGGGGTGGGCAGAGACCAGGGTGGGCAGGGGTCATGGCAGGATGCTGGGATAAGGTGGGTGGGATGCTGGGGCAAGTAGGGTGCTGAAGTGGGCAGAAACCAGGGCAGGCAGAGGCCAGCACAGGTAGGATGCTGTGGTGGGTAGGAATGAGACATCTCCTCCCCACATGTGCCCCCCTCAGCCCCTCATGCTGCCCACACAGGTCTGCTGGAGCTGTGCAAGCAGTGTGGCAGTGAGGCTGTGAGCTACCTCAGCGCCCTGCAAGACCCAGGGACGGTGGCAAGTGCTGACTGCAGCCTGGTGATGGCCTGCCTGGGCCAGATCAGTGCCATCGGGGAGGTGGGTGCTCCAGAAGGGCTAGTGGGATGGATGAGGCCATGGCAGGCACCACCAGAGGGGCTGTACTGCTCCTGGACAGTTCCTCTCATCCCATCCTATCCCCAGGAGCTGCGTCCCAGAGGTCTGGATGTCAAGCAGGAGGAGCTGGGTGACCTGGTGGACAAGGAGATGGCAGCAACGGCCGCAGCCATTGAAACGGCATCTGCCCGTATTGAGGTGAGGGTCACCATGAGTAGAGAGGTGCCCACAGGCACCGTGCTGGGGGCCTGCTGGGACCACTGGAGAGGCCACAGAGGCGCATTGGGCCCAGCACAGCCTCTCTCCCCTTAACCAGGAGATGCTGAGCAAGGCACGGGCTGGTGACACTGGGGTCAAACTGGAAGTGAACGAGAGGTGAGTGGTGGTCAGGGCACTGGACAGAGCCAGGCAGGCAGGATGGGGACAGGTGCTGCAGGCAGGGCAGCTGCTCCACAGGTGGGGCTGAGTGCTGTTTGTCTCGCAGGATCCTGGGCTCCTGCACAGGCCTCATGCAGGCCATCCATGTCCTGGTCCTGGCCTCCAAGGACCTCCAGAGAGAGATTGTGGAGAGCGGACGGGTGAGCTGGGACTGGGATGCAGGCAAGGGGGCAGGCATGGATGTAGGAAAGACTGAGGGCAGGGATGAAGACAGGGGTGTCAGCTGGTTGTCCAGCTGGGGGTCATCACGCACTTGCTGGGACGTGCTGTTCCAGCCCTTGGCCCACTGGGACTTCCCCACCAGCTGCCAGAAGCCCCTCTCCAACCCTAGGGTCTCACCCTGGTTGTGGTTCCTAGGGTGTCATGGTGATCCCTGATCTCCCTTCCCCCAGAGGGAACCCCACAACCCCCAAGTTCAGTGTGTCCCCAGCTCCCACATCCTGAATGACATGCGGACCTCCTCCTTTCCCCCCAGAGCAGGGGTCTGGGGGTGCCCGGTAACTAATTGTGCCTTTACCAACGGCAGGGTGCAGCATCCTCCAAGGAGTTCTATGCCAAGAATTCACGCTGGACCGAGGGTCTCATCTCTGCCTCCAAGGCAGTGGGCTGGGGTGCCACTGTCATGGTGTAAGTGCCACTGTCCCCAGAGCGGGGAGAGGATGGCAGAGTCCTGCCGTTGCCACAGGGAGGGGACATGGGTGGTGGGACAATGCTCCAGCCCTTCTCTGCTCTCCTGCAGTGATGCTGCTGACCTGGTAGTGCAAGGCAAGGGGACATTCGAGGAGCTGATGGTCTGTTCCCGGGAGATCGCGGCCAGCACCGCTCAGCTGGTGGCAGCCTCCAAGGTAGGAGGAGCAAGGCTGCTCCCCTGCCCATGGTTCAGGGTGATGCTGGGGCACCATGTGGTCACCCCAAATCATGGGACTGGTCTTCTGCTTGCCTGGTGGGGTGTGACCCCTCCTCGCTGTCCCGGCAGGTGAAGGCAGACAAAGACAGCGCCAACCTCTGCAAGCTCCAACAAGCCTCCCGGGGCGTCAACCAGGCCACAGCCAGCGTGGTGGCCTCCACCAAGGCTGGGAAGTCTCAGGTGGAGGAGAAAGGTAAGTGTTGGGCTGCAGGGATCTTAGAATCACGTAATCACTTAGGTTGGAGAAGCTTTCTAAGGCAATTGAGTTTAACTGTTCCCCCACTACTAACTATGTCCCCCAGTGCCACATCTGCATGGCTTTTAAATCCCTCCAGGAACTGTGATTCCACCATGCCTGGGCAGCCTCTGCCAGTGCTGAACAACCCTTTCCATGAAGAAATTTTCCCTTTTATCCAACCTAAACCTCCTCTGGCACAACTTGAGGCCATTTCCTCTGATCGTAACGCTTGGAGCACAGACCTGCCCCCAAAACCTTGAGTGCTCTTGACACTCACCACCTTTGGTTGGCTGTGCCCCTGTGGTCTCTGCCCATGGCTGCCCCTCACTCCCTCCCTGCATATCCCATGATGCCAGGCCCTGCCAGCGGCATGGGAGCTGCTGGGGGGTCTGAGTGGGGAAGCAGAGCTTGAGGGGGGCTGGTGGTGTCTTTCTCCACAGATAGCATGGACTTCTCCAGCATGACACTTACCCAGATCAAGCGTCAGGAGATGGACTCACAGGTAGGAGATTCCCACATGTTTTGGGAAACACACCTGGTCTTGTCTCTCTTGGGCTGACCGGGGTGGGGCATCAAATTTGGGGTCACCATGCCCAGCTGCCCCCAGGTAGCACAAGGACAGGGGAAGCCCAAGGTGTGAAGGCAACAGATGGGTTTGCCCAGGAGTCACATGCACTTGGTCCTTGATCCCTCCCCGACGCTGCTCCCATCATGGCATAGCAGCCCACGGCCACACCTGCCCCCCATGTCTACCTGCAGCACCCACCTCTGCCTGGCATGGGGCAGCTCTGGGGAATTCCCCCGCCTGGGATGCCCACACAGATCATTGCACCTTCACCTGCCTGCACAAGCAGTGCCCACCTGAGCTCCATCCCCTCCCCACGTCCTCTTGTCATTGGAGCACTCGTGGGATGCACCTCTGTGGTCTTTGGGCTCGATACTGGGGGCATAATGGGTGTGAAACAGGAGTGCTTGGCCCAGCACCGTGCCAGGGTGCTGGCTGGGCATGTCCTGGGCCATGTCCCCAGGTGCGGGTGCTGGAGCTGGAGAACCAGCTGCAGAAGGAGCGGCAGAAGCTGGGGGAGCTGCGCAAGAAGCACTACGAGCTGGCTGGAGTGGCGGAGGGCTGGGAGGAGGATGGTGAGTGGTGCCAGCTCTGCTCCAGGTGGGCAGCTGCTCCCAGAAAAGGTGGGGCAGGATGAAAAAGCCGTGCCTGCCATCCGTGGCAGTGAGCAGGTTTTGCTGCAGCTGGCACAAGCCTGGGGATAGTTGGCATACATGGGCAAATCCTATGGAGAGACCCCAACTTGTGGGTTCTGCATTACCCCCAGGCAGGGGGCTCAGATGCTGCTAGAGCAGCCCTGTGGTCCCAGAGGGATGGGACAGAGGGATGCCGGTGGACACCACACCCCCTGACCCTGTCTTCCCACCTATAGCTGCAGATTAGCACCAGTGGTAGAAGCAGCCCACGGGGGACAGCTGGGACCCTGCGGGGGACACCCCTGGGACCCCACTTGGTGCAGTCTTTTGAGAAGATCCCCAAGGAAGTGGTGCAGAAGCCCCCCTGAAGCACACATCCCCTGTGTCCCCCCAGGAGCCGCCTCCAGCACCAGAACCGAGCCTCCAGCGAGACCCCGGGGCCGGGGCAAGGGCTCGCGCAAACCGCACCTGTATTTATTAGAGCTGCTGGGGGTGGGGGGAGGTGTCTACGCGGGGGTCTTTAACCCTTTAGTTTTGTTTTTGCACAGATTCTGGGAACTCTTAGAGCCATCTCTGGCTGAGCGAGAGCGGTCGGGCTTCTTTTGCCTCTCGCTGCTTTTCCAGCCTTAATCCAGCCCCTGGCTTGACATGAACGTCCCCCCAGGACTGAGCATGCTGAAGGCCCCGGGGGTGCCAGGGGGTGGGGGACAGCTTTTGGGGTGCTGCTGGGCTTGGTGCTAAGTGTGCTCCCACTTGGCGGGGGCACCGAGTGCCTTTGGCCACTGCAGGCTGGGAGATGGTGCTCCCATGGGACACCCTGGCCAGTGACACGGAATGCCAGGAACAGCTGGGAAAGGGGTGGCAGCAGGAGGGATGCTGCCATGAGCTCCTGCCCCTCATTCCAGGTCTCCAAATGCCTCCCAAGCTCCGCTTGAGCTGGGCTGCTCTGCCCTGACAGATCACTGTGTTCATGCCAGCAATAAACCCTCCGCAAGGTGCTGGGTGCGGTTTTGGGCCACCACAGTGCCACCGCACAAGCCACCAGCTCCTGGGGATGGGGGGTGACTCTAGGGCAGCAGCACAGAGGGTTTGGGGGGCAGCCAGGGTGCCCCAAAACCAGAGCATCCCAAAGCCAGAGCAAGCAGCTCCCTGTCCCCACTCACTTCGGTGCCACCCTGGTGTCATTGCCACCCTCTTGGGTGCAGGAGGACCAGGGCCAGTGTGGCTGGGGGCAGGAGTGGCCATGGGGCTGGCACCAGCCAGGGAACCTTTGTGCCTTGAGCAGGGGGCTCAGAGGGCAGGGGGGAACCAGCCAGCTCTGGGCCCCCCAGCTCATCTCGCTGCAATGGAGACAGTGATGTCAGACCAGGCAGCGATGTCCCCATCCCCCACGGCCCTGCTGGTGCCCCTGCTGGGGCCAGTGTCCCTCCACTCGAGGTGCTGAGGACAGGATTTGGCCTTTCTCCCTTTGGGAAGGGGCTGGGCTGTCACTGTGTGCTTTCCAGCAACACCCACCCGTCAGCACCCAGCTGGCAGCTGGAGCAGTGGGACCCGCCACCACCGTGGCCTCGGAGCTGCCACCCCTCCACGCAGCCGTCCAGCATGCAGGGACTCGCCGTTCCCACGTCCCCCGCCAGCCCTGCTGCTAGACCACCTGCTCTGTGCACCAGCCTGCCAGAGGGCCCTGGACCTCCCCCCAGGGGTCCTGCTGTCTCCCTGCCCTCAACCTGTGCTGGCTCCCCTCGGGTGCAATACCAACCATCCCGTTCCTGCAGGACACACGGAGCCCCAAAACCCTCCCCACTTTTTTGGGGGGAGTCTCGCCTGCACGACCAACTACCTCAGGCCTTGGGGCCGGGGAGCAGCATGGGGGTGGCAGTGGCAGCGGTGGCTTGGGGACAGCGGCACTGCTCTCACCCAAATCCACTCGTCCCTTTTGTATCTCAGCCAGGTGTGGGCGGAGGGTCCCTGTGGTGTCCCCGGCGATGGCAGCTGGTGACAGGGATGGCGGGGGTGCCCCCCCACTGCAGGGCAGGTTGATTTGGGTTTTCATTGTATGATAATAATGACCACGTTGTTTGTTTTGGATTTTTCAATAAAGCCTTCAGCCCAGCCCCACAGCTTGGGGGAGGGACACAGGGAACCTGTGTCACAAGGGGGTCCTGGGCTCTGCCCCCATGAGTGTGCTCAGTGGCCCCCAAAATCACTTGGTGTCAAGGTGACCCAGGTGTTGTCCTGGTGATGACCTCCAGCCTTTGCCCCCACTGTCCCACGCCTGTGTGTCCCCACGGCCACCCTGCATGTCACATCTTTTTGCTGGGAGGGCACCAGGACCTGGTCCCTGCCCAGCCCCGAGGAGCACGGGTGGCTTTGGCCTCCTGATCTCTCCAGTCCCTTCCTGGGGGCGCGATGCAGCAGTGGGGAGGCCATGGAGATCATCCTGTGCTGTAGGCTCACCCTGGCAGAGCCATGGCCAGGGGGTCCTGCTGCTGGGTGGCCCATGGAGTCCAGACAGGGATGTCAGGGGAATGTCCCCTCCTAAGCTTGGTTAAGCCACCCTGGGCAGCATCTAGTGTCCTCCAGCCCTGCTGGGGCCACCCAGATCCCTGGGCTGCAGAAAGCCCTGTGACAGCCACTGTCCCAGTCATTTTCGCTGCCTGCCATGGTCCCTGTTCTGCAGGACAGAGCTGACGGCGATATCCCCAGGGATAGCCACATTTTCTGGGGATCCCACAGTCCCCAGCCCCGTCCTCAGAGCAGGATGGTGGCAATAGCACCCTTCAGTTGGACAAGGGGACAGGCTGGACACGGTGGTGACTGGGGGCAGGCAGGACTGTGCCCACGGGTTCCTGCACGTGGGACACACGGTCAGATACGGCGTCGGGATTGGGGACATGTGAGGACACGCAGGGACTGGGACAGGGGGACACAGAGGCTGGAATGGTGTAGGGGGGCTGTAGGGGACAGGATGGTGAGGGGGACATAGGGAGGGGCGGGGNTGATGTAGGGGTGATGTAAGAGACAGGATGGGAACACAGGGACCGGGAGAGGGAGGACATGGGGATTGCGGTGGTAAACAGGACAGTGGATTGGAGTGGAGGTGGGGAAATTGGAATCTGGGTGGGGGAGACGTGGTGGGGAAGGAGTGGGGGTGGCCGTGGAGCAGGCCCGAGGGTCCGGGTGGAGCAGGGACACATGGCCTGGGGCAGGGGAGATGGATGACGAGGGGGGAGGACAGGCGTGTCAGGAGCGGTCACGGGGGCGGGATGGGGACACGGGGCGGGACCAGGAGGAGCCCCGCCCGCCGCGCGCAGAGCATGCCGGGAGCCCGCGGAGGCAGAGCCGGCCGTGCTCAGCGGGAAGCCCCGCCCATCCACGCGGCTGGAAGCCCCGCTCGCCCGGAAGCTCCGCCCCGTAAAGCCACGCCCCCGCTTTGACGCTGAGAGGGCCGGTCCCGCTCTCCCTGGGAGCCCCGCCCCTCACTAAGCCCCGCCCACACTTGGGCCCCGCCCCCTCCGTGTATGGTGGCAGGACCGGTGGCGCTGAGGCGGGAAGCCCCACCTGCCCGGCGTGTCCCTCCCCCTGAGCCCCTCCCCGGCAGTACGTACCGAGAGGGCCAGCCCCGTTCCCCTAAGCTCCGCCCACCCGTGAAGCTCACGCCCCTCTGTTAAGCCCCGCCCCCGCCCCGCCCGCCCC
>VXAZ01006825.1:225854-241990 GCA_013399875.1 Gymnorhina tibicen
TACCCGCTGCCTCAGGCCCGGCCCGTCGTGCCGCTGTGCTTGCCCGCCGCCCGCTGGGAGGGCGGCTCGCCCCGCAGCGCGCCTTGGGCCCGCCGCGCCTGCCCGCTCCGCAGCCCCGTCACTGTGAGAATCGCCCCGCCGGCCGTCGGCATCGCCCGCTCCCCGGCGTGAGTATGGGGGAGACCGGGACACAGCTTGGGGAGCCCAGTTATCAACCGCGGTGGGGACCAGGACACACCGGGGGGAGCCCTCAGCCGGCTGTGCTGTGCCCGGGATCAGCATCCCATCCCGAGTGCTGCCGTGTGGCTGGGAAGATGGTGCTGTCCAAGCGTCCGGGAAGGGCCGCGTGGGAGAGCCGTGTCCCTACTTCTGTGGGGGGATCAGACCGGGGATCCCAGCCTGCCTCACACCTCTCTCTGCTCTGTTCCACAGTCTGGAGCAGCTGGTCTCACCTCCGGCCTTCCCAGCCACCAGCAGCCCTGACCCGTGTGCAAAGGAGACTGTGCTGAATGCCATCAGGGAGAGTAGGAAAAGGGCTGTGGAGGAAGAGGAGGAGGAGGACCAGACTTTTGGGAATGATCAGGAGAGCAAAAGAAGGTAAAAAGACAGCAGTTCAAGTTGCAGCCAGTGTGTTGGAAAGGTCACAAATGGGATTCTTGCTCCAGAAGTGACAAGTGGGATGTGTCCCAGAACGTGCCAGGCCCCATGAGACCCGGAGTCAGGGCTGGAAAAGTACTGTGAGAAGTGAACTGCAGAGAGGAAGCACACCCCATCCATCACCCGGCCCTTGATGCTGCATCCAAAAGTCCTCCAAGGTTTTGAGGTCAAGGGAATGTTGTTCAGGCATGGGTCCAGTGTGTTCCCCTGCCTGGCTGGGATGTGTTTTGGGAAGCCTGGGTGGGGAGTGGCTTCTCTCCTCAGAGAGGGGTTTGCAGACTGGAAAAGCATGATGGGAAGTGTTGGTATCTGCCGTGGGCTCTGTCCTTCCATCAGCCCTGGGCTCCCAGGAGAGACGGGATTACCGGGTGGAAGCATTGCGTTTGGAGAGCTCCTTGCACTTCCCTTGTGAGCTGATCTAGCAGAGGGAGGTGAAACAAGAGAGTAAACGAGACACTGCTGCTTTTGTTACTCATGGTCAGCAACTTCCATCCCTGTGTTCGAAGGAGGGAGGGTGCTATGTTTTTGCTGGTGTCCTTGGAAAGACAAGGAGTAAATCCTGAGAGCCATGGTCTGCCAAAGCCTTTCCAACCACCCAGGCACAGCACTGCCTTGCCATCCCACCCTCCTACTTTTCATAGAATCACAGGATGATTTGGGTTGGAAGGGATTTTAAAGCTCAGCCAGTGCTACCCCCTGTCATGGACAGGGATACCCTCCAGTAGACCAGGCTGCTCCAAGCCCTGTCCAGCCTGGCCTTGAACACTTCCAGGGATGAGGCAGCCACAGTTTCTCTGGGCAACCAGTGCCAGGGCCTCACCACTCTGAAGGAAGAATTTATTCTGTATATCCAACCTGAGTTACTGTGCTTTCACTTTGAAGCCTTTCCCCATTGTCCTATCACTGCACTTCTTGATGCAGTCCCTCTCTAGCTTCCTTGCAGGCCCCTTCAGATCCTGAAAGGCTGCTGAGATCTCCTCACAACCTTCTCTTCTTCAGGCTGAACAGCCCCTGATGTCTCAGCCTGTTTCCACAGGGAAGGTGCTCCAGTCCCCTTACCAAATTTGTAGCTCTCTTCTGGACTTGCTCCAGCAGTTGCTTTGTCCTTCCTAGTTGTGTCTACGGAGGCTGTTCCATCTGGGCTGGGATGGAGAGCTGAGATGCTGCTTGGGCGGTGCCTGGGGCATTGTCCTGCACCAGGACTGCTGCTGGAGGTGACCCAGGGAGCAGAGCAGGGTAAAGCAGGGCACACCATCATCTTCCAGCACTGAATTCCTGTCTCTGAACACTTGGCTCAACTTGGCTCACTGGATCTGAGCCCCACAAGAGCCAATCAGGATGACGACAGAATGGGTGCACAGACAGGATCAGCTCAGGGTATTTTTCTTTAAACTTTTTTAAATATGCCAATACACAGCTCTGCCACAAAAGCCAATTTTGAAGGCATTAATGTCTGGCAAGCACGAGGAATGCTTGTAGGTAGAAAATTCCCTGTCCTTGGTGGACAGAAAGGAGCTGTGTCAGCTGGAGAGTGTGGGATTGCCTGTGCCTTGGGGTCAGCGTGCTCTGGGCTTGAGGGGAGCACCTGGCCAAGTGACAGGGCTATCCTACATCTCCAGCTCCACTTCACAGCAGGGTGTCTTCTGTGATTTTGACACTTCAGATCCTCATGAAATCATAGTGGGAAGGGGAGTTCAGTTTTTGCCTTGAACCGTCCAGGGCGCTGGTTAGGAGGAGGTTGAAGGTGGTAGTTTCAGAGCTCAGGTCTGTTCAGAGAGACTCAGCAGGTCATTTCTGGAAGTATTTTGGCTTAGAGTAATAGATTTAAGCAAAGATTTGTGGTTTTTTTTTTTACACCAAACTGCTGTGCCCAGCAGGCAGCTGGGGGAGCTCCTGGTGTTTGGGGTGATAGTCAGTGACGACAGGCCCACAGAGAGAGAAAATTGGAGCAGGGTGTAGATGGGGGAAAACTCTGTCCGGGGCATTGGGTGCCAGGAAAAACGCAAGGTTTGATCTCTCTGGGTGCACAGCCTGCCTTTCCTCAGGCTGGAAGAAGCTTCCACACTGTCATAGGCTTTCACCCTCTCTTCCCACAGGCGCCACGACAGCAGTGGAAGTGGGCAGTCAGCGTTTGAGCCACTGGTAGCCAATGGTGCCCCTGCCTCTCTCATACCCAAGTAAGTGCCCAGTGGGTGAAAAGCGACTCTGGGATGGGAGGGAGCAAATGTCTGTGGAATCTGGAAAAGGGAGCTTGGGTTTTGCTTGCAGAGCCTGGCTTCGGGGCAGAGCGAGAGAGACTGTGGTTGTGCCTTCAGTCTGTCACCATGTGACAGCGGGGCTGTGCTGCTGCTGAGGGTTGTTTCTAAGCCTTGTGCTCTAAGAAGGAGCAAGGTTGCCTTCCTCCACCTGCCCTGCATGGAAAGGACTGGTGGGCAAGAGCGGTGAGGAGCTCATCAAACCTTCATCCGCCTCCAGGCCGGGCTCTCTGAAGAGGGGCCTTGTCTCGCACTGCCCCGATGACTGCTCCAACAAGAGATCTCGCACCTCCTCCGTGAGTTCCCTCAACAACACCTATGCTGGTGGGATCCCCAGCTCCATCCGCAATGCCATTGCCAGCTCCTACAGCTCCAGCCGGGGCCTTGCACAGGTAAGGACGCTGTAGCTTGACATTCTTTTGGGATCACCCATGTAATCCCAGTTCTGGGCTCGTGAGGAGACTCTGGTGTGGCTGGGTGCCTGGACCCAGTGTGGCTCAGCCTGGCAGTCTCACCACCTTGGGGATCAGGTGGGCTGTGGGCCATGGGCCAAGCAGTAGTTATCTGGTTTTTGGGGGAATCTCAGGCTGAGCTGTACTGCTGCTTTTACACCAAACCAAAAACAAGACTCTTTCCCTTCCCTCCTCCTCCTTGCCCAGTCTGCTAGACTGGATAGATCCAGGTAAAGGAAAAAAAAGTTTTGCTGTGCTGACATCTTTTCAGCTGGAGTCAGCAGTATGGGAGCTGTGTGTTCCCACTCTGACCCAGGTGCCAGCTGCTGACTGCGATGGAGCACTGCTTGTGGCCTGGCTGGGCTTGCAGATATGCCGGGGACACATAGCCGTGGCCACTGGAGTTCTGTCTGTGTGGGGAAGGGTTTGCTCCAGGCGGTGGGAGGGAGGGGTTTGCTGGGGCTGCAGAAAGTCTGACCCTTGCATTGGGCTCCATCTGCTTTGAACTCCTGGCAAGGAGGTGCTGGCTCCTGCCAAGAGCAGCCCCGCACACAAGGGTGTGCAAAGCAGCTGGGTGGCCTCTGCCTGCGTCACACAAAGGCAAGAGCTGGCCCAGCAGTGTCCTCCCTCCCTGTGCTCAGCCAGGGTTTTAAAGGCCCTGGAGGCTGCTTGTTCCCCATGTGGATTCAGCTTGGGGTCGCCAGACTTTGTGCTCCCTAAAATGTGGAGGGGAGTTAAGTGAAGCAGGAGAGGCTCTGAGCTCATTGACCTCAATAGCCATGGCCCTGGGCAATGGGGCTTAGTGTGAGTGAGCAGGGAGGAGCAGAGGCTGTGCTCTCTGCCAGCCCCACGCCAAGTTACTGCTGGTATCTCTCTGCATTCCAGCTGTGGAAGAGAAGTGGTGTGAGCGTGTCCCCACTGTCCAGCCCAGCGTCCTCCCGCCCCCAGACACCGGAATGGCCTCTCAAGAAAGTCAGGTAACCAGCCAGTCACCTGGCGACTGCCTGCTCGCTGATGGCCAGCCGGCAAGAGAGCAGTTCTTCCCAGCCGTCCTAGCATGCAAGTCCCGCTTTCCACTGGAGCTGGGACAGTCCAGGCCCCTCTGGACATAATGATCAGGAGACCCACTTGTATCAATTGGCCTCCCTGTCATCTTGTCATGCTGTGGCGCATCCAAGCTGTGCCACCCCTGGCCCGCTCCCAAGCCAGATCAGAGATTTAAGGGCACAGGTTGCTGCAGTGGTGATGGTGCCTCGTGGCATTGGCATGGCCTGGGTTGCTGGTTGCTGGATCATTGGGAAGAGACAGGCCTTGATTTTTGCTGTCTCAGAGTCAAATCCCAGGGTTTGTATTTTAGCGCCTGCCTTGGAGCACAGCCTGTGTTCCCCTCTTTTCTAAGTCAGAGGGGCCTGAGCTTATGTCAGAACTAAAACTGACACAACCACCTGGGTGGGCCCAACCTGCGAGGGGCAGTGACTCCCATCTGAGGACCCCAGCTACCCTCCTGAGGTTGACTCGTCTTGTGGAGGGTGCACAGGCTCAGCCAAGCTGAGACTGGAGCAGGAAGCAACTCCTCTGCCTGGAGCTGGGCAAAGCTTTTGTCCTGAGATCTGTTTTCAGGAGGCAAATAGACACACTAGGGATCCTCGTGCGAGTCTTCAGCATGTTCAGTCTCATCCTGCTCCCTGGGGACAGGACTGAGCCCAGGGTTCACCCTAACTGTCTCTCCTGCTTACATAGGGAAGAGGAGTCACATCGTTCCAACACTTCCACCCCAGTGAAATCAGACAAGGAGCTGCAGACAGAGAAAGGTAAGTGTAGGTGTGCCTTGACGCTGCACCCAGGTTGGATGGATCACCAGTGCAAGCAAGAGAGAGCAGGACAGGAGGTAGCTAAGGTCTGCAGTGGGAATGGCTTTGGGAATGGCTTGAGAGATCACCTGGGAACTTGGCATGTGCTACTCCCAAGGCAGTGGCACTTCTGCTGGCCTCAGTGACTGCCTTAGTGGGATTTCCAAGTGATAAGGGGATGCTGACAGTTGTTGGGGTGCTACCAGCTGCCTGGGAGCTGGCTTGCGAGGGGGAACTCCAGCTCTCAACCCATTATGGGTCAGGTGTCAGCCTTGGTCCACAACCTGCTGTGGCATGAATAGCACCCTGCCCAAATTCCAGTCTGAGCTCATTCCAATGCTTCCTCAGCTAAAATGGAGAGGAAATCCTCTGTGCCCATGGCAGATGGGCCCCATGATACGGTGCCAGCTGTGGCATGTGGTTTGGGTAGGCAGTGTGTTGGCACCATCCATGGAGCTGGGAAGGGGCCACTGCCCCACAGAGCCCCACCAGCCTCTTGTCACAGACCTCCTGGATGTGAAACTCCTCTTCCAGGGCATCACAACCTTGTCCTCAGCTTCAAGCTGTGCCCCTGGCTCTGCCCTCTGAGCGGGGACACCCAAAGAAGGGTCAGAAGGAACAGCCCTGTCACTACAACCAAACACCTCTGTGCCCAGAGCTCAGCCTGACTTGTCTCCTTCTATAGTGGTGGAATCACCAGTGTGGAAGAAGCAGAATTCCCTGAGCCCGCCATCCACATCGGGGAGCAGTGGGAAGCGCAAGCGGAAGATCCCGTTGCTGTCGTCTCTCCGTGGGGACCAGCTGGTGCTGGTACGTCGCTGTCTTGCAGCCCCTTTGGTCCCACTCTGGCAATAGAATGTGCTCACTGCAATTTCTGCAGGGCTGGGGGCACACTGACCTGCCTGCCCTCAGGAAGGAGGCCCCGTCCTTGGCCGAGTGGGAAGTGACGCTCTCCCCAGCCCCAGTGTCTGGTGGGCTGTGCGTGGTTGTGCTGTCTGCTGCCGGACCAGGTAATGGCCTGGGGAAGGCCTGCCGTGCCCTCAGTGCCACGCCGGGGGCCCACCAGAGTTGGGGACTGGAGCTCCGCGGTAGCTGCGGCAGGACCACCTGCTTCACAGGGCTCGCCACGGCCAGTCGCCAGCACACCTTCAGAGAGGCTCTGCCCGCTTCCCTGGGAAGGAGCTAAGCTGCTGCTGCTCTCTCTTGGCAGCCCCCGCCGCCTCAGCTGGGCTACTCCATCACCTCAGAGGACCTGGATGCAGAGAAGAAGGCAGTGCTGCAGTGGTTCAACAGTGTCTTGGAGGATAAGGCTGGTAAGGATGGGCTGGGAACGTGGAGGGGTAGGAACAAGCCCAGGTCTGGCAGGCCAGCACGGACCAAGGAGGCTCCTGAGCCAGTCCTGCCTCGGGTCTGGGGGTGCTCTTGATGCCTTGCAGCTGAGGAAATCTCATGCCTTGTGGTGCTGGGTAAGGTTCCCCAGGGCTGTAGTGTGTAGGTGCAGTTTCCCTGCCTGCTGGGAAGCTCTGCTAAGGGTTTGTTCCTCACAGCCGTTTGTGGGTCCTGATAGCTTGTTGTTTCCCTGTAGATGCAGTTCCCAGCACCACTGCAGAGACGATGCCTGTGTCCAAGCCGCTGGTGTTTGCTGTGACCTCTCCTGGGCCCGTGCCTGCCTCCACAGCTCCTGCCCCAGCCAGTTCCTCACTCCTGGACAGCCTGAAGAAGATGCAGAGCAGCCAAGCTGTATCCACAGCAGCAGGTGAGGAGGAGGAGGACAGTCAGCACAGTGGAATGCCAGCAGAGTTGGGCACATGCAGCAGGAGCTCCTTGTTGCCTCTGCTTCAGGCAGCTGACAAAACACTCTGTTCAAATGCTCTGCTGGCACCAGAGCTGGCAGACAGGGCTTGAGGGGACACCTTTGGGGATGCTGAGCCCCTGGTCCTGCTAGAGGCTATGGTAAGCATGGAGGGTTGGGTGTGGTGAGTGCTGCTCCGGGAGCCTTTGCAGCAGTGGGTGGGTACCTGGCAGAAGGGCGAGCTTCTGAAGGTGCCCCCTTGTCCGTAAATAAGCTCTCTCCCCTTTCCAGACTCCACTGGAGCTGCAGCAGCATCCCAGCCACCTCCATCAGCTGCAGAGCCACCTGCTGCCACTGTGTCATTGGAGTCGAGCTCTCTGCCTGCCATCTCTGCTGACACCAAGCCCGTGCCTGTGTTGAGCACACCTGCCCCCAGTGCACCCCCTGCCCTGGCGGTGCAACCTCCCAGCAGCCTGGCCCCTCCTGTGTTCACCGAGCTGGGCCAGACCCCCAGCAAGCCTCCCTCCTTCCCAAAGCCAAGTATCCTGTTTGGGATGCTGAACACCCCTCCAGCCAGCCAGCCAGCAGTGACCACGGCCACTGCTGCGCCCACCACGGCCACTGCTGCGCCCACCACGGCCACTGCTGCACCCACCGCATCCACTGCTGCGCCCACCACAGCCACTGCTGTGCCCACCCTGCCCACTGCCATGTCCACCACAACCCCCATCTTCAAACCCATCTTCGGTGCTGTGCCGAAGAGTGAGAGCGCAGCAGCCTGCATGGCTGTCACTTCCACCACAGCCACCATGTCTGCAAGCTCGGGCCCTGCCTCGACGTCCTCCACATCCTCCATATTCAAGCCCATCTTCGGCAGCATCACTGCAGCTTCATCTCCAGCGAAAGTATCTCCTTTCGCCTTCAAACCCACGGCACAGCCAGCCTCAGAGCCACCAACTGCCTCCACAGCTACTCTGGCAGGATTCACGGGTCTTCCCAACGTCATCTTCACCACTGCAGCTACAACTGCCACCACTCAGAGTTCCTCCACGGATGCCACCATTAAACCTGTCTTCAGTTTCGGACTGAACCCGCCTGCCTCCACTGGCCCCACCGCCAGCGTGACTGTCACTGCTGCCACCTCCACCAGCACAACACAGCCCTTCCTGTTCGGGGGCCTGGCCAGCTCTGCTCCCAGCACGGAAACCAGCTTTGCCACCCCAGGGCCTGTGTTCCAGTTCGGGAAGCCACCTCCAGCCACAGTCACTGCCACCACCAGTGTCCCAGGAGGCCCTGCCTTTGGCCAGGTACCTTCAAACTCGACAGTTGCTGCCACCACTGTGGGCTTTAGCATATTTGGGAGCACTACACTGACCTCCTCGGCCCCAGCCACCACAGCTCAAGCGCCGCTGACATTCGGCTCCTCCGTTTCAGCCTTTGGCAGCTCTTTCAGTGCCAGTGCAAAGCCACCACCACCGTACCCTGGCACTGGGAGCCAGCTCACCTTCAGCACTGGGGCTGCTGAGAGCCAGGTGCCCGCCAGCAAGCCTGCTGCTGGCCCCATCAGCTTCACCCCCCAATTCAGTTTTGGAGCCCCCCCCGCACAGGCAGTGGCTCAGCCGGCATTTGGCAGTGGTGCCCAGCCAGCCTTCGGCACAACCAGTGCCCAGGGCTCCTTTGGCACCAGCAGCACCCAGGCAGCATTCGGGACCACCACCTCGGTGTTCTCTTTTGGAACAGCCACCTCTACCACATCCAGCTTTGGTTCCACCACCCAGACCACAAGCAGCAGCACCGGCGCCACCGTCTTTGGCACCACCCCATCTCCGTTCACCTTCGGGGCCACCACCCAGCCAGGCCCCTCCACCAGCGCCTTTGGGATGGGTACGCCGGGCCTCAGCAGCGGGTCCCCGGCCGTGGCCTTCAGCTTTGGGGCTGGGCAGGGCGGGGCAGCCCCAGCAGCAACGCCGTTTGGCTCATCTCTGCCGCAGAGCGCACTGGGAGCTCAGGGCCAGAGCACACCCTTCGCCTTCACCATGACCAGCACTCCCAACAGCAAGCCTGCATTTGGAGGTGAGTCATCATGGAATGGGTCATGTTGGAAGGAACCTTAAAAATCATGTTGTTCCACCCCCCTGCCATGGGCAGAGACACCTTCCACTAGACCAGGTTGCTCAGGGCCCTGTCCAACCTGGCCTTGAACATTTCCAGGATGGGATGGGGGCAGACAGGCCATCTTGAGGGTCTAGAGTTGGGCAGCAGTATTCTTGATGGACCTTGCCAAGCTCCTGGGGTCCACAGCCCTGGTGAGGCCAGTGCTCCTGCTACGCAGAGCCTTGCCATACAAAGGGAAGGCACTCCCATCATTCCCTGTCAGGATCCTGGCTGTCCAGGGAGGGGAATCCCTAAACTCTGCTCACTGGCTCCTCTGAAGGCACCAGCTCCCCAACTCTGCCCATCCAAGTGTCCTGCAGGAGCCAAGATTGTCCCAGTCCTTTAACAGCCACCTGGAATGTCTTGGCAGGCTGGAATGCTGCCAGCCAGTGACTGCCATCACTTCATGCTTGCTTTCAGGGTTTCCCTAACACTTCAGGTCCTCACTGGATACTCCCACCTCCCATAGAACTGAAACCCACACAGTGAGCAACTCCTTGATCTAGAAACGCCAAGGTCTTTGTTCCTCCCTAGCAAATCCTTCTGTGCAGCCCAGCTGTTGGGAGAGCCCAGGGATTATCCAGAGAGTGTAACTTTTGCATTAAAAGGGTTTTTCAGAGGCAGAGACTGGTCCTGGGAGATGGATTGTGGTGCTTCAGCCCACAGAGAGCATCCTGTGCCTCCTCTTGGTGCCACTGGCTCCCAAAGGCTCTTTCTCCTTTGCCCACCCTGGCTCACAGTGACCTGTTGCTTTCCAGGAGCTCCTGTGCCCACCTTTGGGCAGAGCACACCTGTCCCAGGAGCTGTGGGCAGTGGAAGCAGCACCCTTTCCTTCAGGACACCCAGCACTCCTGCCTCGAACTTCGGAGGAGTCGGCACTTCCTTTGGTAAGGAGGGAGTTGGTGCTCCAGCCTTGGGGAGCTCATGGGTCATGGTGTCTCCGCGGGCTGGGGACAGTGGTAGGGCCGGGTGTGCTCTGGGGGACGGCTCAGGTGGTACCTGCTGGACTCTGGGGGATGCCAAGCCTTCCAATCCTCCCAGGGTGAGGATCGCACTTATCCCAAAGCTAGAGACCTGAGCAACCTTTCTGCTTCCAGGTTCATCCACCCCCGCCTTCTCCATCGGGGCAGGATCCAAGACGGGCACTCGCCAGCGGCTTCAGGCTCGGAGGCAGCACACCCGTAAAAAGTGACCCTGGTGCTGCTGGGCTCTGCTGGCCCATGTATGGGGGGCTCTGGGCTGGAGCTGTCCCCGTGGTGGGACCAGGCCCCGTCCCTGACGCCCACCGGAGACCATGCTGGAACGGGATAAACCAAACTCTTGTTACTTGAACAGTTCCAGAGCCAAGGCTGGACAAATCTCTGTACATATCCACAGTGTTCTTTCCCTCAATTTATTTTGCCATGTTTAATAATGTGTAAATTTCTCCCCATTTGCTTCTTCTAGCTGTTCCCATGCCCCTCCCCAGCCCCCAGCCAGCCCCATGGCCGTGTCCCGCTCAGAGCCTGGCTGGTGACCATGCTGTGGTTCCGAGCTGCTGTCAGACACTGTCTTCACCAGGTCCTGAAATCTTTCCCATTGTTCATCCCGTGGCCTGGTGAACACAGTTCCATCCCTGCAGCCAGGGCTGGTTCCAGCCTGGCACTGTTCTGGTGCCACAGGTGACTGGCATGGGTGCAGCTAGGTGACACCCCTTGCTGGGACCTAATGTCCTGTTACCTCCAACTGAGGACGTGCCATAGCCCGGAACCTGGGCTGGAGGCACGGGGTGAGGATGGGGGTCCCCCCACCCCTGTCCCATCCCCGCTGCTCCATGGGGCTGTGGGCTGCCCCCACCCTGCTCCCCCGTTCTGCTTTATCCGTGCTCCTGTTCCTGCGCTCACTGAATCGAGTTTGGAGGAAGAGCTGAACCGTGTGTGTGGCGGCATGTTGGTTATGCCGGATTTGCTGTTTGGAGTTTCTTTTTTGGGGGGCACCAGTCCTTGGGGGGAGACGTGCCCTGGCTAATTGGGTGTTGACAGTAGCATCACTGCGTGGCTGCTCGTGCTGGGGAGTTGTCCCTTCCATGTCGTGACTGAAAGGCAGCTAGGGACAGGGGATTCCAACCTTGGCAGTCTTTCCCCTCCCTTTCCCTCTCTCCTAGTACCTCTTCCCCACTTCAGGGGGCTCTGGAATTGCTCACAGAAGGAGTCCAGAGCAGATGCACTCTCCCCTCTATCCCAAATCCAAGTTGTTTTTCATGTTTTAGCTCATCTCCATCCATGTGGGTTTTAGTAGCTCCTAGGAACTGTGGTGCTGCCTCCCCTGTTCCCATCCAGCAGAAGTGGGAATCCCACCCTTCCCTGCCTTGGAGCTTCTGTGGGAAGAGATTGCCAGAGCTGGGGGTCACCAAAGAGCCACCCCCTGCCCTGCCTCAGGTGAGGGATGGGCACTCCATTCCCAGGAGTGCTTTGCTGCCGGGTTTTTACTCTCCGAGCCGTGTGAGTGTGTGTGTCTGCTGAGGTCTAAATTAAAAAAAAAAAAAAAAGCAAGAAAAAAAAACCAAAAAAAATCACAAATATTTAAACATTTTTTAACAAAATAAAAATTTATTTTTATATTTAAGCTAAATTGCCTTCAAATTCCTTCAAGCTTGGTTCAGTGAAGTTGCCAGTCCTGCAGCTGTTAGTGTTTACTTGTTCCCACCCTGGCTGTGCCTGCGGGAATGCACTGTGCTGGGAAAGGCAGCTGCATCCTGCAGGCTCTGCCACGCTCCCCCCGCTGTACATCATCCCCTTCCTTTTAAATGTGACGTATGTGAATGTGACTAAACCTTTTTTGTTTGTTTTTGGTTTTTAATTATTTCTCTGAGGGTGAGGAGCTGGAGCTCTCACATTACAGTGCTGAGTGCCAGGGTCAAGGCATCTCTCCCAGCAGGAAGGGGAGGTGATGGGTTCTGTGTGGCACAGAGGGGACACAGCCCCGTAGTAAGGGGATGTAAAGGACCTGCACGTGGTGGTGGGGATGTTCTGGCCATCACCCACCAGCATGGCTGAGGGTGCAGTGGGCCGAGAGCAGCCAGGCTGGGAAAATGTGTCCTTGGTGTTGGAAGAAGCAGATGGGAAGGGGCTAGTGCCTGCCAAGACTGACCCTGGGCATCCTTCCCTCTGCCCCAGTTAGGGTGCTGGGCCAGGAGAGCACCCACTTCCCATCCTCGAGGTGCCAGGGTTTGGCCAGGTCAGCTCTGATGAGATGGGGATGAGCTGGGACAAGATTGAGGGCACCCTGGCTCTGGATGCTGCCCCCCAAGTAGCTGCCCCATGTAGTCCCACACACCTGTGAGGAGCCAGGCTGTCCCTTCCCTGCCACACAGGCCCTGCTGGGAGAGCCCCTTGTGCTTGGGGGAAAGCTGGATTTTAACTGACTGAAGACTTGGATCATTCCTGGTGTGGCTGATGAGGATTTTAGTGTGAATGTGCAATTTTTGTTTCCTTGCTTCTTATGTCCCTGGTTTAAAATAAAATGACTGTGTTCACGTGGCTGTGCCCATGTGCAATTCCTGGGGCTGGGATTCCCAGGGCAGGGTGGTGCTGGTGGGGTTCAGGTCCAGCACCCTCTGGCTCATGTGTCCTTGCTTCCCCAGTTCAAAGACAGATGCAGGGATGAGATTATTATTAGTAGTATTATTATTTCACTTTTTTGCCTCCACTTTGCCTCTACTATGAGCAGTGGCAATTTCAGGGTAGGACTGCACAAACACCCTGGAAAAGACAGTGAAGAGAAATAAACTTTTAATCTGCTTCATCCCTACAGTGAAATGGATCCACATCAGGCTAGGAGTTGGAATTTTTTGGGGGGAAGCATGATAAACCACCCTTAATCCAGTTGGAGGATCCCAGCCCTGCAGGGTGTGGGGTGGGGGTTGCCTTGGGGGCAAACCTGGGGTGGGGGTTGGCTGCAAGGGGCAGCCCTGGCTGAGCAGCTGTCCCTTCCGGGGTGGTCCTGGTGTTGGCTCTCAGTCCCCGGTGTTAGAGAATTCTCACTATGACTGCAGCTGGCACATGGCTTGACTTATGTTCAGGCCAGTGTGTGTCCCCCACAGCCCCAGCTGTGCAGGGGTCTGTCCAGAAAATGTTTCACTCTTTCACCCGCTGCTTTTTCTTTTTCCTCTTCTTGGGAGCTGCTCCTGGCTCCGTTCCCTCTCCTGGCTGTGGGTTCTCCTTGGCTGCTGCAGGCAGGGAGCTGTGGACAAGAGCAAACTGAGCCACACTCACCAGTGCCACAGTTTCTGCCCTCTGCTCCCACAGCCACGTCCCCTCACACCCTCTCCTGGGTGCCCGGAGCCCTGACCTTGGCCATGGTGCCCCTCAGAAGCAGCTGGAGTCCCCCACAGCCCCCTCTCACCTGGGGGCAGCAGCCCCTTCCCTGCACTGCTCCAGCACAGCCACAAAGAAGCCATGGGTGAGGGTCTCTGCAGGGGAAGCACGGAGGCAGCTCTCTGCTCCAGAGAAGGTAGCGAGTCCTCGGCAGGGCCAGGATGGGAAGGCAGTCACCAGCCTGCAGCGTGGAAAAGGGGTCAGCACCAAACCCTGCCCTACAGCCCCCCAGGTTTCCTGAGCCAGACCCACCTGAAGGCCGAACCCCACTCCTGCAGCACAGCCTGCACCACATCCTCATTCTCCTCCTGGTGTAGGGAGCAGGTGGAGTAGACCAGGCGCCGGAGAGCTGGAAAGCTCAGGGCATGGTTCAGGACCCGGCGCTGGAAGCCAGCCAGTGCCTGCAAGCGTTCAGCACTCGGGGCCGCCTCCTGCCCCGGCCCCCGGGTCACCATCCCTGCGGGACAGGAGCTGTCACCTGGGGTCTGCACACCCACAGCCCGGCTCCAGATGAGCAGCTGCAGCTTAACACGTTACCTGAGCCGCTGCAGGATGGGTCGAGAAGGATGTGGGTCACCCTGCTGTATTTGGGGTCTCTGGGGTCCACGGTCAGGAAGTCCTGCTGGGCCAGCTGGCAGCCAGTGACCCCTGCCCGTGTCAGTAGCGTGTTCATGGCGGCCACGCGCTTGGGGTCCACATCAAAGGCAAAGATCTGTCTGAAGGCAGAGCTCAGCACCCAAGAGAGGCCGTGAACAGACCACCTGGCCCCCAAGAACACTCAAATACTGGGCAGGCAGACCTGGAGAGCTGCCTCTCCTCTGGCAGGGGTATGGAACAGGGCCAGGGCCTGGGGACTGGGAGTGAACCCCTACGTGACTTCATGTCCCCTCAGTGTCCTTCCAGTGGCCCAGCACTGTCAGAGCCACCAGCTCACCTGAGTTGGTGACAGGCTGCAGCTGTTCCTGCCACCTTCTTGTGCTCTCTGTGGGCCTGGGGGGACCAGGGCCACCTCCCTCCTTCCCTCCACCCCTGCACACAACCCTGCCCTCACCCCTTGTTCTTCAGGATGGCAGCCAGGTGGCTTGTCTTGTTTCCAGGGGCAGCACAGGCATCGATGACGTGGGAGCCAGCAACAGGGCCAAGGAGGAAAGCAGGGAGGCAGCTGGCCTGTGAGAGGGCAAGGACCATCAGAGGGGTGGGCAGAAACACCTGGCCCCTCCTTGGGCATGGCTGATGCTGTGGGGTCATAGGGACCACCATGACACAGGGCCAAGGCCACCATCACCCTCCACCAACAACGTTGCCCAACCCACAGCCCCCTGCTCCTCCCAGCTGCTGGTCCCCAGCTCCCACAGTTTCTGCTTACACTTAGATGCTTCAGCAAGCTGAGCCATTGTGGAAGGAGCTCACCCTTCACCCTTGTCAGTAGTTTTCCAGCCCCTGCAACTTCCTGCTCCCCAGTTACCTCACCTTGTCTTGCAGAATTATGTGTCCTGAAGTATAGAGCAGGTTGTCGTGGAGGTCTGTCTGCGAGGGGAAAACCAACAGCTCCGGGAGATGAAGATCCAACAAGAATTTTTTTCCGGAGAGGGCCTTCAGCTCCTCCACACTGCCCATGAGACATAGGGAGCATGGATACAAAGTCCTAATCCCAGGGCTCACAGCAGAGCCCAGGCTGAGAACCCCCTTCATCCCACAGCTGCTCTCCAGCTCCAGGCAGTACCCACAGAGGCAGCATCTATGAATGGGGGATGATGGAGACCCCAGCCCAACCACCCTGAGCACCAAGTTCAGCAACCCTTCAATCCACCAGACCTCATCCCACGCCACTTGCTCACATCCCAGGAAAGGTGGGATAGCAGAAATAAATACTCACCTGGCTGCCTTGCCTAGGTAGGTGTATCCCTGGCGCTTGAAGAAGTCAATCACATCGTCCACACAAGTCTTCAGGGTGTTGACTCGGACATAGCGTGGGACCTGGGAGGCTGCAGGGGCTGGACAGGTCAGACACAGCCCCCCACTGTTCCCAGCACAGGGTGCCCACCCGGCCCGAGCCCACTCACCTGCGGGGCTTACCGCCTGCTCCGGGGCCAGCAGGTCCTCGTTGCGGCTCACCTTGTACCGCACCTTCATGCGGGCCAGCTCGGCCTCCAGCCGTGCCCGGTGCCGCCGGGCCAGCGCCTTCCACCGGCCCCCGCACTTCAGCCCCTTGCCGAAGAGCAGGTCATACACCAGGACCTGAGGGCAAGGGACGACGTGAGCCCGGCCGCGCCGCTCCAGGACACCGCGAAGCTGGGACACCGCGGCCCAGGGATACCGCGAATCTCCCCCAGACGTGCTCCGGGCCATCATCCCGCGACACCCCGGCCCAGGGATTCCGCGACCCCACGTACCTTCGCCAGCTGCGGTGGCAGCTTCTTCTCGGCCTGCAGCAGCGCGGCTCCATCCAGCAGCTTCTCCAGCACCGAGGCGTAGCGGAGGGTCTCGGACACCAGCGCGTACAGCTGCCGGACATGCTGCGGAGCAGTCAGCGCTGAGCAGTCAGCGCTGAGCGAGCGCCACCGGGCCCGCACCGGGCTCCGGGGCTCCCCCCGCCCTCCCGGATGTGATTCCCCCCGCCG
>VXAZ01006825.1:247822-274776 GCA_013399875.1 Gymnorhina tibicen
TTTTTTTTGGTAGCATTGTGATGGGGGTTTTTTTGTAGTTTGGTTGGGTTTTTTGATGTTGTTTTTGTGGGGTTTTGTTTTTGTTTTTTGAGTTTTGGGTTGGTTTGGTTTGGGATTTTTGTTCTAACGGAAGTGCGGAAGGCAGTACACACCGCGGACTACATCCCCCAGCGTGCACCGCGGCGCTCCGTGACGTTCCTCCTCCTATTGGTCCAGAGCCGCGCAGGGGCGTGTCCATTCCCGCGTGGCTCTAAAGCGGCGCGTTGGGACGGGGTCGCTGTTCGGAGCGTGGTTGGCTGGAGGCGTCACGCTTGGCAGGCGGTGATTGGCCGAGCGGGTGAGGCGCGGAAGAGACGCAGCGCGGCCGTAATGGCGGGTGAGGAGTGGGCCGGGGCCCGGTGGCGGGACCCGCACCCGGCTTCGGCTCCGAGGTGGGCTCTGGCACTGACCCCGGCCCCAGCACCGACATGGGCCCTGACCCCGGCCTCGACACCCTCTTTGTCTCTGGCCTCGGAGTCTCGACAACCCCTGCAGGACCTGACCGGCGATGGAGGGGTGCTCAAGGAGAAGCTGCGTCCCGGCACCGGGCAGCCCGTGCCCCCATCTGCCTCCGTGGCAGGTACAGCCGGGTCTGGGGACTATAGAGCCTCCTGTGGGCCGTGGGAGGTCCCGTGGCCATGGCCGGGCACCCCTGATAAGGATGTCCTAGTTCTCTGGCACAGGTTGCCCAGGGAAGCTGTGGTTGCCCTATTCCTGGAAATGTTCAAGGCCAGATTGGAGCAACCTGCTCTAGTGGAAGGTGTCCCTGCCCATGGGCAGGGGGTTGGACTGGATGATCTTAAGGTCCCTTCCAACCCAAACCATTCCACAGTTCTCGCAGTCTCTCCAGGGCTGGTGTCCTGGAGTGAGGCTGCCTGAGCTCGACCTGGCTGCCCAGCGGGGCAGTAATGCCGTTCCTGAATTCACAGGTGGTTCAGGCACCAGTAACCGTCTCCTATGTAGCTTTTAAATAGCAATTGTTTAGTTTAATCTGTGTTCAGCAGAACTAAGAAAGTGAAAATCCTTGGAAGTGTGGGCTGGAGTGAGGGTCTGGTGCTCATCTGTTGTCGCCTGTGTCTTGGTGTGAGGTTTGGTCTGTGTGGCTGGATCTGAAGCAGGTGCCAAGGGAAACAGAGAGGCAGAGCCTGTTGGGAGATATCCCCCAAGCCTTTAATGTTGAGGTGCCAGTGGCTGGCAAAGACCACAACAAGGACTTAAAAGTGCTGATATTATACCGTGGTGTGTGTCTGTTTCAGAGACTCTCTCTTCTCCTTATCAGTATTTTAACACTTGGGATACTCTGTTTAACTTCTTGTGGCTGACACATTAAATGAAAAGGCATCTTGACCTTGAGGAAAGAGGGATTTCTAGGGCCCACCTGTGCTCACAGAAGCTTGAAGCTGGAAGTGGTTCTTGAAGTGCAGGGCCCTGGTGCTGTGTCAAGAGAGGCCCATTACAGTGTATTTTCTGAGGCAGAACTGGAGTTACAGATGCAGAGCTTGGGGTGGTGGTACATTTTCCCCCTTGTTCCTCTTTCCAGAGCTCCAGCTTTGATTAGGGAATGCTTTTTAAGTATTTCTGCATATAACTGGGGCATTTTAATTTGCTCAGCTGAAGTTTCCAATTCTTAAAAGTGCAAAATCGCATCTCTTAATTAGGTCAGGACTGTGAAGCAGCTGTTTTGTATGGGAGTGATGCTAAAACACAGCACTTGGCTGCTTGGATGTGATCAGGTTTTTGGTGTAAAACACAAGGGTTTGTGCTGCCTCTGCTGTTCTGTAGCAAAACAGAAAAAGAGAAGCAGGATAACCAGGTGGTTACAACTGGTGTGCTCCTGATGTTGCTGTTATGGGATATGAAATCAAACTCTTGCTTTTTCCTTCTCCTCACTCCTCGCTTTGGGCTGCACAGTGAAGTACTCCGGGTACCTGGGAAATTGGAATAAGCTCTTCTGTTCAAATGGAAACAGCAGGTATCCAAGGCTGATGAAACTTGGAAAAGGTAGGTTTGAGCCACAAACTTTGTCCTGGGGCTTGGGATTGTATTAAGACATTTGGGATTGTATTAAGGCATTTTAGTTTAAATGCTGTTTGGTGTCTGTAGGTTGTTTGAAACCTTTAACACTTGTTCATGGAGTCCAAAATCCTTCTGGTTCACACAGGAGATGGAATCTGGACCTGCTTACCCTCTGCCTGGGTGTGGTAGGAGGTGTTTTCCAGGCTGGACAGGTCTTGGAGCATGCTGGTCTAGTGGAAGGTGTCCCTGCCCTTGGCAGGGCTTGGACTGGATGATGTCTAAAGCCCCTTCCAACTCATCTCACTCTGGATTTGTGATACCATGTGCTCGGACCTGCAGCAGGCTGCCCCAATAATCCCTGCTGGAGCAACTGGCTGTTGTAGTTGCTGAGACAGGAGCTCCCAAGGATTTTTTCCTTCTCCTTTTCTGCTTAAGGAGAAATCATTGTTTGGTGTGTGACGGGGGTTGCTGTTTGTGAACCTCACCTGTCCCATCCCTCGTTGTGACAGACATCACACTGTGGGGGCTGGAGATCGGGCTGATGTCTATGACCAAGGGAGAGGCTGCGCTGTTCATCCTCACTCCAGAATACGCCTACGGCCAGCGGGGCTGTCCTCCCTCCATCCCCCCAAACACCACAGTCCTCTTCAAGGTGGAGATGCTGGACTTCATAGACTCAGAGGAATGCGACGCCTTCTTTGAATTGACTTATGTGAGTTCCCTTAATAACGCTTGAGACCGAAATCTGGAGGGTGAACCACGTTGCCCTGTCTCACAGTTGCTGGGGCTTGTGTGTTGCATGTGTTCAGGTGAATGCAGGTGCAAGTATCCAGTCCCTGGGCTCCCAGCTCTGCTCTGATCCACATACCTGCCCTTTGTGTCTCTCCGTGCCTCGCTCTGTTTGCCCTCCCATGCAGAGGGAGAAGGCGGGTGCTGCCTTTGTTTGCTCCATGTACTGGATGGAGTCAGTGGAATGGCTCTCATTTATTTTTAGTTTTACCAGAAAAAACCTCATGGTTGCACTAGAGGGCACCAACTTCCAGGAATTTCTTCAAGGAACAGTAAGGAGCTGTCTGTAACAATCCTCTTCAGTCTGCAGTGTCCCAGAGCCCTAAGCTCCCCCGCCCTTTGTCTCTGCCTCTTGGCTCCTCTCCCAAGTGTTCCTTCCCTGTTTTTTCCTCCCTGGTGAGTTACGGTGCTATTGTTAATTCACCTTTTCATGTCAGGGGCTTTGGGCTGTGGTTGTGGGTCACTGAGTGGAGGCAGAAGCTAATGAGGGAGGCCCTTCAGCTCCCTCCAGCTCCCTCCAGCTTCTGCACAGGCAAATTTTCCCCAAGAGCCCTGTGAGGAAACCACACTTGTTGCACTCTCTCCTTGCCCCTCGCCCACCCTTTTTGGCTGACTGACCTCTCTCTATGAGCTGGTTCCAACTTGCAGACCGAGTAGAAAACCTGTCTCTCCATTTTTATCTTTTTTAAAAATTATTGTTGGGTTTTTTTGTTTTGCTGGTTGGTGTCTTTGGGAGTGTCAGACTGTCCCAGAGCTGGCCTGAGAGCAATTAGAGCAACAGAACCTTTTGAGCAGCTTTGTGCTAGTGGCTGCATTTGTGTTAACTCAGCTGTGTGCTGAAAGAGTTGGGCAGGTTTTAAGGACACATTCCTGCTTTTTTCAGTCCCCCTTTGGGCCTAGGGAGCTTCCTGACCTCTTTACTAGGAATAACCAGCACAAGAACACTGTCATGTTTCAGCCTGGCTGGGGAGATACCACATGATGGTGGCCTGGCCTTGGCCAGGACCTGGCTTCTGCTCTGTGAATAGGAGGGGGCTGTGCAGGACTGTCTGAGTTCTCTGCCTGTTTTCTTCTGTTTGAGCTGAAATTCAGATATTTCTTCACCCAGGAGCAGCAGGATAGACTTCCTCTAGAAAAGGTGTTGAAAGTGGCAGCCACAGAGAGAGAGTTTGGCAACTACTTCTTCTATAAGCAGTGCTTCAAGATTGCCAAGGACAGATACAAGAGGGTATGGCACCAGGAAAATGTGGGGTGTGCTTTCGGTAAGCTGTGAAAGAGGGGATTATTTTAGCTCACCACAACGGGTACAAATTAGAGATCAAATAACTTTATGGTATTTTTCAGATATAGTTTGTTACTTAAGAACAGGGCTTGCACACCTGGTTTTGTGTGAGCAGCAGTGGTAAATGAAGGAATAGTCACAGAATCATTTTGGTTGGAAAAGCTCTCTGAGACCACAGCGTCCAACTGTTCCCCAGCACTGCTAAGGCCACCACTGACCCATGTCCGTAAGTGCCACATCCACAGGGCTGTTAAATCCTTCCAGGGTTGGGCAATCCACCACTGCCCTGAGCAGCCTGTGCCAGGGCTGGACAACACTTTCAGTGAGAAATTTTCCCCAGTATCCAGCCTGAACCTCCTGTGCTGCAACTGGAGGCTGTTTCGTCTTGTCCAGCTACCTGGGAGCAGAGCCTGACCCCCATCTGGCTGCACCCTCCTGTCAGGGAATCATAGAGAGCAAGAAGGTACCCCCTGAGCCTCTTTAGCTCCCTCTCCAGGCAGGGTAAATGCTCAGTTATTCTCAAACTGGAATGCATCTGCTACTTTTTCAGAGGTAGAGGTGATTCAAAATTGCTTTTCCGTGGTATTTTTGAAACAAAAGTAATTTGACTTGCCTTCTTCCCTCTAAGATGTCCATATTTGTCCTTAAAATCTGAGTCCTGGGTGTAATTTCTTTTTATTCTGCTGCTTTCCTTGGTAAGTTCCTAAACGTGTGGTCATATGGCTGAGCTGACTAGTCATGCTGAGAATGCCATGCCCTGTCTTTAGAGTTTTGAACGTTATTACTTTTAAGTGACCTAGATGAACAGAAACATGGGTGTAGCTGTTGGATCAGATAGATTTCTCACTTTCCATGATGGATTTGTTGTGCACTGGCTGTTTTTCCCTCTCTGCTCAGGCGCTCTCCATCCTGGGTCGCAGCTCTTCCAGTAAGGCAGAGGAGAGCCAGATCAACGCTTCCAAACTGCTGCTGTTCCTGAATCTCTCACTCACTTACCTGAAACTGGAACGTGCTGACCAAGCTTTGAAATATGGGGAGTTAGCCTTGGAGATGGACCAAGGAAATGCCAAAGCGCTGTTCAGGTGTGGCCAGGTGGGCAAATAAATCATCATGGAACATCCCAGCCTGGCTGTAGAGGGAGCCCAGAATGAACTGAGGAGAATCACTGAATTCTGGGCTGCTGCAGCAGTCAAGGTGGTTTGTCTGCGTCTGCCCTTTTGGAAAGTCTGGCTCTCTGGAAATGTGTCACATGGAGCTTTTCTTGGGGTATTCCCGAGTTACCTGGCTCACTGTCAGGAATGTTTGTTGTTGCACGAGTCCTGAAGAAGGGCAGTGGGTCTGTATTTATCTTGTGATGCATCTGTCTTCTTTCCATGACAGGCTTGTCTCTACATGAGGGAATACAGCAAATCCCGGAATTTCCTGGCCAGAGCTCAGTCCATCCAGCCCTTCAACCGTGATATCAACAATGAGCTGAAGAAGTTGGCAAGGTGAGAGCCCTCCTTTCCATCCCTGGGGAAGAGAGAGTGTTTGGAGAAGCTGTAATACCCATTCCAAAATATTTTAAATGTTCAAAAAAAACCAAAACCCCGAACTATGGGATTAATAAGTGACTTGGGAAAACGCATGTGGAGAAAACAGCTTGAGACATTTTTCAGACACAGAAGCTGTAAGTGAGGAGCTGGGAACACCCACGCTTTGCATATATTTCTTCGGTGGGATGTGTGTTACCTGACTTGTGAGGACAGGGATGTGGGGGCTACTAAAATGCCTCAAACACAGTGATAATACAGTTGGCTCAGCTGTTAAAGTTCTCAATAAGAATGATTTTCATTCCCTTTAAGATGTGTTGGTTAATTTCAGTAGCTGTGCTGCACTGCAAGTGCTTCAATGCACAATACTAATGTTCATTAATAGTGAATTTCTTGCCATCTTGGAGATAAGTGAACAGCCCTGAAGACAAACTCTCCCTTTGCCCATGGGCTGAGTACAGGACTATCCTGCCAACTTTAGTCATGCCCCAGCCCCACCAAAACATGACTCATGCTTGTCTATGCCCTCACGATGCTCTTCCTTTGAAAGAAGCAGTAGCTTTTTCCCAAAAGTGTGTGCTGTCCTCCTGGCACTGTTTACTGAGGCAGGAGCAATGCTGTCCTCATCTCTGGAGCTCACAAAGCAGCCCTTGAATACGAACGCTCTTCTCTATGTCACTGCCAGGCACTTGCAGAAAGACAGCAGTAACATCTAAAAAAGAGTGGTTGGTGCTTCTGGAAAAGCCAGTTTGGTGGGCTGAGTGCCATCTGCCAGGAGATATGTTGGTGGAGGGCTGTTCTGTCCTGTGTATCCATGTTGTCTTCAATAGTCTGTCATAACACCAAGTCTTCAAATTTGTTCTGTTACTTCTGAAGTACAAAGAGCTTGAAGGCAGTATTAGCTGCTGGTCTGGAAATTTGAAATTAATCTCTTGTATTCATCCTGATCTCCCACTGAGTATAGAGCTACCAAATTGTCCGCTGAGGGCGGGGAGTTCTAAACTAGATCTGTCTGGCTGCTCTTGGAGGCTAGTACATTTACAGTGCTAGAAGGCCTGATTCTAGAAGCGTCATGTATTCACTTAGATTTGTTTGAAGTATGTTGGTAGATAAAAGAGAAATCTTGCTAGTGATGTTGAGGTGATGTGGCCAGGAAGCAGCAAGGCATTTCTGCCTTTGTCAGCTCCAGCTCTGGAGAGAACAGCACGTTCAGTGAGTGCGTGCGTGTCAGAATTGAGTGCACGTTAAACCACTTGTCCTGGAGTTCTGCTTCGCTGCCTGTTAAAACTGGTGTATTTTTTGGTTTTAACCATGGCATTCCATGGTTTGGGTTGGAAGGGACCTTAAAGCTCATCCCACTGCCATGGGCAAAGACTCTTTCCACTAGACCAGGGTGCTACAAGCTCTGTCCAACCTGGCCTTGAAACACTTCCAGGGACCCAGGGGCAGCCACAGCTTCTCTGGGCACCCTGTGCCAGGGCCTCACCACCCTCACAGGGAAGAATTTCCTCCCAATATCCCATCTATCCCTGCCCTCTGGCAGTGGGAAGCCATTCCCCCTTGTCCTGTCACTCCAGCCCCTTGTCCAAAGCCCATCTCCAGCTCTCCTGGAGCCCCTTTAGGCTCCGGAAGAGGCTGTGAGGTCTATCTGGAGCTTTCTCCAGGTGAATGCCCCAGCTCTGCCAGCCTGTCTTCAGAGCAGAGGGGCTCCTGCCTTTGGAGCATCTCTGTGGCCTCCTCTGGACTCGCTCCAACAGCTCCATGTCTTTCTGATGTTGGATCACAGAGCTGGAGGCAGCGCTGCAGGTGGGGTCTTTTGCCTATGACAAAGAGTGGAATAAATGTGAAACAGATGAAGCAAGTGTTACTGGGTGTTGTTAGTGAGGTCTTACCTCAGGCTAGATATGTAATGTTGCCAGCCTGCCCTTGCCTGAGAACTCATAGCATGATCTGACAAATGCTTCAGAAATAGAATATGAATCAAAATCTTGTTCTTAGTGGCTTTTCACTTCCTTACTGAGTACATTTATACTTTGTTAAAAGCAATGTTCAAAGACAGCAAGCTCTCTTTTGCTGTCTAAAACAAAGCTTTGGAATGCATCTCTTCACCAGCTGAAACAGGTTCTTGGCAAAATTCTCTGGAGAACAACAGGCAGAATCCAGGGTGAGGGGTACGTAGAATGTGTCTGGTATAATCTGTGGTGGTTTTGGTGCAAATTCTGCTGCTGGATCTGGGAATTTTATTGGAAGGCTTGCATTGCATCAAAAACAGATTGAAGTGGGGTTTTTCCAATATCTGGCATGAATCTGTTCCTCCAAACAAGGGGCTCTTGGATTTCCTGCTGTTGTAGGTGTCGGAATGTGCCACCCATAGGTGGGCATCCTTGATCAGCAACATCTGTCTGAGACTTATCAGGAGAGATTTGCTGTGCCAGGATTTCACATCCTCTGAGGTTCTGGGCCCCAAGGGTGCTGAGGGCTGGGGCTGAGAGAGCCTGAGCCAGCCTCTCACTGGGGCCGGTTCTGGTGTGTTGCACAAAACTCTTTGCTTTTGGCCTTATATGGCAGCAGATGCAGGAAAGCCGAACTTGTGGGCAGCCACTGATCCCTGGGATGATGTTCCCAAACTGAGTCACCCTGCAGCTCAGGGATTCCTTACTAGTGAGATGAGAGCACAGGGAGCAGAGGATGCTGTGCTTGGAGAAGTTCAAAAGGAGCAGACTGGGAAGCTTTTGCCATCCTGTGACACTGGCAAGGAAGAGAGAACAGAGGAGGAAACATCTGCCTTGTCATCCACTTAGTCCAGACACAAATCCCTGCTTGTCTCCTGCCCACCCTCTTCCCAGATCCTGTATCCATCGTAGATATCCTGGTGTATGGCACTCGGACAATGTCTCCTGGGTGCTAAAAGAACTTGCATAAGGAGATACAAAAGTATCCCACTGCACACAGGTGAGGTTCCTCTGCACTGTCCCATGCTTCCAAAACTAGTGTAGAAAGCACCTGTCTCACAGAAGGCAAATGATCTAATTAGTCCCCAGCAGAGCAGAGACCCAAGGTCTGGGGATGAGGCATGACATTTCCAGCTCTTCTTCCCTGACATTGCAGTAAGCAGGGCTTGGAGGAGCTGTCTCTGCAGCCAGCACACTCTTCCATTATGTTAATTTATTTATATCCAAAAAATAACATTATTTTCAGGTGACACTGAGGGTGACACAGTCTCCAGCCCCTGATGCCATCCTGTGCTCTACTTTACAGATACTACAAGGAGTATGTGGAATTGGAGAAACAAATGTGCTGCCAAATGTTTGACCCTCTCAATTCTTACGGCTGAGAAGAAATCAAGGTAACCAGGTTTTGAAAAAGGCTGAGCTCTACCAAAACCTGTCATGCCTGTGCTGTTCTCAGGCGGGGAACCTGCTTCTCTTCTGCGTGGGAGGGTTTTGGAGGCAAAATGGAAAGTGTGTGGAGAGAAAGGGCAGGATGGTGGGATGGAATACTGCTACATTATCAGCTCAGAGAATCTTTCCTGTGAGGCAAAGCTTGTGTGGGACAGGGACCTGGAACTGCCAGCAGTTGAGTAAGTTTGGTTTGTTGTTTCCTGTGCTGCTTATCCCAGCTATTCCTGGTCAGAGCCAGGGGGTGAAATAGCTCTGTAGTCTTGTTTCTCTGCCAATTAAAAGAAAGGAAAAAAACCCAAAAAACAAAAGTTCCTGTCAAACTTAAGAATTGGATTTCCTCCTCCCCTCCAGCGCTTCTGTCTGGAGCTGTTGGAATACCTCACTTCAGAAAAATCTAAATATTTTATTTCTGGGGGTTTTTTTAAGTATTAAAAAAGTCTGTTTGGATAGAAAATTTCAAATAGATGTTTTGGACTCCTTAAAGCCTTAAATCTTCTAGCAAAATTGACGGGTTTATAAATGCACAAAGGCTCTTTGATAATTCCTTTTTTTCTCAAAATCTTCAGGGGGGTGCAAGCAGGAGTGGAAATCTTTGCTGGTCTTGCTTTGGGGGAAACCCTAGGGAAAGAGTTCTGGAAAATGACAGCATCTTTCTGTCATGAACCATCCCCAGCACAGGGCCATCAGTTTGCTACTGTTGTCTCTCCTGCAATACAGGCAGTACCTCTTTGCTAGTAGAAAATGAGTATTGGCAGCCTTTCCATCAGCTCTGGTGTTTTAAGGTTGTTTCTTTGTGCTTGTGAGGAAGCTAGGGCAGTGTTTGAGGAAGAGGTTGGATTGAACGCTGCTTCTTAAAGGAGCACAACCTTCTTTTGGCTGGATGTGCCTCCTTGTGGCGCCTTTACCCTTCCTGCTGTCCCTGTGCTCTGGTCTGAGCTGGGCATGTGGCCTCAGAGTACAAGTCATCCTGCCCTGGGTTTGGCATGGGACTTATTAGATGTGTTAGCAGGTGCCTGCCCCCAGGAAAGGAGCTCTGAAAGGGGATGTAAGACTGATGAGGTCTTCTGCAGAAAGTCTGTGGCTCTGGACTTGGCAAGAGGCTCTGATTTTCCACTTGCTGCATTTCAGGGAGTTGTAGTTCGGAACCCTTTAGGACCTTGGGTCTCATTCCTGGTGGTGCCTGACCTGGGAAGCTTCTTGGGCTCTGGGATCAGCTGGGCCTGGTTTGTGGTGTGAGTTGGGGCGATTGTGGTGATCTGCTGGGGCACCAGACAGGTCCTTCCCTGGGAAGGTTGTGTGGCTTCTTGTTTCCCAGAAAGCATCTTGTGAAGATGCTGATTTCCACACATCTGGTGTAGGTAAACCAGTGATTTTGGTTAGAGGAGACTGAGAAGTATAAAGGGAGAGGAAGAATCTCTCCTGGAGGCAAGCTTAAGGACTGGGCTGAACTGCTTATCAGCCAGTTTATCCACTGACTCCTATGTGTGGAGTTCTCCCACCTTACACAGATGATGGACAGCTGTCAGTCAAAAATATTTCCGAGCTTCCTTGAAGTTGATTTTTGTTGCAGTATTAAAAGGAAACTAAGTCTCCCAGATGAACATAAATCGCTGAGACCCAAACAAAAATCTACTGTTCATTTATGGCAAAAAAGTCCTTTGCTGGAGGAGGTTCCTGCAGGGCCCTTTGCAAGCTGGAGGTTGGGCTGCTGCTTTAAAACTTCATTACACATTCAGAGAGGAGCGAAGCAGTTCCAGCAGGAGCTCCTGCTCCCTGTCAAAGGCACTGGGAATTGGTCAGAATTGAGGCAGAATATTCTTTAGTGTTTTCTAACAGCTTTGTACCAGTTAAGTTTAGGGCACAGGCTGTACTGGGGCAGTTTGGCAAGCCTGCTTCATCCATTCTGTGTTAGACACTGAGTGAGGAGATGGGCTGGGAATGCTGCTTGCAGTCCGTGGTTAATGGTCCAGTGGAATCACAAAAGTTGTAGAAAACATCCCTATATAGCAGCTGATAGGTGCTTGTGGAGCACTGAGCTGACCTGTGGTCCAGCTCCTGAATGACTCAGAGCTGTAGTTGTGGCATCTCTTCCCCCCCAAACATTGCTGCATCCATCCCTTGCTTCAGAGATCTTTCCCAGGTGGGACTGCTGTGCTTTTGGTGAACCCTGCTGTGTTCCAGGGACAAAGTTAATTTCTCTGCACTGAATAATCCAGGCCTGTTTTGTATAATTACACTCAAACCTGGGTACACCTGAGCATCTTCCTTCTGCCTGGTATTTTTGCAAAGGATTTTGCAGTGATAGGATAAGGGGGAATGGCTTTAAGCTGAAAGAGGGGAGATTCAGATTGGATATAGGAAAGAAATTCTTCCCTGTGAGGGTGGCAAAGCTCTGACACGTTGCCCAGAGAAACTGTGGCTGCCCCATCCCTAGAAGTGTTCAAGACCAGGCTGGATGTGGCTCTGAGCACCCTGGTCTAGTGGAAGGTGTCCCTGTCCATGGCAGGGAGTGGAACTGGATGGGTTTTAAAGTCCTTTCAAACCCAAATCATCCCATGATTTCTGTATCCCCTGCCAACTGTAGAGCCCAGTTCTTGTAATTGCCACAAACATCTTGCGCAGAACACACTTCCTACCTTTTCAGTGGAATTTCGGGTCAGAATAGATCTTCCCTTTGGTGAAATGCAAGGCTGCTTGGGGTGCTTCCTGACGGTAATGCAGAAGTACTCAAAGGGAGAAATAGAAGCACAAACTCCTTTTTAAATCCATCCTGCTGCAGTTCCTTGTAAATCCCTTGGGTCTCATGCTGGCCACTCTGAGGGTTTGGTTTATTTACCTGCCTCTGTTCACTTTGTGTGGTGCAGGTTTATCGAGCCTAGTTTCCTGGGATGTGCAGAACTTGAAGTCCTCCTTGGTGTCCCCTAAACTGCCGAATGGTGGACTGAGGCCTCTTGCTTTTTGGAGTTTTTTGTTCTGTTTTGATTGAAAGACCCATCAGAAAAAAAAGAAATTTCCCATTGTTGTGTTTCTGTGGTCCTTCATAAGAGAACTAAATCATGAGGAGTGGGGACGAATTTGCTAAGAATGTCTGGATTCTAGTAGAGGCTCCTTGGTGATAGTTCTGTCCCAGGAGGGTGAGTCTCTGAGCTCTTATGTTTGATTATAAGTGAGCCAGAGTTGAAAACTTGTCTCTAATATGTATCTCAGCTCAGTACACAGGAGAAGTGGTCCCAGGAGTTGGGAACACACAGGGAGATGTTCCAGTGAAAACAAACAAGGCTGAAATTATGACAGGAAACAGTAACTTTGTGGTCAAACTGGTGATTGCCATGAATAGCAAGTTCTACCAATTCTGGAGGCATTAATTCTGGAGGATGAGAATTGGCTGCAGAACTGAGGCTGTGTCACCAGGTAGAAGTGACTATAATTTGGCTTAAAATCAGCAGCAGTTGCCAGTTGAACTGATTTAGTAAGCTGCAAGAGATTTGCAAATAAACTGCGAAGTCTGTGCATAACACAGTCAAGCTCCTGCCTTGGGAAAGCTCCAGACTTGGAATAAACAGCAACTTTCTTCTTCCCCTCCTGCTTTCCCTTATTCCTGAGCAGATCTGAAATGTACCTCCTGCTGATCTTGTCCCTCCCTACTGTGGCTGAACAACAGAGAACCAGCAATTCACTGCTCCTTCAGAATATGCAAATTCCTGTCCCACTGAAGTGTCCTGTGCTGCAGAGGAAATTGTTAAATCTCTGCTTTCTGCTGAGCCTTGCTGGGTGAGGGGGAAGGCTTGAAGGAGGACTTAATTAAGCATTCTCCTTGTTAAGCAGAGGAAGGAGAAAAGCTTTAATGAGGTTGTTGGGTTGGGGGTTTTGTTTGCTCTCTTCTCTTCTAGCATCTTGCACTTTTTTCTGAGGATTTTTGCAGTTCTGGCCTGCAGTAGTACCTGTAATACCTCTCTGGAAGGATCCTGGGCTCTGGTCTTTTCTGGAAACTGAAGAAATGACTGCAGCACCTGGTTTTAGGGATCCCTGGTACGCTTTCCCAGTGGGCATACTGGACAGGGGTCTGGATGCACCAGGGCTGGCTTTGCCCAGACTGGGAGGTCTGGCCAGGGCTTAGAAGCCACAAGATGATGTGAAATGGAAAGGACGGAGACCTGTGCAATATCCCAGTGTCCCACTGTGCCTGTCCTTCAAGGCTTTGGTGAAGTATTGGTTCTCCAGCCTCATCCAAGGATGGGCCCTGGGCTGTTCTCTCTGATTTAGACAGCCTGTGATTCCCCTTTGTGGTCAAACAGAAAGCTCCCAGGTGAGGTAGGAGCAGATTCCTGGCTGTAGTGCTGAAAGGAAACTTTGCTCACAGGAGGTTGGAGCCAGGTGGGGTTGGGCTCTGCTTTCAGGTGACAAGTGACAGGACAAGGGATAACAGCCTCAAGTTGTACCAGAGGAGGTCTAGATTGGATATTGGGGAAATTTTTTTTCATGGAAAGGATTGTAAAGCATTGGAATAGACTGCCCAGAGCAGTAGTGGAGTCACCCTCCCTGTAAGTGTTCAGAAAATGTGTGGATGTGGGACTTCAGGACATGGTTTAGTGGCGAATGTGGTGGTGCTGGATTGATGGTTGGACTTGATCTTAAAGGGTTTTTCCAACCTTCTGTGATTCTGTTCTCCTCCAGCTCCTGCCTGCTAAAGGTCACCTGGCACTGGTCCTGGGAAGGCCAGGCTGAGACCCCAAGGGATATCCCTGTGTGAGGTTTTACTTCTCAGAGCCTTTGCCAGCAGCTCTAATATAAAATATTCTGGTGTTACAAATCAGTAGAACATGAAGAAGGTGCTGGGCTCTTTTCATTCCCATGATAACACCTGGTTTATCATGCAGGTGGAGTTTAAAGAGAATTGGCTATGTGTAAGATGGGAATTTCTTTATGAAGTTTTAGCTTTGCAGAGCACTCAGAGTCACTAGCCCTCACTTCCAGTAGCAAGGAGGTACATGATTATCCTAAGTTTTTCTCTGAGTTAAAATTTTAAGGCCTCCTTTCTCTACTCCTCGAGTTGTGCCCTGTCTTGGCACCAGTCCTGCTGCTTTGGAGGCTCCAGACTTTCCCTTTGAACTAACAGAAGAGGTGTCTTTGTCCTATCTGTTTTTCTTAGTCTTTAATCCAGGGATTTTAAATGATCATGGATGCTTATTACTGTCCTGATACCCTTCAGGGGAAGTGCTCTCCTGATTATGAGAGGGTGTTGGTGCTGGTCAGAGTCCTGAGACCTGCCAGCTCTCTGCTCCAGTAAGCAGTGAAACACTGACAAACTTGGGCGGAGTTTTAAATGCTCTAATTGGGCATTGCAGTAGTTGTGATGATACAGGGACAGCTGAGGTTAATGAAATAAGTGCTGAGGGCCCTCAAAAGTGTTTATTGTGGTTTTGGGAAACAATGCTCTGCTTGTGAGCTCCCAAGCCTTGTTCACCTTTGTTCACTTGTGCGTAGAATCACTGAATCACAGAATCGTTAAGGTTGGAAAAGCCCTCTAAGATCACAAAATCCAACTGTTCCATTAGCAAGGCCACACTAACCCATGTCCAAGTGCCACATCCACATGTCTCTTAAACCCCTCCAGTGACAGGGACTCTATGACTGCCCTGGGCAGTCTGTGTCAGTGCCTGACTAACCATCCTGTGAAAAAAATTTCCAGAATATCCCAACTATACTTCCCCTGGCATAGCTTGAGGCTGTTCCCTCTTGTCCTGTCCCTTGTTCCCTGGGGGCAGAGCCTGACCCCCACCTGGCTGCACCCTCCTGTCAGGGAATTGTGGAGAGACAGAAGGTCCCTCCTGAGCCTCTGTTTCTCCAGGTTGAGCCCCTCCAGCTCCCTCAGCTGCTCCATACTGGAATGTCTTTTCCATCAGCAGCAGCACAAAGCACCTGGTGGAATTGGGGGCTGCATCCCTGCTGGAACAGCACCTGGGTGCTGGCGGCTGTGTCTGACACAGTGGCAGCAGCATTTTGCAAACAGATGATGTTTTTGGCTGTCGGCACCAGGAGATCCCAACAAGGGCTCCATATTTAGGGAATGAGGTTTTGGAAAGGCTTTTGCCTCAGATGCAGGGAGTGTCTTGGCATTGCTGAGAGTTGGTTTGCAGAGCTCAAGACTTACTTCCAGTAAGGACAGACGTGACCTTAATGTACCTCTTGCGCAGCCCACCCTGCTTTAGCAGGGGCTGTTGATTCCATAGAATGCTGAACATTATTGTCATAGAAGTTATCTGAGCTCTTAAAGGACTGGGAGCTGCTCTAAGGATCAGGTTCAGCCCCAGCTTGCTGGGTGAAGTCCTTCCTGAGTCAGAAGTGTGTGTTGAAGAGTTCATCCCTTCTTTCACCTTCCCATAATTGTCCCTTCTTGTGAGACCTCTTGCTCTCTGAACAAGAAGTTTTGCTGTTTCAGCTGGGTGCTGTTTTCAGGGTTTGGGGTTTTTTTTAAAGGTGTGCTTGGGAAAGAGCTCTGCTTTCTGTTCTTCCTTTTTGCTTTATGTATCCTTCTCTTACCCCAGATGTAAGCAGACTTGACAGCTCTTGCTTCTGTCACTTTAGGTTCAGGATGGTAGTGCATGTCATCAGCATTCAGGGCCTTTGGAGTCAAGACTTGTTACAGATCTCTGGAGAATTCCTCCTGCCACAGAGCTGTATATCTGGCATACAGACAGCTCTTGGAACTCACTGTGGATCCTTTGCAGAACTGAGGATCTTGACAAATTGACTTGGAAAAAAAGTCCTGAGGAAAAAAATGTGTGTAAGTGCTGATCTTCAGATAGCAGTTGAAGTTCATGTAGCTTGGCTCTAGAAAAGAGGAGCAGCATATCTTTTCCTTCCACCTTCCTCTGTGGATTTGGGCATCTGTGATGGGGTAGGCTCCAACTTTGGATGTGAGAAGGGTGAGTGTCTGTGTGCTTGTGTGCTGCCGTGCTCTGAAAATACATCCACAGCCACCTCAACCACTGGAGTGGCCACTTGAAGCCCTCACAGCTGGCCATCCCTAAACAGCACTTAGAGAGAAAAGAGGAGGGCATGGCTGACTGCAGAGACACTTCCGCAGAGAGCATGGTCCCTAATTAGGGAATTTTCTCCCTAAGGCATGTCATGTGCTCAGAGAAACCTCCCTGGGATGGCAATGCCTCATGCCGATAAATCAGGACAGGCTGGTGTTGTAAATAGCTGCTCCTCTCCTGGTGTCAGGGTGGATTGCCCAGTACATTGTGTTATCAGCTGCTGAGAGCACTCTGGTGCTGCTGGAATTTCTTCTCAGCACTCCAGAACACTGCAGCCTGTCAGGAACCTCTCGTGGGGTCCACGAGATTGTTCCTTCCTGGTCACAGTGGTTTTTCTCCAGAGTGTCATGCCAGAGTGGCAGTGCCTGTGGGGCTGGTCAGGCTCTGAGTGAAGAACACTTCTCAGGCAGTTGCTGTTCAAAGTTTTGGCTCTTTGCTGATGTGTGCACATAACATCTGCTTTCCCAGCCAGGCTTGTGTGGAGCTGTGGTGTAGGCTGTGTTTTATCCTTCTGGCTACTGAGTCACAACTTCCCTTCCTTTCTTCTCCATGCTCAGTGTGAATCCCATTTAGATCTGAACAGAAGCATTGAAGAGAAGGTGCTCTGTTTCCCCTAACAGAGGAGGCTGCATTTCTCTGAATATCCTTTGAGGTCACTTTTCTGAGATGTAAAAGCTTTCCAGGCTGCCACCACCAACCTGACTTCTTGGATACTTGCCTTGAGGAGCGCTCTTCTCGCTGAGGGTTATCCCAGTGCAGCACTGCTGCGAGCTGCTGCCTCAAGGCATGGGGGTAGTGAGGGCTGAACTAGCAGGAGCAATGTTGAAGTGCATAATTCTGAGTTTTCCAGTTCCCTCGTGTTTTGACAGAAACTTTATCTGCTGTGTTTGGTGCTTCCCTGCAAGCCCTTCTAGAGATGGAGGCAGAAAAAGGAGAGCTGGGGAAGATGCATCTGCAGTTTTTTATGCAAAAAAGCAGCTTAAGCAAATTGTAAAGGCTTAGTTAAGCATTAACTGTTAATTGTGGCTTTAATGCAGAGTAAAGGTGACTGTGATTATAAATGACCCAAGACCTGGCCTGTTGCTCCCTGTGAGTTGATGATAGGCTTTGTAGTTCCAAAGAATGAGTTAAAATAGCTGGGACCAACAGGCTTGTGTGTGACCTTCAAAGCCTGAGTGTGCCTTGTTGGCCTTCTTGGCTGAGTTGCTGCCAACCTGCTGTAGTGAAGGAAACAAATCTTGGAGCAGGCTTCTGGTTGGAGTGTGCCGTTCTCCTCCACGCAGGAGCAGCATTGATGTTGAATCCCATCCAGCTCTTGTGTCTGCAGGGCCCTGTGGTTCCCCTCCACTTCTCTTCTGATTGTGGAGCCATTAGGTGGAAATGAAAGAGGTAAACTGATCAAACACTCCCTGAAATGATTTAGGATTTCAGTTTGAATATTTTTTTAATTAGCTCCACATAAAGACTTTATTACTTCAAATAGCAGCCACAAAACCAGAAACCTCTTGGTCTGATCCTTTATTTTCCTGGTGCACAAGAAGCTTCAGTAGCTGTAGGCTTGTTCCCAATTAGACGCCCCAAACCACAGCTAACAGCTGGTGGAAACATCCAGTGATCAGCTTTGAAGTATTCCTGTTTGGGAACATGTGAAGGAAGTGCTGTGTGGTGATGGGATTAGACTGACAAGGAGCAGAGTGGAAGTCAGTTGTATTTTAGGAGGAGCAAGGATGCTTTAGTCTTAACAATGCACAGAATGCTGTAGCACATCAAGGATAAGGATTTCTTTTTCCCACTTGAAGCCCTTTTTTCCTTCTGCTGGTTGATAGAACTTTCTGCTGTGAACTGGAGAAATTATTTAAGTGTTTCTGTCTCTGATTCATTTTCAAGGAGGAGATCAGCTGAATTGTCCTCCAGTCATTTTCCTTCTTTATGGACTTCCTTTCCCCCTTCTCCTGGAAAGTGCTGCCAGCCTGGACTGACAATGGATATCTTGTGTCTCATGTACCCCCAGTTTTGGAAGGTTTGGCAGTACAAAGGGGCCTATTAAATGAGGCTGTAACATGGGATTTGGTGAGTGTGGATGAACCAGGACAGTGACTGCACTAAATCCCAGTTTGTGGTAGGCTGGAAGTCTCACTCCTGTGTTTCTGACAGTCTTGAAAGTTCCTCGGCTCTTTTGTGCTTTTATTGTCCCAAACTTTAAATTGGGAACAGCCCTTGTAAGAGGCACGTTTTGTTGAATCAGACCCAGTTTTCTGGCAGGGTGGCCCTTGATCATGGGTTCTGTGTGGCTCTGAGCCCACAGACTGATGATCCCATTGCTCCGGGGTCAGCAGAGGGAGATGAGTCATTGGGGGTGGGCTGGAGAGTCCTGGTGTTCCTCGAAACCCCAATTATCCCGTGATCCTGTGGTGCCTTTCAAGGATGTATAATGAATGAGGTGTGGATTTTGAGCATCATGTGATGCTTCATCTTCTCCTCTTTTAGTCTGTAAAGAGGTTATTTCCCTCACAATTCCTGCTTTTTTTTTTTTTGCCTCCTGCTTAGCAGCCTGCAACTCAATATCCCCTAAGGAACAGGCTTCCCTATTTTGCTACCAGTAATTTGATTTACGTATGCTGGAATGGCCACTGCAGCTGAGCTGGCTGGGCCAGCTGTGGTGGCCTGCGGATGCTGGACGAGTATAAAAATGGGTTTGGGCTCCTGGTATTTCTGAGCTGAGAGCAGATCAGGCACCTTTTGGAGGGGATCCTTTGATCCTCAGAGCTCCTGTAGGAGACAGATACTGGGTTGTTTTGGGGAAAGTTTCCAAGGATTTTCTTGGTGTTTCATTTATTCTATTTTTCCTTCTGCTGGTCATCCTATGGATGACAGAGGGACAAGGCTTATGTTCCAACAGTGTTTTAGTGCCTTTTGTGCTGACAAATTGGGCAAATATTTCCAGTATCAGTTTTTCTGTGTTGGTATTTGAGAGGAGCCACTTGCAGCAACATTAAGAGCAGCAGGATGTGACCTGTGGCACCAGGCACAGGGGAAGCTGCAGGGTCTGTCTGAGGACCAGGGAGGGGAAGGTGCTGCTTCTGCAGGAGCAGAGGGAAAGCCCACCTGGGAGAGACACTGAAGGAGCAGATGAGCTTTTGACAACAAGGTCAGTGAAGCCATTGAAGGTGAGGTAGGTGAGCCAAGTCCTGAGCAGTGATCCAAGAGGTTCCCCTTTGAAATTTAGAGTTGAGGAGGGAGGAATTGCCGCTTAAAAACAGTCCTGGTTCTTACCCAGACCAAGCTGATGCTGCACCAAGGTACTGGTTTCCTTCTGGTTGCCCTAAAGAAGGGGAGGGATGGGTGGAGGCTGAGATGAAAGAAAGAGGTTTTGCTGGATATGGGCTCCAAGACTGTCAAGGACGCAACTGCAAGTGGGAGTGACGGGGTGAGGTAGCAACACCCAAAGTGCTGCGGGTGCTCTGTGATCCATTGCTGGGATGCAGCCGGATGGCCAGGCCTTCCAGTGCTCCTGTCCTGCAACAGGAAGGAACTGGGAGCAGGAAAATACGGGGAGAAACAATAGAAATCTGGATTTTGAGAAATTCCTGTGTCTCATACAATATTCTTTGTATCAAAGGCAAAGAGTAAGTATCCAGGCTTCAGTTTCCCAGAACCAGGGTGGAAGAGCATAAGTGATGGGAAGCATGGATGACCCTGTGTAGGAAGGGAGGTGGCCCACGGAGTGCTCTGGGGACTTCCCTGAGGGGGCCTGGCTTGTTTTTAGCTCTTGTCACTTAATACTCAGTTTTCTCCAAGTCTTTCATGAGAAAGTTGAATGGATTTTAAGGGGATTTCACTGTGTTTGTTCCACTTGTGCTAATCCATGGAATTCTAGGTGTTTCTTTCAGGGCCACTGGAGGTGTGTGCTGGTGACCATGGATCATTTGGTGCTGAAATTAAATAAACTGTACAGGTGATGCTGGGGAGGCACTGACTGTGATACTTTGTCATCCTAGGACTGTTCCAGCTGTCCAGCTCTTGGCACATGGAGATCTCAGCATCACATACAAGTTTCGGGAGAAGGGGCAGGAGCACTGTCTTACTTTGAGAAACTGAAGTGAAGGTTCTGTCTTTATACATAATCTGATTTTCCTGAAGTTGGGTTCGTTTGCCATGTTTTGAGGCAGTTTTCAGAATAGTTAAGTCCTGCTCTTGGAGAGAGGAAGGGGTCTGTGTAAATTCCTTCTCTTCTCCCATGCACACAGTTTGAAGAAAACTCTTTCCTGACGTCCTGCCTCTTGCAGATAGATTCCAGGCTGCTTTCAGGGAATTTGTAAGTGGGAAGAGGATGCCATGAAGTTTTCTATTTATACAGGTTGTTCTTTAAAAAATTGTTTGATATTTTTGTTCTGAGAAAATAAACCAACCTGAGCACTAAAGCTGGCAGGACTTGTGCCAGTTTATTGTGCAAGAGTGATTAATGCCTGAAAGGAGCTGGAATTTAGAATGGGGTCTGTAGAACTGGCTCCCTTCATGGGCGACAGGTTGTTGTGCTCTTTGTTTTGGCTGAATGTTCCTGAGAATGTTGATGCTAGATTTAAAATTACTGAATAATACCAGCTTTGGAGCAAACTCCAGAACTCTGTGTGCTCAGAACATGGGGCTGTGGCTGGGATTGAATAAATGCAGAGTCAAAGATGCTCTGAGGACTGGAGCCCCTCTGCTCTGGAGACAAGCTGGGAGAGCTGGGGGTGCTCACCTGGAGAGGGCTCCAGGAAGACCTTAGAGCCCCTTCCAGTGCCTAAAGGGGCTCCAGGAGAGCTGGCGTTGGGCTTTGGACAAGGGGCTGGAGTGACAAGACAAGGGGGAATGGCTTCCCACTGCCAGAGGGCAGGGATAGATGGGATATTGGGAGGAAATTCTTCCCTGTGAGGGTGGTGAGGCCCTGGCACAGGGTGCCCAGAGAAGCTGTGGCTGCCCCTGGGTCCCTGGAAGTGCCCAAGGCCAGGTTGGACAGGGCTTGGAGCAACCTGGTCTAGTGGAAGGTGTCCTTGCCCATGGCAGTGGGTGGAACAAGATGAGCTTTAAGGTCCCTCCCAACCCAAATCATTCCATGATTCTGTGACTCCACAGCCATACCAGCCAGGGCTTCCCAGCCATCCATGCATCACGCATCACAGGTGGCCTTGTCTGTCCATCTTCTTGGCCTTGCTCTTTCTCAGAAGGGTCTAAAACTGTCTCCCCAGTCAGAACTGGTTGGGCTGGCACTAAGAGAATTGTAGAAGAATGGAATATCCTGAGCCAAAGGGACCCACTAGGATTATCCAGTCCCGCTCCTGCTGGAGGAGAGTATGTTCCTGAGCCCTTTCCTAGCCCGACACTAGATGGCAATGCCTCCTTCCTGCGGTCTTCAGGACTCCTTTCTCATGGCCTTTAAATCTGGATATTGGTCTTTTTCTGCACAAATTTCATGGTAACTCTGATTGGGAGCTGATGCCTCTTCCCTACAAGAAGCAGAGAATTTTGTTGTGCTTCCTGGGATAAGATAGTTCTGAAGACATAAACAAGGCAAGTTTTCCAGAAGGGGACTGCTGTGCCTTCCTGGAGTTCCCTGACATGGGCTGTGCTGGCACTTCCCTGCCAGCCCTTGGGTCAAACAACCGTGGGCAGCTGGATCCATGAGTGGAAAATTGGCACATCTCTGTTCACCAATGACCTTGGAAAGGCAGGATCTCCTGGACCCCAAACTGTGGGGACAAAGCCCATTGAGGAAGGCGTTTCATCTGCTAAATCTGAAGTGTAGGAGTGGTGTGGCTGTTGTGACACAGTGAGGAGCTTTCTGAGCCTCTGGAAGGTCCACTCCAGTCCTGCTGCCAGTGAGGAGCTTTCTGAGCCTCTGGAAGGTCCACTCCAGTCCTGCTGCCAGCAGTGCACACTGCAAGAACAGCAGCCACCCTTCCTGGTCACCCAGGCCACACTGGTTACTTGTACTTTACCCAGAGTCCCTTTGCAGGTTAACAGGCAGTTTGTTGCTGTTGCAGACTTCCCATGGTGAAGTGGACCTTGCTGAAGAGCGTTTTTCCTTTTTTTTTTTTTTACCAAATTGGGGCAAAAAATTACTTTCCTGAGCTGCCTTTTTTTGTTGTTGGTGGTGGTGTTGTTATTAAAGGAAGAAATATAATCTTTTAGCCTCTGGGCAAAATCAGAGATGTGTTGGGATCCTGACTTGGCATTAAAGCAGAAATACTAGTCCTTGAGCAAAAGAGACAAAAATCTCTACAGAGAACCACACTTTTGGGGTGGTAGTCAAAAAACACCAACCTGGAGAAAAGTTTCCTACTGGAATTTGGCCAAAATACCTCCCTTTCCCCCCTCTATGAAACAGATTTTGACAAACATCTTCAGTGTGTTCCCTGGAGAAGCTGTTCTGAAGGTTGGTTCCAGCTCAGCAGTGGTCTTGTATTTCCAGTTTGGGTTTATCAAATGTCAACCTGCAACTCCGCAGCTGTGCCGGGTTTGCTCAATTATGAGATTATCTGATCTCAGGTGAAGTTTTCCTGGCATGGCTGTTTATCCAAACCTGAAATGTCGTGTACCCTCAACCCATCAATCCAGCAGCTCCTTGGGCTGCAAAGGTAAAGCCTCTGAAGCGTGAATCACAACCCCTGCGTGTCACCTGAGCGTCTCCTATCGTGTTGTCCTCCCCTGCACACCACTGACCCCCAAGAACACATAAGGGCAGTGAGATCCCACTCCATGCCTGTTCCCTCCAGTGGCAGCTGGTGCAGAAGCCCTGGAGACTGTGGGTGGGGGTCCTTGTGCCCCCCCCTCCCCCCTCCCCAGTGTGGGCTGTGCTCTGCCACGGACAAGGGTGGGCTGAGACTACTGGCAGGCGACCAAAATGTGGGATGGCTGTGCTAAACCTGAGACAGCCAGGGGATGTGAAATAGGGATGCTGGAAGGTGCTCCAGGTTGGGGCACCTCCTGTTACAATGCAGGCTGGTCACAGGTTTCCTCCAAGACACAAGCTGGTGCAGTGGGAGATGCAGCACCTCTCCAAACCTTCCTGGCATGTGTGGGGATGCTGGTCCCATCAGCTCAGCCTGGGTGTCTGCTCAGCACCCTCCCCATGGCCAGGAGCAATCCTGCTGATCCCAGGGGCTTGAGGGCTCAGGTCCCACCACCACCCCTGTGCTGCTGACAAGGCAGAGGGGAGGCTGCAGGCAGGGACCAAGGGCCCCCATGGCATTGGATCCCCTGGATTCGTACAGGGGCAGAGGACTCCCTGGGGTTCTGGAACCCCTTGAGTCGCTGGGCCCCCTGTTCTTCTGGGTTGGGACAGGAACCAAGAACTCCTATGGCACTGGAGCCCCTGGGTTGGGACAAGGACCAAGGACCCCCATGGTACTGGAGTCCGTTGCCTCACTGGGCACCCGTTCCCCCAGGTCAGGACAAGAGACTCACACCTTTTTATTCCAATGGCTGGCTCCGAAAGTCATGGAAGCAGAAACCCCTCTGTGCTGCCAGCCGCGGCCAAGCCCAGCCGGGCACGGAACACACCAGCTCCATGCTCCGCTCCTGGCCCCTCGTTTGTGTTGGCACCAGCCGGAGAGCGAAGCCGGTTTAATTGGCAGTTCTGTTTGTGGCCAGGGTGTTATGAAAAGGTTTTCTGTCTCCCTCTGTAAGTTCCCCTGAATATGTTTTCACTCTTAATATAATATTCACTTCATTATTAGCTGAAAGAGGCTCTTTTCAGAGAGGGCTTTTTTTTTCCCCTCTCCTTCCAAAAATACATTAAACTGCCCCTTCATGCAGCGCTGCAGTGAGGGCTGGGATTGTCTACTGGACGGGAAGTGAGAAACCCGACAGTAAATGGGATTTACACAGAAATTCCTTTCTTCCCCAGTGTGCCGGCAGTGTTGGCTGGGTAATGGAGGAGGCGGCTGTTGCTTACGGAGTGATTGGGGGTACCTCACCTCCCTACAGCGTGGTCACCAAGGGGATTCCCCCCCCCCCAAGAAGAGCAGATGCTCCCAGGGGCTCCCAGCGCCCTGGGCTTGTGTTTCCAAGTGCAAACCCCTCCAGCAGAGTTGGGACCCAGCCACAAGGATTCTCATGCGTCCCCATTCAGTGCTGAAAGTGTTTCCAGCATCTGCCAGGTTTTGGAAGCTTGTTCTCTCTTGGGTGGGTTTGAGGGCATCGGGTGCAGCTGGACCCCCATGTTGCCATCTTGTGTTGCTGCTCTTCATGACTTTGCAGCTTCCGTAAGGTTTTTTCCTCCAGCTTTGGGAAAATCCCTGTAAGCTGCAGAAGCAGTGAGGGTGGTATCACATGCAGAGCATCCAGCCTGGCTCAGCCTTTGGGATCCAGGGGAAACAGCTCTGCTTCCCTCTTGCCTGAGTTCCTTGAAGGGCACCCACAACCCAGCCAAGCTCTGAGTTCAGTTGTTTGCCATATTTAGGTGGTTTTGCAGGGTCATGCAGCCCCCGATGCCCCCACTCAATGTCCTCAGCCCAGCCCAGCTGTGAATATCCCAGGCTGGGGCTGCCTGTGGGGTTGTGCCATCCCAACCCTGGCCCCAGGAACTTTTGGGATGCCCTAAGACAGCTAATTACAGTGGGGGGAGGTGGGGAGGACACTGGCCAGGGCAAAAGGGTCCCCTGAGCTGGCGCTTGCACTACTGCTATGGGACACTGGAGATCCCAGAACTGGACAACCTGTGGTTTGAGAGTCAAGGGGCTGAGGAGGAGGAATGTGGCCTGGCTGACAGGCACAGGCTTGGTTTTCCATGGCCTCACATTTTCCTGCACTGGAGGTTTGCAGTGAGGGTAGAAAATGTGGTGGGAGGGGAGAGGAGTGGGGCCCCTGGGGGCTTTGGGATGTGACCTGCCTGCCAGGGCAGAGCCCATGGCAGGGACATGGACATGGCACACACCAAACACCGATGGACTGGGGAAGTGTGCCCGCTGAGGGTGGTTGGGGACAGGAGTTTGGTGGGAAGCAGGGCAGCACCACAGGCTGCCTGGCCTTCAGCTTTCATGGGATGGGCTGGCACCCCCGGGGCTGACATGCGATGGGAATGCTACAGAGGTGCCAGGGGACCCACCAGAACATGGAGCACAGGGCTGGACACAGATTTGCTGCAGTGCTGCAGCTTCCTCCCACCACCCAAGGCCATCCCTTGTGGCACACAGATATCCCAAATCCCATTCAGACACCTCACTGCTGCTCCTGGGGTGTTTGCAGCAAACCTGATTACTGGGAGCCATGAGCTCGCTGCAGAGACACTTGGACTCACCTAAGAGGGCAGCTGGGTTCTGCCCTGAGTGCTGCTAACACAACCCTCTGGCAGCCACAGCCGGGTGATAGGATGTGACATTTCCTCAGGCCATGGGATGTGGTGTTCCCTCAGGCTGGGCTCTGCTGCAGACCTGGAGGCATGTTTGTTTTCCAGCCCTGGATTCTGGGAGTATGGAGAGCTGGTGGGATCTTCAGCTCTGCCAGCCAACAACAACTCCCTGCCCACGGCTCTTTTCCCATGGAACAGGGCAGGATTAGGGATGGAGAGAGGGGAAAGATAACTCAGGGTACCCTGGGGCAGGGCAAAAGCAGGAACAGGCAGGTTGAACATCAGGGGAAGAGGCTCAGCAGGGCACTCAGGAAGCTGGCATCTGTTGTCTGGTGCTGCTCTGGGATGAGATCATGGAATCACAAAATGGTTTGAGTTGGAAGGAACTTTAAAGCCCATCCAGTTCCAACCTCGTGCCATGGGCAGGGACACCTTCCACTAGACCAGATTGCTCCAAGCCCCATCCAACCTGACCTTGAACATTGCCAGGGATGTCACCTCCAGCTGTCGGCCTCCCCAGTAATAGCTTTTGCCCTGCCCATCTCCTCCAGTGACCAGCACACGCCGGGGAAATTGGTGCTATTTGCAGGGCCAGGAGAGGGACAGGCTGGAGTTGGGAATGGGGACAGAGAGGAGCCACCCCAGAGTCCACCCCAGCACTGCTGGAGGAGACCAGGGATGGGTGACCCAGCTCACAGCCTTGGTGACACATCAAAAAGCTCATTTCCTCGCCTCCAGGCTCCTGCCCAGTGATGCCAGTGAGCCCTCACTGCAGCCGCTGACCTTTAAACAAGGTGGTTGGAGACATGGACGTAGCAGAAATCCCTGAAAGATTATTTGTTTCTCACAAACTATATTTAGACACCATCAGCAAAACCCAAAAGTGCTGAGTTTGGCTGAATAAATCTGGGAGCTTTGTGTTTTTTTCCCCCTCGAGGAGAACAGGATTAGCCAGCAAACGGGGAATTGTGTTTTTGTTTGACATACCTGAGGGTTTCCACTCCAAGTTGCTGTTTTGAGCTCCTGGTGCCGTGCTGCTGCTGCTGCTGATGGACCTGACATGGCAATGCCCCATCTTGTGAAGATATTTTTTGGAAAAGAAAAGGAGCAGCTGACTCACCCACCATGGTGCTGCTTTCTTCCTTTGTTAAACTTTGTTTATTTGAATATTTTCAGAGATGTTGGTGTATTAGGGTGTTTTTAAGATAGAAGTAGGTCATGCTGGTGCCACTCCAATACAAAGTCCTTCCCTGGTGGGATGCACCCCTCCAGCTCCCTGCCTGCATCCACCAGTGCTGGCCCAAAGGGTGGGTGCCCCAGGGAGCCAGGAGGGTTGACATGCTCCTGACTGGTCTGAGTGGGGCTGCAGGGAATGGCAAGAGGTCATCTTGCTTGTCTGGAACACACTTGGGTCATCTGGGGTGTAATTCTTTGCTGGTTTGGATTCCCTGTGCCTAAATCCCATCTCCCCCAGGGAGACCAGAATCAGGTCTGAACTTCCCAATGGAGTGGTTGGGGGGGGGG
>VXAZ01006825.1:282140-331524 GCA_013399875.1 Gymnorhina tibicen
GTGGGTGCTGTGGCATTTTGGGGTGGGCGGTCGCGGGTTGGAGCTGGCGGGGCTGGAGGGCCCGCGGGGGCGCGCGGCGCGGTGCCAGCCCGTGGACATCCCGATGTGCCGGGGGATCGGGTACAACCTGACCCGCATGCCCAACCTGCTGGGGCACGAGAGCCAGCGTGAGGCCGCCCTGAAGCTGCACGAGTTCGCCCCGCTGGTGGAGTACGGCTGCCACGTTCACCTGCGCTTCTTCCTCTGCTCCCTCTACGCACCCATGTGCACCGACCAGGTGAGCGCCAGCATCCCCGCCTGCCGCCCCATGTGTGAGCAGGCCCGCCACAAGTGCGTCCCCATCATGGAACAGTTCAATTTCGGCTGGCCTGAGTCACTTGACTGCGGCAGGTTGCCCACCAAGAATGACCCGAATGCCCTCTGCATGGAGGCCCCTGAAAATGCCTCGGCTGCCGAGCCCCACAAGGGACAGGGGATGCTGCCCGTGGCCCCCCGGCCCTGGCCACCTGGCACCGCTACTGAGGGACGGGGACCCAATGGACTGGGGGCCTGCGACAACCCTGAGAAGTTCCAGTACGTGGAGAAGAGCCTCTCGTGCGCACCCAGGTGCTCCCCCGGGGTGGACGTGTACTGGTCCCGGGAGGACAAGGACTTCGCCTTCATCTGGATGGCTGTCTGGTCCACCCTCTGCTTCGTCTCCACTGCCTTCACCGTCCTCACTTTTCTGCTTGACCCCCACCGCTTCCAGTACCCTGAGAGACCCATCATTTTCCTCTCCATGTGCTACAATGTCTACTCTGTGGCCTTCATCATCCGCTCTGTGGCCGGGGCCGAGAACATCGCCTGCGACCGGGAGAACGGTGAGCTCTACATCATCCAGGAGGGCCTGGAGAGCACAGGCTGCACCATTGTCTTCCTCATCCTCTACTATTTCGGCATGGCTAGCTCTCTCTGGTGGGTTGTCCTCACCCTCACCTGGTTCCTGGCTGCTGGGAAGAAGTGGGGACATGAGGCCATCGAGGCCCACAGCAGCTACTTCCACATGGCCGCCTGGGGCATTCCAGCCATGAAGACCATTGTCATCCTCACCATGCGGAAGGTAGCGGGGGATGAGCTCACAGGACTGTGCTATGTGGGGAGCATGGACGTCAGCGCCCTGACCGGCTTTGTCCTCATCCCCCTCTCCTGCTACCTGGTCATCGGCACCTCCTTCATCCTCACTGGCTTCGTTGCCCTCTTCCACATCCGGAAGATCATGAAGACAGGTGGCACCAACACAGAGAAGCTGGAGAAACTGATGGTGAAGATCGGGGTCTTCTCCATCCTCTACACCGTCCCGGCCACCTGTGTCATTGTCTGCTACTTCTATGAGCGGCTGAACGTGGATTACTGGATGCTGCGGGCGCTGGAGCGCGGCTGCCTGCGCCTGCCTGGCCGCCGTGCTGCCAACTGCTCCCTTGAGGCCTCGGTGCCCACTGTGGCTGTCTTCATGCTAAAGATTTTCATGTCGCTGGTGGTGGGCATCACCAGTGGGGTGTGGGTGTGGAGCTCTAAAACGCTGCAGACCTGGCAGAGCCTGTGCAACAGGCGGCTGGGCATGAGGACGCGGGGCAAGCCCTGCAGCGGGGTCAGCTGTGGTGGGGGCCACTGCCACTACAAAGCCCCCACAGTCATGCTGCACATGTCCAAGACGGACCCGTACCTGGACAACCCGACTCACGTCTAGAGAGGGGGGCTGCCTCCCGCGCCGGGGGAAGTGGTCTCACGGGTAAGGGGCAAGGGCAAGGGCTGTGTGGCGGCAGGAGGGACACTCCCAGGTTTAGCGGGGTGAGGCTGCGGGACCCCCCCAGCACCACTCACTGACAAGTAGCTGCTTTTTCCTAGAGGTTGTTTTGTTGTTGCTGTTGCCAAATCCAGTGACTCTTCTAACGCTTTCTTTGGGGGATGGTGGGGATGGGGCAGGGAGAGGAATAATCCATCCGTGTTTATTTAATTCTGTAATTTATTTTAATTTTTTTTTTGATCATTAGCTGCGAGGAATGGAAAAAACAATAAACCCTGGATGTGTTATTTGATCCGAGCCTGGTGCTGTTTGCAGGGATTCCAGGGGGTCAAGAGCTCCCCCATGGGATACCTCCCCCCCCCACCACCACTTTGGGGGCTTTCGTGTCGGGCCAAGCTATGCTGGGCCATGCCTCTGGCAGGAGCATGGTACCAGCGGGTGCCTCCATCCAGTTCCCCTCCGTGGCTTCCCTGGGGCCGGTTCTGCCTCCCGGCAAGGAGGAAGAGGAGGAGGAGGGTTTTCCTGTGCTGTCACACTTACGAATCATCTTTTCCACTCCATGCTCTGAAGGTGATTTGTGTCGGTGCCATCGGCTGCCGGAGCCTCAGTGCCAGGCTTTGAGGGGGCAGGCCAGGGGCCAGGGAGATGGGCTGGGGGCACGGGACCTTGGGGCAGGGAGGGCTCAGCTTTGATGTCCCCCGCAGAAGCACGAGGTGCGGGTAATGGAAACTTCTGGGCAGCTTTATTTATCCCCCGCTCTGGTTACAATCCCAGCTCGCCTTCCCCATTGTCCGGAGGGAAATTCAAGCCTCAGCTGGTGCTGGCGGGGCTGGCGGGGGGGAGCCAGGGCTGGCGGGCACAGGGCGGGCAGGAGGGTGGCTCTGCGGGGGCTCGGAGGAGGGGAACTGTCCACCCTTCCCCGAGACATCCTGAGGTGCTGGCAGGGGCCAGCTCGTCTCTGCAGGGGTTTGGTGGGGCTGTTTTGCCCGACTGTCCCCAGCGATTTGCCGGGGGTTCCCAGTGCTAGGGAAGAGAAGTGGGCAGGGGACTGTGGCAGGGGCATAGGCAGCACAGCGCCTGTGGCAGGCAGGAGCTGTAGGGGCAGCACAGCTCTAGTGATGCTTAGACTTGTCCATCATCTAATTACCTGTTAATTAGCCAGCCTGCAGTCTGGGCAGCGCTGGGCCCCAGGGAGGGTCGACCCTTGCCCGGGGAGCAACAACCGAGCAACGGACTCTCTCTCCAGCATTCAACCTGGCACCCACTGCTCACCCCAAGAGCCCTTGGCCCCAGTTCTGATGAAGCCCTTAGGGCTCAGACTATCAAACTGTGGCTGGAGGACAGGGGCGAGACTCCCCCCCAGGGCTGGAGTGGGGGCAGGGGCTGGAGTCGGGGCCCCTCACCCACCATCAAGCTGTGCCAGGGCTTTGTGCTGCCGGGACTGATGTGGTGAAGCACCTTTAATCTGCTCCCTGCCGGGATGCCGGGAAGGCAGGAGAAGTCGGGTCACTGAGCCGAGAAAAGCCTTTTCTTCCCCCAGGAGTCGGTGTGGCGGATGAGGTGTGAAGGAGTCCTCAGTGCCCATGTCACTGGGGGGACACCAAGGGTCTCTCACCAGGTTTGGGTACCCCTGGCTGTGCTGGTGGGCATCCAGCCCCTTCCCCAGGCTGGTGGTGATGATGGTGCCAGGGCAGGGACCCCACCTGCCCCCAGCACTGGTGGGCTGCAGCCTCTGGAGCTCCCTTGCCTGCCACAGGAAAGTTTGTTTTGGGCAGAGAAAAGGGCCGTGACCTGGGGCAGGAGAGTCAATATTGGCTGCGGGACAGGCTCCAAAGTCCAGCTGGGGAGCTGGGCATGGCTCTGGGTGGGGGCTGCCCAGGAAGGGGGCACAGGGCCACGTGTTCTCCCTGTGTTCTGTCCCGGGTGCTGAGCCCAGAGCCAGCTCGGTTCACCTTGTGCGCCAGGCACACGGCCCAGTGCTGGTGCCCGGCTGGCGGCACCCCTGGGGACAGGCTGCCCTTGAGCACCCAGCGCTTGCCAAGGAGCGGCTGCCTCTGGAGCGCTCACCCAGATAACCTGTCCCAACAGGCCCCTGCTATCGGGCCCGAGAGGCGCCACCGGCACCCACCACTGCCTGCTATCAGCCCCGGCAGCCCAGCTGGCTCCACTGGAGGCTGCCAGTCCTGAGAGCTGACACAGTTCCGGGACAGTTCCACAGAGTTGCAGAGCGGAGCTGTCTCATGGAAGGATTGGCCCAGGCACACTGCTGGCTCCTAGTCACAGTTTCTTTCAACCCCGTGCTGTGGGGCTCAGCCTCCCTCTGTACCCCCCCCCCACACTTAGGTGTGTGCTCATCCCTGCATCCCGTCTCCATCCTCCTCAAAGCAGCCCCAAGGGCACCAAACGCCTGCCTCCGGTGAAGTTCCCCAGCAAGAGACAAGTGGGGTTCAGTACTGCCCAGGCCCCACAGGACAGCCCCTGGCTTGGGATGGCTGTGGAGACCAAGGTGGGATGGCTGCGGAGGGTGGGACAGGATGGCTATAGAGGCTGAATTGGGGCTGCCAGCTGGGTAAGAACAGGCCCAGGATACCCTGAGGTCCTGGTCCAGCTCAGCATGGAGAAGTGGAGTCTCGTCACTGCTGGCACTTGCTGAGCCATGGAGGTTATCCACCCTCACGTGGATGGACACTCCCTCCAGGTTTGAGTAGCAAAAGGAAAGCCACTGTGCTCTGGGAATGTGCTAAAAACCCCATTACCCAGACTATTAATTAATTATTGAGAATTAAGCCATGAGGAAACCCAGGGGGCCAAAGTTGGGCCTCATTTTCATTTTCTCAAGGCCATGCTGGAACTCCAGCAATCACAGGAACCCCCTCCCCCTCCCCGGGTTTGTTGCAAGGAGTGGGTGCAGCAGGGCTGATGATGGTGGTAGTAGGGCCCCAGCTGCCCGTCAAGCCCCCACACTGCCCTGCCAGGTGTGAGGACAGCTATTTATAGCCCTGCACAGGACACTGATGCCATGGAGGGGCTGCTATAAAAAGCAAGTCTCCAAAAAGGTCTTGGAGCAGATGCTGCTGCGAGATCTCTGTGCTGAGGCCTGGAAATGTCCCAGCTGGAGTAACTCAGATTCACCCAGGTCCTGTTGCATGGCCAGCAAGCCAAACCACCTCCTGTGGAGAAGGGATGAGGCTTCTCCAGGGAAAACAGCACCTGTCCATTGCCGAGAGCCTTCAAGCCCTCAAACCCATCAGGATTTCCCATGCCCAGCAGTACGGGGCCTGGCTGGAGCACTCCCAACTCAGATCTGGCGTGAGGAGGAGGGTGAAGACACCCAGGAACCCTCGTCCTCCTGGCAGAAACAAGCAAAGCTTTGGCCAAACCCTTTGTATCACAGCTGCAGGCTGTCACAAGCACTGGGGCATCACTGCTCCAGCTGTGCTGCCCTTGGAGTTCCAAGTGTCCCTGCTGGGCTGCTGGAGATCAGGATGGGGGCCTGGGACACAGCAGCAATAATCCTTACTGCAAGCATGGCTCTGCTTGCAAAACACACCCCAAAATGAGGGAAGAGGCTTTGGGGGCAGCCAAGCCTTGCTGGGGTGAAAGAACAGACATCCCAACTCCCCCTCATCCTTCATAGTCCCTCCAGGGGTACCCAGTGCCACCCTGAATGGAACAGGAGGACAACTGTCACACTGGCAACACGCAAGGGACAAGGAACAAGGACTGCTCCCCGCTCCAGGGGCAGGCAGAGCACAGCCCTGTTCCTTGTCCCTGGGGAGGGAGACAACACACCAGCAGTCTCGGAAGCTGACCTGATCCTGACTCACCATTCCCTTACTCCACAGCTCCATTTGCCCTCCAGAAATGTCCAATGGCAGCTCTGGGAAGGCAGAGGCAAGCAATCTCAGACAATCCCACAACAGCACAGGGACCCACAAAGAACTCACACAAGCCAGGTTTACAAACACAAGTACATAATGTTTATTCTTAAGTTTCCAATTTATTACAAGTACAGCCCTTCGCAGAAACCCCCTCCCCCCAAATGACACTGATTTTTAGAAAACGTGCAGTTCCAAAGGTTCCACCATGTAGGACCTGCAGGAAATGTTCTCTAGGAAACAGGACAAAACAGCCTCTGAAGGGACGTGCGAGATACAAACGTCAGTGCTATTCTGTGGGGCAGGGCGTGAGGCTAGGGAGAGGGAAGGGGCTGGAAACCTGCCTCATCTGCAGTCATCAACAGTCCAGAACTGAAAACAAATACCTGTTTAAAAAAACCCCAAACCTAAAAAGTTCACAAAACTAGGCTGCAATTTGTAATCAATGATTCTTTTCTTCTCAAATCCCAGGAGCTCCAACAGCTGCTTCTGCTTTTCTGTTACAAAACTAGCACTGAGCAGCCCCTTGGCCCATTTATTCCAAATCAAACAATTCTGGGATAAGAAGTTCAAGCCCTGATTGTATGATCCAAACCTGTCACGATGGAGAGGAAGAGAGAATAAGAAAACAAACCTTTTTCTTAGGGAAAAGTCAGCATGTGGGGCAGCAGGAGCTGGTGCTGGGCCATAGCACAGGAACGAGGGTGTTACTACAAAATGTCGTGAGATTGTGGCTGACAGGGACTGGGATCCCCCTCTCCCCCCCCCCCCCCACCTCGGTCCCCTGATGTAACTCCTGCTACTGGTAGGAAAATGAGTTCTAAAGAGGGGGAAAATATAAAGCAAACACGATTTTATATAAACTGTACATGTGCCAAAGCAAGACAAGGGTATCTTACAGGTGTTCTTTGTACAAGATCACAGCTAGAAACAAGCCACTTTCAACTAAAAAATTAATTTAAAAAGTTACACAGCACATGTTTCTGCTGCTCCCCTGGCCTTGGAGCTTTCCTTGGGCTGTGCAGACACCCACACTCTCCAGTTTGCTGCTGGCACTCGGTGCATCCAAAGGGCTGCATGACCGCATGCAGGTCCAGGTGAGCAGGGAGCCTCCTCTTGGTGTGTACAGGTGGGCAGCTGAGCTCAGAGCCCTCCTTAGACTGAGACCTCCAGGGATTGCTCCCCAAGGGAAAGCAGGAGCACCCCAGAGCAGTGGTGTTGGGATGCTGGTGAAAGCTGGACCGCGGTACACCTAAGTGCTTGCTTGCCTCACGCAGCCCGGCACTGGGGCTCGGAATTAACACCATATAAATATATACATACAAGCCCAAGTAGCCCATTGGCCTGATGGCACCCAGTCCTTCTGTGAAGCAACACGATCCCACCCCTGCACCAGCTTGAGGCTGGTGTGCTCACATGACTGCCAGCAGAGTCCCACCGCACTCCGGCTGCTTGCAGAGGGCAGGAAGCGATTCATTCCAGGAAACCGACAGTGCCTGAGCTGGAGCAGGCTTGGTGTTCCTCCGCCCAGCCAAGCTTGGCCAGGCCCTCCCCTTGCCCTCCCCACCTTCCCCTCCTGGCAGTACAGACTCGTGAAGAGCTTTGTGGATTTTGGAGGAAGCATTAAGTCATCGCCACTCAACGGATGACGAAATATTTGAGGAAACTGCAGAAAAATTTAAACTAGGATGGGCCCAAGGGAAGGCTGGATTAATAGAGAAGTGCCCACTGCTTCTCAACTCCCTCCAGACAACCCATCCGAATGCCTGGCAGCACCAGAAGGCCTGCTCCAGCTCTGGCTCTCCCCCTAGTCTCTCCATCCCTCATTTCTTCCTTTTCCGCCCCCGGGAATGTTCAAGGGGCTCTGACTCACTGTCCCCTTCCTGCTCCTCCAGTCCCTGGCACCTGGCGGAGAGCTTCTTGCGCTTCCTGCGCACATACGTGTGGCCTGGCAGGTGTTTGTGCACCATGTCAATCAAACACTGCTCTGTCTTCTCCAGGCAGGACAGTACATGACTCCCGTTCTGGTTGTAGCGCTCAGCATTGGAGAACACCTGCTTCATATCTGAGAGGAACTCCTGCACGGAGCGATAATTGCCACAAGAGCACTTGCTCTGCATAGTCTGGAAGTCCATGGGGGTGCTGATGACCTCAAAGTAGTCTTCAGCTTCCTCTGTGGTCACTGGCTCCCTGCCAAAGGAAGAGCCATAGTGATAGGAAGAGAATGCCAACCCCGGCACCACTGCAGAGAAGTAGGGTCCCCCCACCCCTTCGCCCCTGTGGCACCCCTGACCTGCAGCCCCACAGTGGTGCAACAAGCCCAAGCAGTACCTCAACATGATGTATTACAGACACATCAGCCCTATGGCACAGGAATGGGCAGGACAAGAGCCCAGGGAGCTGGTTCAGGCATGGGGAAGGTCCGTACCTTCCCTCAGGCACAGCACCTCCGTGCTCCAAAATTTCTGGAGGCGGCAGAGAACACCTACCTCCTTGCCCCTTGCCTGCCACCTCAGAAGGGCACCATGTCTTCAGTCCAGCAGAAGACTGAGAACATGGTGGTTTCTTCTGGAGCAGCTTCTTCCCAGACATGACTTGCTTTTGGAGGCCTAAGTCTCCCAGGTGGATCTGGCAGGACTGCATCACAGCCAGCCCACACCCCCACACTGCCTGTGGCCAGTCCTACCCATAGAGGAGGAGGATGCCACTTGCCCTCACCTGAAGGGCCAGCTGAAGCGGTACTTGATCAGCTTGCCGAGGATTTCCTCACACTTCTGCAGCTCAAGGTTCTGGCGACGCGCTGTCCTCTTTGTTTGAAGGACCTGCCCACACAAAGGGTGTTGGTAAAAGGAGGGAACTGCTACAGGCTTTGGGGTTCAGCAAACAGCCCTGAGGCCAAAGGAGCTGGTTCTTAGCACAGCCAGGACATTTCTTCCCCGTGAGCATGGTGAGGGGCTGGCACTGGCTCCCCAAAGGAGCTGTGGCTGCCCCATCCCTGAAAGTGTTCAATACCAGGCTGGACAGGGCTTGGAGCAACCTGGTCTAGTGGAAAGTGTCCCTGCCCATGGCAGAGGGGTTGGAATGAGATGCATTTAGGGCCTCTTCCAAGCCAGGCCATTCTGTGATTATGACATGCAGCAGCCACTTGGGTTCAGGACAGGAGCTTGGTGGGAACGGCTCAGCTCTCCTCTGGTGGCAGGCAGGTTTTTCAAAGTAAGTTCAAAGACAAAGACAAGTGTGGCCACAACAAGCAGCCAAAAAATGAATGCCAGCAAATGGAGAATGTGAATTCCCTCTCCCTGCCTTCTCTTGAGCTTGTGGCAGGCAGCATCCCAGGCAGAGGGAGAAGCAATTGTGCTGCCGTTCTGCCCTGGCAGAGTTGACTGCGCCATTTCAAATCCCAGGGAGCAGCTGGTGCCTCAAGCACTGCTGTCCCTGCACAGGCTCAGCACAAGGTCAGTCGTGTGCCCAGGGGCCCAGCACAGGTCACACCCAGCACGGGGACATCCCCTCAGCTCCCAGAGCAAAGCTCATGGGCCATCACTGCCAAGGAAACACTGAATGATAGGAACGCTCCACAGCACAGGGCACTCACTCTTCTGACCCAGCTCTGGTCTCTTCCCAGGACAAATGATAAATCCTGGCAGAGTCCTCTTCTCCGAGCCAGTGTGCTGTCAGAGACCCTGACCCAGCTGTTCCAGTAAGATTTTCTGCACTGAAATATCTCTGTGCTAGCTGTGGCTGCCTATGCTGGGCTTGCTTGCCCTCCAGTGTGTAACACAGGCCACAAGCCAGTTCCCCAAACCTAGCATGAGCAGCAGTGAGCCCACAGACCATGAGCAGGGAGAGTGACAGGACACACCAGCACTACTAGTGCTGGTCACAGGACAGATAGCAGAGCTGCAGGGTGTTGTGACGTGGGTGTGGGGCTGGAGTATCCTCACGTATCCCCCATGGCGTGTTGCTCCCCAGAGACAGTCGCTGCAGCTCCCCCCGCCCAGCATGCACAGACTGCTCTGTGCAGGAGCCTATGGTTTTATTCTTTAAATGTCAAGTGAAACCTAAACCGGCCAAATTATGTCCTGGAAGTTGGGGAGTGACCATACGGACAACAACTGCTAGAAAACGGCCAAGGCTGGGGAGCAAGGGTCCAGCATTGCTGGCATTCCCTGGCCATCCAGGACCCCCCTCAGTTCCCCCACCTCTCTGAAGAGACATATGGATACTATTTAAAACCCTTTAACAAGCTGCAGGCTGCCTGCTGCTCAAGGGGACAATGTGTGAAAGCGGCTGGGGAGGGATGCCTGGCATATCTGTACTCTGTCTGCAGCGGGCCCTTAAGGATATGTCTTCTTTGTTAACCCAGCCCAGCCCGGGCTTCCACTAGGATTCAGGGTATTTCTCTGCAAAGGGGAGGGAGGAAGCATGCCACCTGTTTGGTTTATAACTCATGATGTGAGCAGTCTCCAGGGAGCAATTTGGCTCTTACCAGCTCATCGATGTCTGCACCGTTGACAGGTGCTGTGCGCTGCCGGGGTCCTCGCACAGGGTGCAGCGCCTGCTTCTTTCTCTGGTGCCTTCCCTGCCTCGAGGAGTATATGGAGCCCTGCTTGCCCCGGGCTGCCTTCCTGGGCCTCACTGAAACAGATAAGCCATGGGCTTAGAGGACTGGGTGCATCTGGGAGCAGACACCACCAGCCCTCTGCCTCCCACACCAGGCTGAGCCTTGCTCAGGCTGGTGAGCCCAGGGACCACCCAGCCTCATGTCAGCTGTGCTCTCACACCTTCTCCAGAGGGGATCTGTGGGTCATCACCTCCTGCCCAAAGAGGCCTTGGCTAGCAACAGCCTGCTGCTAAAGGGTACTCACACACAGCAGATCCTCAAGCTCCAAGGGAGACCTGGGAGCTCCCAGATCATCCACTGCAGGTCACAGCAAACCCCTCTGCCTGCAGCACCAAGAGACCCCGACACATCAAGGCTTGAGGGAGAGACAAGGAAGCAATGCAAGGACAGACAGTTGTCTCAAACAGCACTGCAACACACCCTCTAAAAGCACCGGGAGCAGAAACGTGGAGTTTCCTCAGTCTCCTGCTGCCCCTTTGCTCCTCACCATTTTGGGGATGGGTGCTTTTCCAAGTGGCCTACACAGTGGGATAAACCAGCTGGTAAGGCCCCTGAGAAGGGAACTGTGTGCAGGGGGAGTGTCGAGTTACTGCAGCTGGGAGCCACTCCATGCGCTGCAAGTGGGAAACAATGGGATTTTATTCCCCAAGACTGGGGCTGCCGCATTACATCCCTACAGAAAGGCACTTGCCTGTGTGAGTCTGCCTGTCAGAGCTCCACACGGGTGGCAATGCAAGCATGCTGACGCACTCCCTTGTCTTAAATTTCTCCCATGACCCTCTGTATGAGGAGAATGTGTTTGCCTCCCCAAGTCAAACCCCTTCCACCTGACCCCAAGTCCTTGAGCAAGCTGTATCCAGCACACTGGATACCTCAGCTGCAGCGTCTGATCCAGCCCTGTCCCATAAATCATCGTGCTGGGCTCCCCATGCTGGGCGTGTGGCGGGACCGCGGGACGTCCGCCTGCTGTCACTCCGCTTGTGTGTCAAGCGTGCAGCACGTGCTAAATGTCTGACAATCCAACATTCTAGGTTAGATCCCTCAGGATAAACGCCATGAGGATCAATGTGACTTCTCTATTAAAACAAAAGTTTTCCACAGTGACCTTTCCATGTTAATGCTCTTTAAAGCCAGGGGTTGCATTTAGCACTTTATTTTTAGTGACTGTAACCCTCTTTTGCTATTGTTTGGAAAGCTTGGCTCAGCTCCTGCCTTGGCCATGCAACACAGGCTGAACACACTCCAAGTGTGGACATGGATATGCCGCAGGACAACAAGCAGTGTGCATAGCCGTGGTATCAGTGAGCCTCCCTGAAACCAGAATAAAGCAAGGGAACCAAGGCTCAGGCCTGGATGGAAACCCACAAAAGAACATGGGATAATCCTCTGGGTCCCAGTCTCTGGATTCCATCTGCCCTGTTTAAGACAACCTGCAGTTAATGTTATGTCAGTCAAGGGCAGTTTGACAGAAAGCAAATGCTGGCAGTGTGCCATTCCCAGACTGAGCTTTTCAGTGCAGCAAGTTGCCCAACTGAATCAAACTCCCCTAAAACCAAAGTGGATACACATATTAAATATGTTTAGGTGAAGAAGCAGACACTGAGGAGTCTAGAAAACAGTCTTTTATTCCTCCCAGCTGCCTAGGAATGCTCCAGTTATGCATCCCAAGTCGTCTCTGTATGCAACCAAAGGGTGCTGGTGGGTCCAGGCCACACTACACCTGGAGCACTGTGCCTTCCCCCTGGAATAAAGAGAGGTAGTGCTAGTCCTATTTCAAAGTGCCTCCTTGCCAAATCACTATAGAAGTCCTGCACTCAAGGAGTTATGAACTGGTGAGAAAAAGAAAAGCAAGGAGAGGGGGCTGTGGTGAGAGCTCCATAAGCATTTAAACACCTTCCAGCGTACAACAAATCCTGTAGGCGCAGAGACTGCCAGACCCAGGAACTGCTGGTGCTGCTGCGTCTCTGCTGACTCCTCCACCCCCCTGCAGTCTCTACTGACCCATGACACCCCTCTCAGCCCTCAGAACGGTGTAATCAGTGTTCCCAGGGAGTGACTGGGCAGTGAGCAGTTTCAATCTTTGCTAGTGCTGACTCCATCACAAACGGCCAAGGGTTCACTCCAGCTCCCCAAGTAACCACAGCACAGCCACAGCCTTCCCCTGTGACATCTCCCAGTCCTATACCTGCTCTGCATGAGGAAAAGCACAAGTCTCAAATAGGATCAATATTTCAGACACTGAAGGCAGAGGGTTACTATTTTCTGTTATTTCCCTACACGGTCAAAGCCTTACATTTTAGTCCGGCAACTTCATATTCTTCCTCCTCCTCTTCCTCCTCAGCATCTGGTTCATCAGAAGCTTCCTCACCTTCTTCACCTTCATCTTCAGCAGAATCCTCTGCATAGTTCCTAGAGAAAGGCAGGTATACGTGTTTGTGGTACAAGAGCCTGAGCATCAGTGGCCCCAGGCTCCCAGTACTGTTTGGGCTGTACAACAAACACCAGGCTCAGCCCAAGGCAGTTGGCTGTATTCCAGAGTATCAAGTTGTAGCTACAGCTCAAAGGGCACTTCCCTCGCTAAACATCTGGGCTGAAAATTCCCAACAGCTGAATCTGGGCATTTTTTGGTATTCTAGGCACCATGACCACAGGGCAGGGGATTTTAAGATTGTGACTGCTGTGTAATTACTCCTCCCTGAGAGGATGATCTGCTTTTTACCCAGGTCTGCAGACCAGGCCTAAAGAGTTTCAACAGGGAGTCTTTTTCCTGCTGGAATATTTTCCCTATACTAAAGGGAACAGATTGCTTTCCTTATACTATGGGAAACAGACTGGTGAACAGAACATCAGGCTCCTCACGTCCTGAAGTCAGAAGCCATCCAGACTCCCTGCCCAGCACATTCTGGCTTCTCACCTGTGTCTGTTCAATCATTCATAGAATCACAGAATGGTTTGGGTTAGAAGGGCCCTTAAAGCCCATCTTGCTTCAGTCCCTCTGCCATGGGCAGGGACACCTTTCACTAGACCAGGTTGCTCCAAGCTCCATCACTTCCAGGGATGGGGCAGTCACAGCTTCTTTGGGCAACCTGTGCCAGGGCCTCACCACCCTCACAGGGAAGAATCTCTTCCCACTACCCAATTTAACCCCGCCTTCTATCAAGAAGAATGTCAAGGAAGCCATTCTCCCTTGTAAATAGTCTATCTTTTTTGTGGGCTCCCTTCAGGTACTGGAAGGCTGCAATTACGTCACCCCAAAGCCTTCCCTTTTCCAGGCTGAACAATCCCAACTTCTCTCAGCCTTCCCTCATTGCAGAGGTGCTCCATCCCTCATATCAACTAGGTGGCCTCCTCTGGACTTGCTCCAACAGGTCGATGTCCTTCCTGTGCTGGGGATCCCTGAGCTGGAGGCAGCACTGCAGGTGGGGGTCTCATTCAGACCATTAAAAACCAGCATGCACAGGCAACAGGGGACACAGGCAAAGCTGCTGTGGGAGTCTAAATACCCTGGAGAAAGAGGATCTTGAGCAATAAAAGGAATAAAACTTCCACAGCACAGGGGGTAAAAGATCGGCCAGGCTGACATTCTTTTCCTACCTCAGCCAGGAAGACAAGAGCGGAAAGCAGATAACAGGACAGGTGCTCCCCACTTGATGGCTCTGGGCCAGGAGCTGAGCAGCTTGCAGGTGACTCTGCCACATCAAAGTAAGTATGAACTCAGGCCAGAACAGCTGCCTTTCAGCCCTGTTATTTCTGTACAAGCCTGAGGAACTCTTAATGGTGTCCAGGGAGTAAGTAATACTTTTAAGGCCATACACCACCTGCATGGTACTGGCTGGCACACCTCTATTGTGCTGCTGCTCTGCCAGGGAGGATCTGTTGGCTGCTTCTGCATCAGGTGCCACGCAACAGCCTCACCTCACTAACACATGGGGGGATGCAGCACAGTCACCACCAGCACAGGACACTCACTGTAAAATGCTTAAGTTCCAGCTTGCAACTCAAAAAAAACCAATTCAACCCCTTGCTGTCAGGAGGCAACTACTCATATCTGCCACACCTCCTCAAATCATGTTCCCTTTGTCACATTATAAAGTGCTCCTGTCTTGCTAAGGTTATCAGGTCCAGAAAACCATTAGAATGGCATTTTGTAGCCTGATTTGTAGTAGCAGAGTAGGGACTGAGCTGCAGCCTGGAGTAATGTCTGCTCTAGCTTATGAGAACACCCCAGTAACCCAGCCCAGGGACCCACAGAACTGCAGTGCCACCAACTACATGAAGAAACAACATAACCAGCAGCTCAAAGGAAACAACAATCCTTAGTTCAGCTAATTTTGGTGGGTGTTTTGCACATGTTTTCATTTCCAAACCTGAGTTATTTATTGAAACTCATGAACTTGTACAACACAGGTGTGCTAAACTTACAACCTGAAAAAATTGCTTTTCTTTTGTTCCAGTGCTGTTTAACTGGGTGATTTCAACCCTTTTAAAGGGGTTTTGCTCAAGGCTGCTTCGGGTCTTGTGAAAACAGGGCCAGGACTGTGCTGTGACAAGGCTAAGAGCAGGAGGGTCACTCACCTGCCTCGTGAGCTGCGCCGGGCTGTCGAAGGCTGGCATGCTGGGCACTGCCATTCCCCATCTGGGATCTCGTAGAGTGCTGGCCGCAGGCAGAACAGGTGGAAGGCCTTGTTACACTCATCACACAGGATCAGCTTGTCATCCTCACCTAGGAAAGTGCAGCTCACTTGTAACAAGGCCACAGCCTCACTCAACCCGAGAGGCAGAAGCTGCTGCAGTGCTGGAGGGCAGGACTAAGCAAGGGAAAGATGCAGAGTCCCCTCTGAGGGCAGGGACCCTTTCTCTGATGGCCTTCCTTGGGGATCCTTCCTTCTGTCCCACCACTACATTTACGAACAGCAGCACTTAAAAACAAACAAAACCAATGCAAAGTCCCTTGCCCTGTGAAGATTTAATTGGGAGGCAAAGACAGAAACCTGCCAAAGAGGTTTCACCCAGACAAACATGGGGAAAGAGAAGTTTGCTGCAAATATGCCCCGGAGCTGTAAGCTAAAAATGCAGATATTCTTGTTCTATGTTCGGTCTGGTTAACCTACACGGTATCTTCTTTCTACTCAGGGTAACAAGGCTACACTGAAAATCAGTATGCAGCAGGCCTAGTCTCTCTCTGTGCTTCCCACTGATGAAGGGAAACAGGGAGACAGTCCTGAGTCAGCTTTCTTTTACTGAAGTGGAAAAAGAAAGTGCAGAGGGCTTGCCAGCTTGTCTTTCTCTAACATCTCAGCTCTTAATTTCTGTGAACTATCGTGTTAGTCTCAAGTGAGCCCCCCTCCTTACTTCTGCGTAGAAACTCCTCTCAACAGCAGGTAGGATAGTTTTGGCACTGGTTTGGAATACCTGAGGTTCCGCAGTGAAGGTGGATTTTGCACAAGTTCAGCCCTTATTTCTCTGAAGGGGTGGATGGCAAAGCCTTTTGGTAAACAAAAGCTGCCCAGCACTCCCAGAGCTCTGCCTGCCCTCATTTCCCACTACAGTTTCAGCAAATATAAAAGTGGTGAGGCAGAATGCACCACCAGGATCTTTCCTCCAGGCTCCCATCCAACGGGAGAGGTTATGGCAGAACAAATACCAGGCACCCTGTCTCTGCTGGTACCCCTTTACTTCTCCCTACACCTAGAAGGGTCTAAAGCCCTTCATTCTACGGTGCACACAGAGAAAGTATCTCCTTGTCAGCTGTTTGGTGACTTCCCCAGCTCATTGCGCAGTTCTGCTCCCACTCTGGCCTCAGAGCAGCAACATCCCACCTCATTTTCCCCAAAATAACTTTCCCAATGTCTCCTTGCTTGCTCCTTCTCTAAAAGACAGGACTAACTGGCAAGGCTCAGAGACCCAAAGACCATTCCAAAAATGAAACTAGGGAATGGACAGTGGCACAAGTATTCCCAGAAGGATTTGTAGATGACTTTTGTCCAAGTACCCTAAATATCCAGGGGATAGCAGCTCTGCAATGCTCTGCAATACTGTGTACTGGTTACGTAAGACTGGTTTACTGGAGTCAGGGTCAAATGTTTCTGAGAGATCAATGCCGCTGACTGTACATCCTGACATTCAGAACTTAAAATACAGCCACAGTCAGAGTGACAGACTGTAAGGACACAATGCCTAAGCAGAGCAGAGAGGTGACAGCATCCGACTGTTGCACAGGCAGGAATTCTGTGGGACAGGAATGTGTACCTTTCTTGCGACACACTTTGCATCTGGCATTCTCTGCTGACATATCCCACTTGATACAGGCATCCAGCATCCCCAGAAGTACATGCATACGGGAGAAGGTCTGGGCCTCACGGATTGCTGTCTTCCACTTCTCCATGGCTGAAGCAACCTGCAGACAGACTTAACAGCTTACAATGATGCACAGACAACAGCTCACTTCAGTCTAAAGATGTTTTTATATCCCTTAGCTGGGGCCCTTCATAACCAAAGCTCAACTCTGATACTTCTTTCCTTCTGTGTTACCTCAGCAATCCTGGTTGTGGTTTATCCATATCCAGTCTCCCTGGACCAAACAGTTTGTTTTGTAACAGTCGACCGTTTTGCAATTCATGGTCAGGCTGAATCAACCTACGTGAACTCCACTAAATTCTTGCTCTGAAGGTCTAACACAAATAATCAGCAGGCTAAGAAAATAAAAGGCAGAAATCTAGCGCTGTAAAATGTAGGATGAAAGTTAGGGAACAGCTGGCAATCACAGTGGAAGGAAGATTGAAGCGGCCTGTGCTGCCCTCCAGTGGGTACCACAGAGGCACCTGGATTTCACCAACACCCTTGGGGTCCCCGAGCTGCTCAGGTGGCAGAGGGGACCCTGTGCCACCAGCTACAATCACACTGCACAGGCATTTGGACCCTTCATACATGAAACCAGCCTCTTCCCTGAGACAGGATGACCTCAGTTCATCTGAAATCCCAGAAACTGGGAATGAGGATGACAGCATCAAAGCTGAGCTTTGCACCAGGGCAGCTGCCAGGGTCTGCACAGAACAAGGCCAATGGGAAACCACACACCCAGCTCAGGAGGTTTGGAAATACCATTTTGATAAATCGGAAATGCAGCAGGACAGAAGTTATCCAGAGCCACGTCCCACTCCAATGGTAATCCTGTGCTCTACAACAATGAGGTGATAGCCCAGACATGACAGGGACATAATAGGACTCAAGTTAATGTTCTCTTACCCCAGGAGAATGAAAAAACAAACAGTGAAGTGTCAGATGGGAAAATCTAAACTCTGCAGCTGACAGCAATTTGGGAGCCAAACAAAACCCGGGAGTTTTGCAGAGTTGCACATTCTCCTCTGACTGAATTTGAGGAAGCACAGCATATATTAGATGCTTGGAAAAACACACAAACTGTTCTGAAATGCCAACATCCCTGCTGTTGTTGCTGGTGTGGATCCTGGAGAACCACCGGAGACAAACGGAAAGCTGCCCAGCCCACTGTGGAGGTTACACAGCTCTGTGCTATTTCTTCGCAGAACATTGTTGAGGTGCTTTGCATACTGTGTAATTGATTTTCCAAGGAACTGTTCCATGGGTTTTGCTGTTAACATACTGGGTAACTGCTGGGCCAAGATAAATCTGCAAAAGCTGTTGGCAAGTTTTGCTGAGATATTTCTCCCCAAGTCTGTGGAATTTAACAGATTTCTAGCCTTGCTTCCCAAGCATCAGGAGACTGTGGCATTTGAGCAGCACCAGTACCAAGGGAGTTCCAGCTGCCAACAAGGCAAAATGGGAGACTGGAAGAAGTTACTCAAACCCCCTCCTGACTGGATAGGAGCAACCTAGCAGGAAAAACAAAACAAAAAGCAACCCCCAAAATAAAAGGAGAAGTCCTCAATCACATGTCAACCTCAGAGTGACAGAAAACACCTTCTTTGGTAAAGGTGGACAAGCCTCCGGATAGAAAGGCTCTCATCTGGCATCCTGAGCTGAAGTCCCTTGGAACAGCTGAAACTGGAATTACTTGGTTGTGAAGCCACTCTTTGAGGGATTGTCTGCAGGTGCAGACTGACTCTGCCCTTGCATACACTTCTGAACTCAGGTCACAGGGGCGATAGCCCACCTGTAACCCACCCATATTCTTTGCTCTGTTCAGGCTGTTGTGATGCAATGTCATGCTGCAAAGAGGTCACATATTCCCTGTCCTGTTCTGGGACACTCCAGCATGCTACTGCCACTGGAAATGGGAATGTTTGCATCAACAGGGGCACCAGCCTGATTTTCAGGAGCAGCCACAAGCCAGGTCTCACTCCAACCCTTTGCCACTCAGCAGTGTGAGCTCCAGCAATGCAGCTGAGCCTGCAGGAACCCTTAGTACAGGCAATTATGTCAGCAAACAGGTGCCTGTTAAGCCATAACTTGTTTCTCACAGGGAAAATGAGAAATACCCATACCACAGGGCTCCAATTCTTCCTCTACAGTCTGGAAGTACATTGAGTGTGTTTTTCCAGTGCGGCTATGCTGTATTTTACCTGCTACGTGCTCTCAGTGCAGTTCTGGCTCAAAAGGTTTCATAATTCTTGGCCTATGCAAGAGATTTTTCTTCACAACAGTCTGCCTGGCAGTCAGGGATTTTCGTCAGATAACTGTATCTAAGTTTCAAGGATCTTTAAAGGTCATCTGTAAAGGTTTTCTGCTTTGGCAAAAAGAAAGCTTATTCCAGATAAACTGAGGAAAAAAAATTTGCCAAACCAAACAAACCAACAAAAAACCAACCCCAGAAAAGTTGAATATTGCTTGTACCACCACAAAGGTCTAGAGAAGTCCGAATGAGAAAGTAAGCACCGCACTGCATAAATAAATGCTCCAGAGAGATTGGCATGACACTAAAGCCAGTGCTCAGGGGAGGGAGACCTGCACAATCACACACTGCGACTGTGTTGTAGTAAATCTGATGCTACCCTGAGTGTGCCCTACAGGTACAGCCCTCATAGTTACAGCTGTAAGGCAGATAGGAGTAAGGCACAATACAGTGCTGCTGTAGAAACAGGAAATGTGCTGATCCAGGCCCTTTCTGCCGATTTTTACAGCACTTCATTCTGCTGAGAGCTTTCACGATACAGCATCCTCCCATTGCCCTTGCACTTAGGATGGAAGATTCAAAGTTAGCAAAGTTTAAATACTTCAGGACAACTGAGGAATGTGAAAATTTCTAGTGCCTATCCAAATTATCCTACTAACACAGCAATGGCACAGCCTAGCAAAGACCTGATGTTCAAACAGGGGTTCAGCATATACTGACAGAAGCTTTAAAAAAACCCCACAGATCCACACCAAAAAAACTACCCCCATCATCAGTCATAGAATCCCAGAATGGTTTGTGTTGGAAGGAACTTTAAAGATCATCTTGTTCCAACCCCCTGCCATAGGCAAGGACACCTACCACTAGATTAGATTGCTCCAAGCCCCGTCCAACCTGGCCTGGAACACTTCCAGGGATGCAGGGGCAGCCACAGCTTCTCTGGGCAACCTGTACCAGGGCCTCACTACTCTTACAGGGAAGAATTTCTTCCCAATATCCACTCTAACCCCACTCTCTTATCAGTGTGAAGTCATTCCCCCTTGTCCTGTCACTACATGCTCTTGTAAATTAGTCTCTCTCCACCTTTCTCACCTACTCCCTTCAGGTAAACACCTAATATTTCTTTTTTTTAAGTTGGCACTTTCAAGTACTTCTGCTGATCCAATTCTGATATTGTTGCTTCTGCTGAAGTCAGTGATCAGTTAGGGCAGAGCTGAGGGCAGTGGGGAAACTCTTGTCATGGGGCATTAATATCCTGTTCAACTTAGTGCCTAGAAACTACCCCTGAACACAAGTACCTCTGTTAAGGTGAAACACTGGTGCAGCAGAACTGCTTGCAGAACCCTTCCCAATCCTCTGCAGCTCTTCTCCATCCCTCTGATTAGGAGGGATACGTATTTAGACTCACAGTACCACTTTTCTCCTGGAGGCACATGCAGCTTGTTTGCCCAGACATCTCCCCAGGTGCCTCCACACATCCAACAACTTGTATCTCCCTCTGCCTTATGTGGTATTTACCTGAATCTCACTCCCTTGCAGTCACCAGAACCTCAACACATCTCTCCTTTTCTTTGTGGACCAAAGCATCATCAGTCCTCTCTGACAGATACAACTCCTGTTAAGTTCTGTGAAGATGCTCCATAATGTACTTTTATTTAAGAGGAACTGTATGGAGGGAACTTGGCCCATTTCCAACTCACAGAGAGAAAATTAAGTAACTCCTCACTATGATTTTTATTTTCCCCATACATTTACTAAAAATAAACAGGGAACACCTGGCCTCATAAACACCAAACCCACTCAACTGCAAGTCTGAAATGGGAGGAAGCTGCTAAAGATTTAGTACCCCATGAAATGTACTGCTACTGCTCAAGGAGTTCTACTGCAAGACCGAAACAGAGCCCTGAGGTGAACAATACCTTGGCTTCTTCTGCCATTTTCTTGTCTTCATCTATCTCCTCAGCCTTGGCAACGTAATCCTCTCCTTGGTGTTTCCTTCTCTTCTGCTTGGGGGCCATGAAACCTTGCAGAAACTTCTTAACAACACCAGCCTGGAGCGCAATCACACACTCTCCAAAATCCTTTAGGCTCTCTAGAGAGTACACCTGTTGGGAAGAGCATACGATCCCGTAACAGCTGGATATTACTCTCCCTGCTGCTTGAAGTGGGTCTGCAAATGGATACCTGTGGTACCTAATGCACTGGTTACCTGCCACACTTGGTTATGGAATCAGCCTATCGCTGCTGTCTCAACAAGACATGCTGGCTTTGATATAGAAGATAAAAATCAGCTATGGAGTTCAGCTCCATAAAGAAGTCTGTCATGAGAATACGGAAACAGGACAATTGAAGAGGACACTCAGTTCCAACATTATGACCCACCTACACCTCAAGCCATCAGCTGTGTGATCTTGAAATAATTGTTTAAAGGACAAATGAGAAAACTGATTTCCTGCTCCTCTTGTCTGAGGAGAACAAAAGACTGAAAACCTTCCACAGAAAGTATCATCTCACATTTGTCCTGTTCAGTACTTCGCCTGTTCACTCACTTTTGCTTCATATTCTGGTGTCACATCAACATATCCCAGGCCTCCCTTCTGCAGCCGCGTTGCAACCTCAATCAGATCACTCCGGAGATAGTTCAGCAGCTCCTGGTTGCCATCACAAGATTTGAGGCCCAAGTTCTGTTTCCGAGCCAAATGGATGGAATGTGTGATGTCCTGATACCTGGAAAATCAAACCCAACCTTTGAGCACAGGCAGAACACTGCCCTGGGAGCTGGGCAGGCTCTGGGACAATGGTCTCCATTGGGGAGCTATGAGCTCCACCAGTGCAGAACGTTCTTTGTAAGACACATGAAAGCACGTGGCAGTTCTGGCTCAGAGCAACCAGCACTGCCTTTGTTCCTGGTTCCAAGGAGCAATTTAAAGACTGACAAAACCTCCTCACTGTTCAGAGTGTTATTTATCAAGAAACTGCCCAAGAAAACCAGTAATTACTCAACCTCAATATCCTCCCCTCTTCAGCATAGAAATAATCAAAGCCCAGCCTGGGATGCTGCCCCAGGAATGGCAAGGATTGCTGTGCCAAGGGCATGTTCTGACTTGGAGAAGGCACATGTAGAAGAACAAAGAGCAGGCTCACTTTTTCTCCAAGCGCTCCTTGAGCTGGCTCTCCCTTACTCCTTGGGGGTGCAGGCAATCCAGCAGCTCATCCAAATCCTTCTGACTGTCACAGAGAAACCTGAAAGACAGAAAAATGCACCAAGATCACCTAAGGTATCCCTGTGACAATACAATTTCTTCTTCTAAATAGCTCCCAAGGATCAGCAGGCAGAGATAAGAGGTAACCTATATCCTGACCCCAGGGAGCAAGGCGAAACACTTCCAGGAATGCTGGTAGAAAAATTCTGACTCAGGTTGGCCTTGTTTCAAGGTCCCCAAATGTAGCCAATTCCAGGGAAGAAAAACAGAATCAAAATAAACACGGAACTACTGGTTTATAGATGTATTTTCCCTAACAAATTTATTTAAGTGTTGGTATTTGAATCTAGTCATCTACCCCAGCGATTCCATTCACTAGTCTAGTTTGTTTAAGTGATCTGAATGTCATGTTAGATGTACTAGAAAAGAATAACACACCACGCACTACTGACAGCATAGCAATTTAATCATATTTTCTTTCATTAACCAGAAGTCCCCAGATTAAAAAGGGGATGTCCTGGCTGATCCCACAGCTGCCGCTGCTGCAGCTGTGTGCCTGTACAGGCTCTGTCTCTGCAAGTGCACAAGTCCTCCTCTCTTAAGTTTGTCCAAACTCGAAAGCTCAAGTGCAGAATCTGAAAACCATATTTGTTAACTTGAAACTTTCCTGCTCAGGAATCCTTGAGGACAGCGATGGCCATCAGCAGTTAGTCCAATCTAAAAGGGGAATACTTTTGCACAGTTTTCTAAATCAGGTATTCTCTCTGCAGTTCCAGAGTACAATCACGTTCGCATGCTGGGTTGTACATTTAAATGAGTTTTAAGACAGCCTGAAATTCTGCGCTTTCCTTCTTTTCTTTCCAACTCTATTACAGGAAGCCATGGAGCCTCCTCACCTGACGGGATGGGGATTCAACCTGAGCTTCAGAGGTTGTTTACAGAAAATATGACTAATTCCCTATCTTCTATAAGAGGATTGCTCATTAGAAGAGGGAAGACAGGAGCTAGGAGAATCGACTTTATATGGAAACAACTGCAAAGGACCACTCTGTGATCCTTACCAGAAGATTCCAGATCTAATCTTTCTTCTTGGGCACAAGCTCAGATGAGCCAAGCAACAGCTAGAGAAAGATACTGTTGTGGCTCCTCTTGGAATACCAGTCTCCACAATGCTTATTTTTCTGGCAGAAATACTTACTAAATACCATATCTGAAAATATTTCATAATTCTAGTATGGTCCTACTAGGGCAATGGCCTCCCAATTTGCATTCAGCTAGGAAATTCATTACTCTAATAAATCATGGGATTGATTGCTCAACAATGGAAGGAAACTATTTTTCAGCCAGTCACCTGCTTCAGTACATCTCACCCTGTGGAGCATCCTCAACAGATCAAAACCTTTGGGCACCACTACTCTCTGCACCCCTCCCTGTGGAACAGGACAGAGCAGCTCCAGATATCCTTCACCCACTGGAATCTGTCACCACCTGGGAATGAAATAAATCACTCTCCAAACCATCTGCCCTACGGATACCCAGCACAGGAGTATTTCCCAGACACCTTGAGATGGGTTGCCCAGGTCGTGATGAAACAACATCAGACACTGCTGGTGATACATCATGGAATCTAGCTAGAAGAATATCCAAGATGACCATGCCTGAGTCTTCTCTGCTTTCTATCAAAGGGGGGAACTCACTGCACTGTTTTGTCACACTATAAAAAGGAAAGGGCACTGGAAACAGTCTTCATGTAGCATTTGTATTCTCCAAAGCATACAAACACAGGCTAAGGCAAGAGGGAAGACAACACAGGCTGCTGGGCAGCTGCAGAAAACAGCTCCCACCCTTTGAGGAAAAGCCAGAGTTAAGCCCTGGCACAACTTTGCTCCTGCTGAAAAGGACATGGGACAGGGAAGGAAGAACATCTGCAACAGGTACTTAAGTCTTCCCAATTCACCCTGAGAGTAAGGACTGGGATTTCTGGGAGAGGGAACTGATCTACTTAAGCCTGAACTCAAGCCTGATCTGCAAAATACAAACATATCAGAGACATCATGTTAGTTTGATTAGTGACCCCTTGCTGCTCTGTGCAGCCACAGCTCCTGCTTCCCAAACTAGCTCCAGGCATTCCCTACCTGTAGGAACTACCTGCACCTCCAACTGGAGCTCAACTACCTCCAGGCTGGGAGCATGGACATGGTAAGACAGGGCTGGCATTTTCAATGGGGAAGGCAAAAGTGAGTCTTACAGAGAGGGATGGTTAAGACAGTTGGTGCCCTTCATGTGGCCTGACACTGCTTAATCACACACTTCAGAGGGATAGGAAAGATCCCTTTGGGAAAGTCAACAAGACCAGGTAGGGGGTCTTCAAACTGATCTAACAAGGGGGAAATCCTGACTGGTGTAAGGGTTTCCTGCATTCCTAAAGAACAGCCTAGATTCTCTCCTGACATTTCTGGTAGCACAAGCCAACAGACTGGTCAGCAACCACAACAGAAGGGACAAATGGCACAAGCATCAAGTCAAAAGGAGCTCCCAGTATTCACTTAGGCTGAATACTCCTACCTGTTCTCAGGCTACAGGCTGCAAGGGACAGAGAAAGGTCTAAAACCTGGACTAAGGAATGAAATTAAGAGGACAACATCTAGAGGAGCCCAGGACCAGTACCTGCTCTGGAGGGTTGGTGGAAACAGGGAAACTCCATCTGTAGAGTATAGGCGTGAGAATGGAGTCTGTCAGCACCCACTCATGGTTAACTCAAATTGTCTGCTGAGGGGACCCGCCATACCATGCTGAATTCCTAATAGATGAAGAACAACGGGAGTTACTCTGCAGAGATGCCACTGTGTCCAAAATTCAACTCCTTTCTGACCAGGATGAGCAAGAAGTCTCCTACACACTAATATCCTGCCAAGGCTGTGATTCCCCCACGGTTCTTGCAGGAAAGACCAGGAAGTACACAGCGCACAAGCACTATGGTATGGACAGAGACTTCTTCGGAGCCCATGTGCCCAGAACAAGGAGATTTTTAGTAAGGATCAACATCTGTGCAAGTGGAGCACAAGGTGAAGAGAGGGAGTGGTCCATTTGTCTGGAGAAGACAGAAGGAACCAAGTGTTTATGATTCTGCACTTTTAGGACAGAACACTGGACCCTCTTCTTTTTGGAGACAAATACTGAAAGCAGAACAACTTCCATGAGATACTGTTTGTGTAACTCTTGATAGAAGTATAAATCTATTTCTCCCTTTATCAGTGCCCTACCAGCTCCCATCCTCAAGGGAAAAAAGGGCAGGACTGCAAAATACAACTATTCAGAGTTAATTTGGTGTTTAATTGCAAAGTCTCATCACTCTAAAGTATAAAAAGGTAAAGCTAAAGATGCTCTATGTGCACTGTAAGGCTACTCAATCCCACATACCACTAGGAAAAGAGACAAACAGCAGGACTTAAAGCAGAACACAAAGAAATGAAACTTCCTATGCAAATGCCAAAATTGTAAGTTATAGCTAGACAAGTCCTTGTATCCAAACAACAGGACACATAGATATCCAAGGACTACAGTGTCGGCTTGGGGCTCCTCAGGGTGTCCAAGGACAATGTGCAGAAAGCAGCCAAGGAGGAGACTCTTCCATAACCATTTATGCTCAGAGCAGCCCTTGAGATCAATGGCAATGGCCCCGAAGGAAAATACAGGATATATGGATTTCCTCAGAGGGAAGATCTAGTTCCTGGCTAACCTCTGAAATAACAGCTCCCAGCCTGTCACTTGGCTTTCTGTGGAAGCTTACAAGTGGTGGCAGCTGTCAGACAGATACTTAGCAAACAGACTCTAAGCAGTTCCAGACCTTTAAGGAAAAGCCTTTCAGCTGAGAGACCTTATTACTCAGCTGCAGGCATGGCTTTGGGTGCTCTCTGAGTCAGGGAGAGGCAGCCAGCACAGCACTCAATTAGAAGGGGTTATGTGTCCTTTGAGAAGCTGCCTCTGTGCCCCTGCTCAAGGCCCACACCTGGCTCAGATGTTCCACCTGCACTGCTGCCCCTGCCTGGCAGAACAGTGCACACAGGCACGAGACCCTCGTGAAAAAACAGCAAGTGCTGTGACTGACGGCACTTAAAAGTCCTTCCTAGCAGGGACGAGAAAGGACAGAAATTAAGGACACTGTGGCGTAACAGCCAGGCCAAAAAAACCCCCCACCCAGCTCAGTGTCTGATGTCCGAGTGAGCAAAAGGCAGAGCAGGTATGCAGTGACAGTTCTTTAACCTACCCCTCCAGACTGCAGCATCTGCTGATTTGAGGACTCCTCTGTGTGCCAGGACAATTACCTTTGTGCTTCCTACTCCTCAATGAACTCCTCTCTCAGCAATTTGTCCACTACTGCTTTGAACAGGTGCAGTTCACAGATCCACAGCAGTTGGTAGCAGCCAATTGTGCACCTCAGCTGCAGCACTTTCTATTTCAAAACAGCCATTTGCCAGTTTTATTTCCTGATCCCTCTTCTATGAAAGAAAACCTCTTTAGGAGACTTCCCCAGTTTCCTCCTGCATTACTCTCCATCTCCCTGCTAAACCTAGAAGTTTAGAGTATTTCTGTAATTTATTTAGTATTTCTTAGCCAATTATTCTCTCATGCAAAGAGCTTCCCTCTTCTCCTAAGGCAGACCCTGTAACAATAGATTTTGTGAAGCAGGATTGTTCCCCAAGGGGAAAAGAAAATTGTTTTGCCCTTAGTCTGTACTTCACCTTATCATTCCTTTTATGTCTTTCACTTCAACCCACCACAGGTTTTAAGTATGCTTTCTTACTTTTAACAGCTTCCTTATCCTGATGTGAACCACACTCAGAATCTTTTGTTATTGCTGCTACAGTTTTGTTTCCAAGTTCCTCAACCCTTTTTTTTTTTTTCAAAGGTAAGAGGCATCACTTGCTCTGACCATTTAGAATGGAAACTCCAAAGCAAATCTCTTTGGAAGTGTTTTGGGCTTCTGGCTGCCACTTTAAGCTTTTTTTTAAAGCAGCTTCTTAATTCTTTTTGTTGCTTCCTTTTATAAAAGGAGAATACCATCCATTATGGTCACTCCATACAAAGCAGCTCTTAGTGACAGAATATAATTCAGCACTGAGTGTGTCCAGGACCTGGTTCCAAGAGCTGCTCCTCCCAGGCTCTGACTGGTTACGCCATACAGCACTCCTGCCACTGTCACCACACTGATTTTCCTCAGAATGTTGTTGGGAGTTGCCAACCTGATTGAGCAGATCAAATACTGTGCTTTTTCAAGTTCAGCCTGGAGTCACAAGTTGAAGGAATTCTGTGTTAATTAACTCATCCAATTTGGCTCTATGCTGCTCTCAGTGTTAGCAATGTGCACTCTAAATTTAAGCTACTGTTTTCCTTACGGAGTTGGTCCTTCTCCTGGAACACACCTTGCCATCTCCGCTCAGTGAAGATCAGGTGTTAGGGGAGGCAGTTAGGAAGAGCAGGACTTCCCTGCGGACCACACTGTCCCTGTGGATCACACTCCCTGTGCAGCACCCATTCCCTAGGAAAGCCCAGTTGCCTGAATTCTGGCCATGTGCCAAGATGTGCAAAGGCCCATACTGGTAACAGGGTGGGGATTTGTCATGGGAGGATGGGGCAGTGAAGGAAAGCACAAGAACTCTGTGATCTCCTATGACCCGCAGAGAAGTGGCAGAGCAATACCAAGAATCAGCACTCAATGCTGATGGTTCGGATAAATCAAGACACCCACAACTTCAGCCTCTTTTACAGTTCCTGGTGGGGGAGCAGGTACATGTTTAGTAAAGTAGTTCTGACTGGCAACTATTCTTTGGAGACGAGTTCAACTCTATTTAACAAAGACCAAGCAACCCCACTGTGTGTCAGCAGTGGAACTCTGTGGGACGGACACTGCTAAGAGGGGAGCTGGAGGAGCACACACTTTGTGACAGTTATCCTCAGGGTTATCTAAAAAATACACAGTGCTCCACAGCAGTTAACAGGTAAAGCTTAGCCAGGGTTTTCTAGCATGTGGACACTGCCGAGCATTCCTTACAACACAGAGCAACATTCAACACAGAAGAATTTCTTTAAGGACACTGGTAGGGCCAATTACTGGAGCAAGTTACAATCAAACATGCTCAAAGGTAGATTTGATTCACTTAGAAGACACTGCTTGGCATTGGGAAGCATTTAAGGGATATCAGGTTGTCAACATGGAAGAATAAAATATTTTAAAAGCAATACATCAAAGAAGAATTTTAACAGCTTAATTTATACTGGCTTTGTATGATTGATTAGGTTGAATGATGGTTCCACTGCCTCTTGGACTGGCTGCCCTGTTAGCAGGGCAGTAATAGTATCAGCAACAGAGGCCTGGGGAGCTGCTGAACCAACCCAACTGCTCAGCACCAAAAGAGGAACAGGTTCGTAGCACGGTTTAGCAAAAGAAATCTGTCTAGATTCCTTGACCTCTACACTTTGAGTATTTTGCAGCCATGAAAGTGTGTGTTACCATAAGTTCTGGCCTTGCTTGGGAGTGGTGGTCTCAGCAGGCAGGTCTGTGGTGGGCATGGAGCGGGGCAGCTTGCTCCCTCGGCCGTCACTGCCTGTGCTCTTCCGCTTCTCTGCAAAAGAAAAGCACAGGCTCAGGTAGATTCCCGAGCAGCATTCCTACTATTCCAAATATATAAAACTAGTTTCACTTTTTAGCTGTATACTGACAAAGCACTTTGAGAACCAAAGCAGGTATAAGCAGCATGAGTTTTTATTTCTGAGCATCTCAGACAACACTCTGACATGAATTTAAACCTCTGCTCATTTAGGCCTTTGATTGTTAAGTTTCCAAAGGAACATGCTGAAATCCTGCCCATTGCCTGGGGCAGCAGCTGAGAGATTAAAACAGCTGGAAGCAAGGAGTTGTACAGGAACACAGCTGGTCAGTATTTGAAAGAGTTCACGTAAGAAAATATACCAATGGAGGAGCTTGGAATGATGCACCTCTAGCTCAGTCAGTCACCAAGACACAGGTGGCTGTAAAGTTACACCTGGATGAAGGATCTCACTGTAGATTTGCCCTGTTCCATTCCTCTACAGGTGTCTAGTCTGTCCCTCATCTTAAGACAATCCTACCAGGTGAGGGCTTGGATCTAACTCTGTAAGCTCTCCCATGCAGGACTGCTGCAGATGGACTCAGTGCTAGAATGTGATGTTCCACAAGCAAGAAATGATCACGACTGAAACTCAGCTGAGTCAGATTATTGCAGGGTCTTCTGTCCCAAGAACTACTTCCACACAAAACTGTTAAGTTTCCCTCTGTACAGATGGATGTTTGTGCATGTCCAAGCTTGCAAGGCTCCAGGACCCAGGGTCCAAGTCAGCCAGGCAAAATCACAAAGGAAGCACTAGAAGTTCAGCAAGTCCCTTTCACCTCACCTGCACATTCAGCAAAGGTGAAGAGCAGGCTGAGAGGAAGTGCAAGAGGGATATTTGCCAAAACAACCTCAATCAGCAAAGCTGTGCGTATCTAACAGGCTGCCCTGCTTGTTACTATTCCACAGGCCGATCTAGGAGTCTTGGTACCCATGGAATATCAGCACTGTGATGGACATCCTCACTCTGCAGCACAACTGGCTAACTGTGCTGGGGTCTGGCATGCTGCAACTCAGCAGGGTCAGGGTGAACCAGAGAGATGGTATCAACTGACATCAACCTCGCTACTTGTAGGAGAGACGGTCCCATGGTCCTTAGGTGGGACACTGCAGGCAAGTCTCCAGACCTGCAGCAGCAGAAAGGAAATATCACCAGCACCTCCTGTTTGCAGGCTTCTAGAGTTAAAAGGAGGCTTATATCAGAGTATCCCCATGAAAACACTCGGACTAGACAGCTTTCACACTTATGACTCCATTCGAACAATCAGATAGAGAAGAGGAAATACCCTCAAGAGACCATACCTCCAGGGCTGTAGTCCTTCTTCAAATCTTCCTTTTTCTGGTGGGGAAGGGTAAATCTGTAGTCTATACTGTCATGTACCCAGCCTTTCTCAATAAACAAGCCAGGAACCTCATCTGAAAACAGCCAATACCTGTAAGAAATGTGTGTTAATAGGTACCTGTCTCCTTTTCTGGCTAGTTACACACACACACACACACACACACACACACACACACACACACTCTCTCTTATTTGCACTGAGGGGACAAGCTTCTATGTGCTCGACTCACTAAAAGCTGAACGCATGCATATCTTTATATCAGCGCAGCTGAGAAACAGGGAAAGCTTTGCTTAGAATCCATTCCAAGAGCATTCCTGTGTAACAAACATGAAAAAAAAAAAAAGAAAAGATGCTAACAAGGTTCCTGAGCACCCAGTGCCAGCACCTGAACCTCCACTGGTCCTGACCTCCATGGGAAGGCCTCAAAAAGTTGGGCATGTAACCAGACACTACACTCCATATACACAAATACTTTCCCCTTCTCTCTCCTCCAGAATTCCATACACCCTCCCTATCAATCCCTTCTGGGGGATCATATCTGACACAGCGCCTCTCTCAGGGCACAGATGAAAGCTCATGGTAATTTCCTTTCCCACCTGTTATGATTCCTATCAGTGCCAATTGGGGTCCTCCGCATCACCAGCTTGGCTTTGGCAATTCCTTCCTGGAAAGTCTTCTCAGCAGCAGCTTTATGCCTCCGAATTCTTTCTTCCTCTGCTTCTTTCTCCATCCTCACTGTTGGAATCAGCACAGAGTAGCATTAGCTTTCCTTTATCGCATCCAGACATCAATACTGTCTTTTATTTTACTAGACCATGGGGGTAAAAAAATAGTTTTATTGGGGATTTTAGTTAACATTCTTTACAACCTTACACTCTTCAGTTTACTTTCTGCCCACCATTCTAAAAAGAACCCATAGATATATATAAAAAGAATGAAGAAGTCAAGGTGTAAGGATGAACTGGGCTGAAGAAACCCTGGATAAAAACCATCATATCACAGAATCATGGAATAGTTTGGGTTGGAAGAGATCTTAAAAGATCATCTTGTTCCAACCCCTGCCATGGTCAGGGACCCCTTCCACTAGACCAGGTTGCTCCAAGCCCTGTCCAACCTGGCCTTGGACACTTCCAGGGATGGGGCAGCCACAGCTTCTCTGGGCAACCTGTGCCAGGCCAGGTTGGACAGGGCTTGGAGCAACCTGGTCTAGTGGAAAGCGTCCTTGCCCATGAAGGGGGGGTGGAACACAATCAACTTTAAGGTCCCTTCCAACCCAAACCATTCTGTGATTCTTGGTCTCCAGCTAAGGTGCAAAAGCCAGGCTTCAGGAGGGATGCTCATCCCTCACTCATTTCAGAAGGGAAATAAAAACCTAGATGAGCTACACTGTCCACTTCTGTCTGCCCAGTACCCACATTTACAACCAATAAAACCCCAAAACTGTAGTTCCGAAGTGTTCTCTCTTTACATCCATACTCCTCAAACAGCACTGCTTACACAGAGACAAAGTCTGGTGTTGCAACTCGTGATTTTAGAGAGGTTTGAGTGGGCAGTTTATATTTATACAGCTCCATAACTAGTTCTTTAAAGCGAGAAACAGTAAACTGAGATTTATTGCCCAAATCCTGATCTGGGAGAAGGGCTATTGGCAACAACCTGACCATGGGCACAGCAGTAGAGCCAGCAGCAGCAGCAGCAACTGCTTTTGCACAGGAAATATCTCCTCTGTACCCAAGAACCAGATGATGTTTGGACATAAGACACATTTTTGGTTGTTTTCTGTTCCCAAAACAGATACTGTGTTGTCCAACATCTGTGGGCCTGCCATAGTTAGAAAGGTACTGAACAAAAGACACCCACAGATAAAAAACTAGAAGCAGGTATTCTTTTTTCTTAAATTTACAAATTTTAAGGTGCCATAGGAACCGCAGCAGCTGAATTATAAATCTCCAGTGAGCAAATCCCTTAAAACCAGACAATGCTTCTGAAAAGAGGCTCATTTTTGCCATGAAGTTATTCCACAACACACAAACACTCCACTCACTAGGTAATTTTTCTTACCTCTCATTTGTATTTCTTGTTGCTCCCTCTCTTTCTTGGCTTGGATGGCAAGGAGGCGCCTGCTCTTCACAGCACTGATCATATCATCAGCTTCCATTTCCACCCGGTGCTCTATTTTCATCATCTCGTGCTTTTTCTTTTCATTTCTTCCCATCATATGCTCTTCTTTCCCGTTCTCCTTGTTCTTGGCCACCATTTCTTTTCGCTTCTGTTTCTCTGCCCTCTTCTTGTCGTTCTCCTCCTTCAGGACAGCCAGGCGCTCTTTCCACAGCTCAGCTGAGGCCTGCTGCTTGGCCTCTACGTGGTCCTGCACCGAGTACGTCATTAGGATCCGGTGACACAGCGCTCCAAGGATCCGCAATTTCTCTTCAGGAGTCAGCTCAAAGAACTCCGATGTCTCCAGTTTCTCCAAAAACTCATCCTGTACCTCATTATCCTCAAAAGCTGCTGAATCCTTACTTTCGTCTACATTATCCGAGACCTCGCTTTCCTCTTGCACATCTGACTTGCGCAGGCACAGGCGAACCAACTCGGAAGCGGAATGCAGAGTAAGTGGGATTTCAGAAAGTTTCATTCCCAGCTCAGCATAATCCTCAGCAATTTCATCCTGCAGCAGGGTCTGCAAGAGAATGACCAGTACTCTGTTCAAGTACAGGAAGCCTCCCTTTTCTGCACAAAGGGCTTCCATCAGGGACACTGCTGTGATGGGATACTGAGCATCTGGCATCAATAACCCTGAGTAACAGCTCAGGAACTCCACCACCATGGCCACATCCCCAAAAAGTGTGTTAGGAAGTCCCTCCGGAGTATCAACCAGTTTAAAAGTAGGCAATGTCTTCCCTTTCAGATCCTGGTCCTCAAATCTCCTCTGTTTTTCCAGTTTTTCCTTCATCTCCTTCTCCTTCCGCTCCTTTGCTCTTTCCTTCAGTTTCTCCTTCAGCTTTTCCCTTTTCTTCTTCATGTACTCCTTCCGCTGTTCCTCAGTCATGGTGGCCCATCTCTTCCTGTGCTCCAGAAGCTCGTAGCGTTTCTGTACCAAACCCCGCAAATCCTCAGGAAGACGGGCACGGTCCTCATTGGAGAGCAGCCGAGCTGTTTTGGAGATGATGCAGGAAAGAGCACTTTTTTTGTCTTCCCGGTCTTTGTTTTCTTTGTAATAGGCAATGAGATGGAGTGCTGCAGGAGGCAGGTGTTTCTGGGGTTTCCTGGAAGATCCAGGGGTGCCTCCAGAATTCCTGGGAGCCCTGGACACCTTAGTGGTACCTTTAGCCATGTCCAGCAGTGTCATTTGTTTCATTTTCATCTTTGGGGTCTTCAAGCCTTTCCTGGGAGACTTTGCCTTCCCCGATGACTTCTGCCCATTCAGAACCCTTTTGCCTCTTTGCTTTTTGTCCAAGGATTTGTTGTTGCCCTTTCCTAGTCGGCTCCTCTTTGGAATGTGAAAGTTAGAACCAAGTTTAGCAGGTGACACAATTTTCATCACCTCTTCCAGCTCCTCTTTAGGACATTTTGTGTTCTTAGAGTTTTTCACCTTCAGTGGAGAGCCAATTATAGATTTTTCCAAATGCACGTGGCACCACAGGGTTGGACTCAGTGGCTGTCCCAGGGAAGGTCCATCCGCTTTGGATTTCTTAGGAAGCTTTCTGTCAGGTGACCGAGAGCTCTTCCTCTTGGTTGAGGGGTTGAGAGCCATATACTAAAATTAAAGGAAGAATGATTTTGTATTACTACTGAAAGGTAAATAAAGGTTACCTAGCTCTCTTTCTGTCAATTATTTTTGCCCATGTTTTAATGTTTTTTCTAATGAAATTGCTCATTGCATTAAGGGTAACAGGCTTCTGCAGTCATAATCAGAGTCAGAGAATGGCCTGGGTTGAAAAGGACCATAAAGATCATCTTGTTCCAACCCCTGCCCCGGGCACAGACACCTTCCACTCTAGACCAGGTTGCTCCAAGCCCTGTCCAACCTGGCCTTGGACACTTCCAGGGATGGGGCAGCCACAGCTTCTCTGCGCAAGCTGTGTCAGGGCTTGGACCACCCTCACAGGGAAGAATTTTTTCTCAATATTCAACTTAAACCTACTCTGTGTGAGTTTGAAGTCATTCCCCCTTGTCCTGAACAAATATTTATCTTCTGGTTTTAAAACAACACTTGACAAGAGTCTATGAAAAAATGAGCTTACTAAATGAACAAAATAGTGCTTTCTACACCAAAAGATGGATTTTAAAACAGCATATTTAATGGTATGGCATTTAGTTGGTTAATATTATATCTGGCTGGCTAGCTCAAAGGGCTGGAAGAACCCATTCCTGCTACATATGTATTCAGTAGTAAATTTGTAGTACCTGGCATCACTCAATGCAGCCCTGTACATGAACCAGGCTTCATGATGTCACATGCATCCAGGTCTTGGGCCTAAAACCTGACATTACCATATAAGGACTGTAGCTCTCCCATTTCTGTTACACCAGGAAATCATGTCTTTACTTGTAGACAAGCAATGCAAACTACTGGAAAAACTAAAAGGCAGTTGCATCTCAAGTTTTCAGAGCAGACCACTGTTTCAGACATTCAAGCCATGTCACCTCTCAAAAGGTCAACCTTCAAAAGAGTAGGTCTTCCTGTTCTGCTTCTCTCTGGATTTAACAGATATGTGGAAGTGACACCTGGGGACATGGTTTAGTGGTGGCCTTGGTGGTGCTGGGTAACAGTTAGGCTTGATGATTTTTGGGGGGCTTTTCCAACCTCAATGATTTTGTGATTCTAAAACCCAACCAGCACACTGAGGTCTCCGCCAAGACCCAAGGAATGGGTGGGAAAGCAAAGCAGGCACTTTTAGGAATTCTTACCTTATGTGGGTCAAGCAAGAAGTCACTGAATTTACTGGGGAGAGAGTATTTCTTCACTAACTCATCCTCCACGACCCACGGGGCGTTCTCACACGTGCCAGCACGTAGCGCATTGTGACGGATGAAGTACCTCAGGATCTCCTTGTTGGGAGGACGCTCTGTACGGACTAAGCTATCTGCTGGAACGTTGCTGATGATCTTGGAGATAACAAACAGACACACTGTTAATGATTAACTTCCACCCACATTATAAATACAGATCATATGGCTAAAAGGAACCAGGACCATTGTCCAAAAACTCTTCGCTCATTCAAAGCTCTCTTGGAAAGACTCAAACCAAACAGAACTTGCAGAACTGAGGCACACAGAGATTGGTAGGAGAATCAGATAGTCGTAACAGTAAAAACCATGAGTTTATGACGTAGATTTTTTGCCAAAACCCACTGTTTTATCTCTGACCTTCCTCCAGCTTGTGCTTGCTACTGACTTTAAAGCTTTTACGTTTTCATGCTTGATTTTTTTTTCTGAGACCAGAGGAGCAACTCTGCACATGGTACTCATTGAGGTCAGCACTGCCTTGCTTGTCAAATTAGCAAAGAGCAGACAAAAAGCACAGAGCAGTGCTGCAGCTACCCAGAGCTTTCCAAAGCACTGCCACCTCCAACTCAGAGCAGCTTGGTCAGGACACCAGCAACAACTGCCACTCACGATTTCACTGGTCTCATTAACTGCATGACCAGAGATGAGGCACTTAACAGGAACCACACTAAAGCTCTGTGACTCAGTGTGTGTGGTACCAAGTGTTTCCATGCACAAAACCTAGTAACAGATAGAAACAGCCAGGCTGCTCAGCCTCAGACGACTATCCTGCATCCAATGCCATGACTCCGGCAGAAAGTACTACATTGTGCTGTATAATCACCAACAGTGATCAATTAAACTTGCATATTCATGTTATAAGAGAAAGGACTCAAGCAGACAACTCACCTTATCTTCATTTTTCAGTTTGACATCATATTTGTGTGGCAGGAACTTAGGTGGAACCCACTTCCTTTCTTCCTTCTTCAACGAAGTGGGAAGCTTCCGAGGAGACCTACGTGCTCGATCATCTGATAAAGAAAGGTGAGACACTGTCTTATTGTTACAGCAAAAAAACAAAAAAAGTTTCAAAAGTCCAGACCACCACTCGACTGAGCACCCTACTTCTCGCTATCTGTATAGTGTTTGGTTAAACTAGAACATTAGGAAAATAACCCAAACTGGGTTTTAGAAATAGCGTGAAGATACAGGCTGGGAATGGAGGCCCTGATCAGCTCTGAACTAAGGAGGTAACACCTATCTTCAAGGAGTACAAAGGACCATCTTCATTTAAACCCATCTCTATGCAGACAGTAAGCTGCAACCACCTATGCAAAGGTAGAAAATATCTGTAAGATTTATTAAGGGGAGACAGGTTCCATAACCCAACCAGTAAACCTGCTTAGGGAACTCCTGCCAACAGCCCTGGCTGCCTCTGCCGTGCCTTCTTTGAAATAATTCCATGGCAGGAATCACTGACCCAGTTTTGTCTTAAGAAGAAAGCAATCTCCGAATGTTTTTATGTTTGTGGCTACCATAGAATCATGGAATAGTTTGAGTTGGAAGGGACCTTAAAGCTCATCTCACTCCACTCCCTTCACTAGACCAGAGACACCTTCCACTAGACCAATGCACTCCAAGCTCTGTCCAACCTGGCCTTAACACTTCCAGGGATGCATAGGCAGCCACAGCTACTCTGGGCAACCTGTGCCAGGGCCTCACCACTCTCACAGGGAAGAATTTCCTAGGATTCAAAGACAACAATAAAGCAAGCATGAGGGATGAGAGTAATTATCTACTAAATATATAGAGAATACAAGTAGATGTTAAACCTAAATAAAAGTGAAATGTATCGATCTCATCATCACATAATAGAGCACTGAAGCTCCAGCACCATTATAGCTAACATGGTATAAAGCCAAGTGACCTCTCCTTCTGTGATTTACTTTCTAGATTCCATAAATAGGGACCACTATTTGAAATTCCATCAAACAGCACCCGGATACTTGGGTGAGGAAGAAGAAATTACTATCCATTCCGTCCTAAAGTTAATTTTAGAAAGCCAGCTTCATTTGTTATTGCATTGTATTGTAATAAAACATAAATTTATCCCTGGAAGCGTTCAAAGCTAGGTAGATGGAGCTCTTAGGAAAATGGTCTACCGAAAGGCGTCCCTGTCCATGGCAGGGGGGTTGGAACGAGAGGATCTTTAAGGCCCCTTCCAACACAGCTGATTCTGTGTTTCCAAAGCATCTATACTGTGTTGTCTTCTGTATTCACTTTTATTTCAGATTTTCCAGAGCAGTACTGGTTCCAAGGCCAGCTCAAGCTATAGAACCTGCCTTTGGCAGTTCACCACCAATTTTCAGGACAATCTAGCCTTTCTTCTTGCTTCTGCAGATTCTCCAGAGTTCATTCCCTAAGCAACCAAAAATATAAAGTCACTTCAGACTGCACAAAGGATGCAACAAAGCTGGTATAAAGCCTTATATTCAGGTTCTAAGGAGAGTACACTCCTAAGCAGAGAGACTGAAACTCCTTCTCTGCCCCATTTCTCCTCCAACAAAACCAGCAAGTTTTATGCAAGTATTAACAGAACTGCCAAGGTTTGCTCTGCCCCCTCGTGTGCGCACAGGCAACACACAGCTCTTACATCATAGTTATACAGAGCTTGTTACTGCTTCCAATTACTCACTCTAGTGTAGTGACTTCAACCCCCATCACGTGGCCACGTGTGAACATTATTAGAGAGAAAAAGTCCAGGTCAGTGTGGCTGGGAACCCCCAGCCTCTGTGGATGTAAGTCAGCATTTCCTACTTCTGCAGTCTGCTGTGTAACTGTAAGAAATGCTACATAATTATATTAACACATTCTGAAATAATTTGTTTCAATGATGTTACTGTGATGCCTATGTTTTGTTATAAACCAGAATATAAAAGCAGTAGCAATAAAATATACTTTTAGTAACAGCATACCTACAAGGAGAAGAGTTAAAAGAATGAGTGTTTACTGCTTAGGTTACGACTCTGCCAGCATCTTGAGTCGGAAAATGTTGAGGTTTATCTTTTCCAGAGAGGGCAGAACAGTCCCAGCTTACAAAACTGACTACACACAGGCCAGAACCAACTGAGTCAGAGACTGAAACAGGAGCAGGAACCCTCATTCCCACGGTATCCAATCTTGGAGCGCTGCACTGGCAATGCCCACAGCTGCCAGAATACTGCACACCAATGCACAAAGGATCATGGTAAATCTTTTTTAAACATCCAGATTCAAAATTGCTGCTGTAAATTTGGTCACTGAGCATTTTTGAAGTAAAAGGTACTTCCCATGCCTCTTACGGGGCATGGTGGTTCTCCAGAGAACCACCACTCAATAAAAAACACACATATAAATAAATAAAGCATCATTAGCCCCTCTCCAAGCACAACTGCTGTTTCAAACGATTTGTATAAGGCCAGATTGTTTCTGAAACACCTTTTTTTTGCTTCTTGATTACACAGAGCACTGCAATGAAATCAGAACAGTTCATAACTTTTCCCAGCACCCATCAGAAAGAGCTGACAATTATTAAGCTCAGGACTAGACCTCGGTAGAACTTCTTTTCCACTCCTGACTTTATTATTTGCTTGCTGGGCTATTTCCAAAGTTTCCTCTTCCCCACATCAGAGGAGATTACACACACTTTCCCATATGCTGGAGTCACTATTTACAAATGCCAACAGTTTATTCATTTATGAGACTTTAAAATAAAGCTCTCCAGGTTAGAACTATGTTGTGGGATTGGGGTTGGTTTGTTTGAAAACACTTTTTGTAATCTGTTTTAAAGAATCTTGTCATTCCATTTGAAGAAGTTGCACAGGACAAACTTATTGCATTTGGGTTTTTTTGTTGTGTTTTTTTTTTCTTTCAACAATACCTTCTCAGAGTCAAGAAAAGCCTTGGACACCACTACTTAGCTCTGCAGCAAGGAGGAACATGTGAAAGGGGAACAAGGTTTCAAAGGATGCTTTCTTTTGAACTCTTACAAAAAAAAAAAAAAAGATTTTGTCTCTACATATGAAAATTGGAAAGAGAATAAACTAAGAATGAGAAAAACACTCTTATTTTTTATAACAACCAGGGACAAAGAGAACTAGAGCTTGTCTCTGACCACGAAAGAACACATTTTAGAGCTAGAGATGACTAGTTTAGAACTAGTTTAGAACTAGAACTCTGAGGATGAACATCGCAGCAGAACTTAATAATTCTGAATGAACCTTTGCTGTTCCCCTCATTTTTTTTTAAATACACTTGTTATACTTTAGAAGTTTATACATTCCATGCACTGCTTTTGGTATTAAACCTTAGAATGACAGCACGTTTTCTGCTTTAGAACAGGCAAGAACAGCTGAAAGCCAACAGCAGTGATGCTCCAAAAATTCACCACTAACAAGGACAACTTCCGGATTTTTACCACACAACACTGTTTAAACATTCACAGCTCAGCCCTGAGATGTACCTAAACTCCAATACTCACTGACAGGTGCTACCTACTGCCATGCTGCTCACTACTTACTCATACTATCCCTCCTGTTGTCATCCTCCTTCAGCATAGCTTCTTTCTGGTTGTCCTGGGCTGCCTGGCTGGAGTTCTCCTTGTCACTGGATGGAGAATCGCAGGCTTCATCAGATTTCTTTTCCGAGGTCTCTTCATCAACTTTCTCCAGGGGATGTATTTTCACAACTTTTACAGGCAACATTTTCTCCTTACCAACCTGCATGGAAATACTGGTGAAGACTGAACCTGAACAAGACAGGTGAGCTAATGGGCTTTAGCACTACAAGGAAGGGAAAAATACCAGCTAAGATGACCTAAAAGCAAAACTCCCAACCCACAGGGTTTTCCAATGCTGCTTCCTCAGCCTAAGGACACAGTATGTGCAGAAGGTTCAAGTGTGTTCTCAGCAACCGCAGTTTAGAGACTGTGCCCTAAACATTGCTCTAACACTAACTCCTTCTTCTTTTTAAAAAGTTTGAGTTTTCATCAACATTCCCAGTTTTGGAGGGAATTTTCAAATCATTAGAGCCTTCTTGGAGATTTTTAAGCTTTGACTTCAAGCTCCATTTGTTTCAGACTACTGCTCCTTCTGGCAATGTGTCAGGTGAAAAGATTATGACAGATAATTTTTAATTTCTTCTAATTAAATTATGTATTTATATATGCACAGACCATCACATATTTAAGCAGTATAACAATTTTATCTATTTCCCATGCACACACATAGATCAGTCATTTTTCTCTTGCTATTATTACAGGATCCTGGAATGGTTTGAGTTGGAGGGCCCTTAAAGATAATCCAGTTCCAAATCCCTGCCATGGACAGGGACACCTTCCACCAGAACTATGGCTTACAGAACCACTTTACATCCAAAAGCAGGTGCTATCACTGGGATTCTATAGAGAATAAATTTTCACATCCTTCTAATGACTTGAGTGGCCAACATATTCTTCCCATCTCCTACCTTTAGCTATCTGGAATTAGCCCTGTGCAGAAGCATGGGATAAAATGGAAAACATATCCTTACCTCAAAGTCACACTCTTCTGCCACTGCAAATTTGGTCATGATCTCCAACCAAGCTGCATCCACCAACTTTTCCAATGACACAGTATTGTGGTGGACTATTTCCAGGACCGGTTTCTCATACCAGCTCGGGAACTCCTCCTTTAAACTGAGCAAGCACAGAAATTTTCATTATTCAGGGAATAAAAGCCCAAATGCAAAGTACCCTCCCATTTCCCAATTCCAGGAATTCCTGTTAACAGCCAGGACAATGTTTGAGGCAGATGCCCCATTAGCATGCAAACATCCAAGGGCTTTTTGCTGCCCTACCTTCCCCCAGCACTCCCCCAGGTATTAGCTGGCATGAAAATCCCAATTGTCCTGGTCCTTCCCAGAAGGAATACTGTAAACATTCAGGAAGACCAGCACTGAGTGTGAACCCTTTCATGATGGTTATTACTGCTTCTCTATGAGATATTAAATATAGATCAAGATGATGCAATTATCCTGGGGCTTGTTCCTTTGAAACGTTTGTTTCCAGTAACACCACGATTCTGATGAAGATTTAGCCTTTCCTTCTCCCCCAACAGACTGCCAAGTGCAGTAAAGACAGCGGCAAGTTTACACAATCAAATTATCTTGCCAGAGAAAAATATCTTGTGTGTTTCACCATGTCATGATCTTCAAACTTTTTCATTCAAAGAACAGAAAGGACTGTGACAAATTTATTTCCCTTCTTTCCCTTCTAAAAGCTGACAACAGGGGTACTAAAAAATATGTTGCATAAAGCCTCCTGGCTAAAAAGTAAAGTCCGTTTCAAGTTACCGTAAGGAGGAACAAAATACTCCACTTTTCCAAAGCACTTTCAGCTTCCCAGATTCCTGGATCTGTGGCTGAGAACCCTCAGCTGTATGTGCTGTGTTACAATTGCCATAAGCAAATTTATACCTGTCTAAATGAACTTTTTTATCAAGCTTAGTGTCAGGTATTAAAGCAGACAAACTGCCTGAGAAGCTTTTCATCCTTTTTCAAAGAGACAAGACCAAAACCTCATTTCACAGAACCTTTCCCTGCCCTCCCACTCCCCCCCTATTTCAGAGAGACTATAGCTAAATTTGTTATTGAGAAATCTCCTGTTTCTGTTTCATTGACATTTCTTAATGTTTCCACAAGTGGTCAATCAATCCAACAAGGATAACCAAAAGAAAGTAGCACTGGACCACTGGGTTTTGACTCAGGATTGTAAGTTTATGGAGCTGGCTCTGCACTGCCCTCTCAAACAAGAACACCAGGGAGCAAAGCCTGAAGGCATTAGTGCATCACCCCTCAAAGAAATTAGGACTACTAGAAAATGGGTTTCTTATTTGTTGACTTTAAGGTTGTGATTAACCACAAATGATAGTGAATTTCTCCTTAGGAGAAGGCTGTGAACTGTTTGCCAATGGATCAGAAATGTGAAGAGAGGCAGCAGAAAATTCCACCTCTTAGGTGGTACTGCTGACACTCTCTACAGTTTAAATCCAGGGGAAAAAAAGTGACAGAAGTCTAAGTCATCAGTTGACAGAATGGAGAAATACGTCACTTGTTTGGCATAATTCCTACAACTTGGTAATCACACAGTAAATTATATGTGTTGGTTGAGACAAGGACTTGCACCTTTACAGAAATTTCACTTCTATGACAACGGCCATGCTGGATCTCACCCAAGGATTCCTGTGGGCTAGAGGAGGAGGTCAGGGCCACAGCAGCCCAGAGAAACACAATCTGCACAGAGCAAGGACTCTTGTTGTTTCAAGTAGAGCAGATTCCCCAAAATCTCACTACAACTTTTTTTTTTTATTTAGTGCAACAACTCTAATGCAGATCTGGAGAAAATAATTGCAGGTGTGGACCTGGCTGATCTCAAACACTTCAACAGACTCTTTTTACTCTATTTTTACTTTACATTGTTCAAGATTTGTTATTTTTCCCTCTGAAATATTCCCATTACTCAAGGGGCTTTAAAATATGCCAAGTGCCATATGTTGAACTATTTTGGTTCAAGTAAGACCAAGATGCAGCACTAAATAAGTACAACTGCATTAGTGATGGCATAAAATTTGGACTTAATTTGCTTTCAACTCCAGAATCCCCAGATCTCCTTACAGCTCCTTACCTCACCTCACAAACTAGCCACACACATTCCCAAGGCCACTCTTATGCCCCAACACCTAAAGATAGGCACAAACCCATGTCTCCACTGGTACTTACAGCTCAGCAACCTCCTGCTCCTCCTCCCAAGCCTCTTTGTGTGTCAGCTGGCTGCTTCCTGTGCTCTTGCACGTCCAGATCCGCTCGCTGTATCGCTCTAAACGTGCTTCATACTCTCTGTACGAGTGGCAGCTCAGGAAAACAGGATTTATGCAGTGGAGAGTACAATCACCATAGCAAAAACCAGCAATATTTAATTAAACTCTTATGCCTGGAGTGTACAAAGGCTAAGGAGAGCTTCAGTACAGTCTGACCCTGTGACTACCATGAAGATGGTGCGCTAAATCCAGTGTGCTGGTGCTTTCTGAGGCCAAAATGCCTGTCCTGCTCATCCTGGCACAGAAGGTTCCACACCAGCAATAGCTCAGCTGCACAGCACAAGGGGAACATAGATGGCTGAAGGTTTCACAGCATTGCTAGCTTACTTTTCAGCTTTTCCAGTCTGATACATTGGAAAACAACACAATCAATGTCACAGGCACATGCAGGACGTACAGCATAGATTGCTACTAAATCCCTGGCAGTAACTGTTGTGGCACTGCTCCTACCAATGCCTTATGGTGGTGTTACAAAATCCAGATGCAAATTACCAGGCTACCCATTACCCCTGATCTTTTGAAGAAAAAAACCTAAACTATTTGAAACTGAAACTCCTAGAAACACCATTTTTTCCTCTTGGTTTTCCAACAAGAGCAGCCTTCTGCATTCCAACATGAGGATCTCTCTCACCAACTACATCACCTGCTTCATAGAATCACAGAATCCCAGGATGGTTTGGTCAGAAAGGACGTTAAAGCCCATCTTGTTCCACCCGCCCCGGGCAGGGATGAGACTAGGTTGCTCCAAGCCCTGTCCAATCTGGCCTTGGACACTTCCACAGCTTCTCTAGACAACCTGTGCCACGGGCTCTCCCTCCTCACAGCAAGGAACTTCTTCCTAATATCTAATCCAAACCTACTCTTTTAATTTTAATCCATTCCCACTTGTTCTGTCACTTCATGCTCTTGTAAAAGGTCCCTCTCTGTCTTTCTTGTTGGCTCCCTTCAGGTGCCAACACTCCTGTGTCACAACCTGCCTCAAGGTTACGTTATTCCAGGTGGGATTACACGATTAAAGGGTGCCTGGGCAAGTCACAAGGGTGCAGAGAGCATTAGGAACGACAGGATTAGCCACTCTGCTGTGAGCATCTTTGGCTGCTCTCCCTGCTCCACCTAAGTGGTAATTAATGGTCAGGGTAAACAGAGAGCAGCTACTTCACACTCCCTATGGACAGAAGATGCACAGGCAGGATTATCAGTGTGGCGTAAATCCACACCAACCGCCCCGCGATCAAGTTGCCATATGCCTTCCGATGGGAAGTTAAGAGGAAAAACTCTAAGAGAAGCAAGAAAAGCACCTTTTGCTACTCCTGCATATGCTCTACAGTGGCAAAGCCAGCATGAAGCATAAGGCACACTGGGTACAGCCACACCTCAGCCCACTGCCGCACAAGCAGCGATTCCCAGAGTCTTGTGGGAACAGCAGATTGCTCTACACTCTTGCACAGGCAGAGCCACAAGCCACAGCAAAGCACTCAGCGTGTCTCACACGTGTTTTGTCTTTCAAGAACATTTTAGTGCAACCAACCTATTTTTTTCCTTTTTAAAGATTCCTATTAGGAATTAGAACTCCAGCAAAGCAAATTTCCTTAGATGCTTCCTCACAGCCCCAAGGTAAAGCACAATGAGTTACAGCAGCTGCATTATGGGTGTTGATGTACAGGTAACTTGCAGCCACAGCAAGTGGCAGTATGCAAGGATATTAACCAGGAACAGAGCCAACTCCAGAAGAGTTTGCCACAGTACTCCCTTTTCCTGGAGCACATTGCAAAATCCAGTAGAAATCCCATGGTCTCCCAGCTCATCCTACTTGTGGACGTGTCCTGCTCCTCAGCAGAAGAACAGACCTGACAAGTCATCACCCCACTATGATTCGAGCTCTCTGGCCCATTCTCACCCTCCTTGGGCACAGAAACAAGAGAGGTGCTATGGGGCAGGGGCAAGAAGTGTGACCACTGTGGTGGAGCAGAGGCAAGGGAAAAACACAGCTCACAGGGAGCTCATCTGCAAAGCCACACCAACCAGCCCAGGACTGTCACTGTGATACCTGTTGTAGGGATGCTGAGCTAGGAGAGAATAAAACATATAAAAAAATAAAATCAAACAAGAAACCAGGAATCCTCTTTGAATTTACAGCAACTTGGGACTGGCACAGGTTGCCCAGAGTAGCTGTGGCAGGTTGGACAGGTCTTGGAACAACCTGGTCTAGTGAAAGGTGTCCCTGCCCATGGCACGGAGTGGAACGAGATGAGCTTTAAGGTCCCTTCCAACCCAAACCATTCTGAGATTCTGTGATTCAATTAATCACTGTAATGATGACTAAGTTGCAACCATAATACTATTTATTCCTGTGCCTTTCCCACAAAGAGCAGCATTAAAACCAAATCCAACCCTCACAGCAGACAGGAGCTTAAATGCAGGAGCGGCAGTCATCTCCAGCTTCATCCAGCAATCCCCCTGCATTTTCCCCTTTGTTTCCTCCTGTGTATCTCTGGACACCACCTAGACATGCAGGACTTAGAGCAGCCACAATATGAGTACTAAAGGAAAGATACACTTCTTAAGGGTTCAGGGCATGGCCTTAAAAAAAAAGCCTTCGGTGGTCTAACTACAATCAAACATTTAATATACAGCTAGAAAATAAAATTAAGGTCTACTTCCCTCCGACATTTATCAACTTTCTCCTATCTAGACCTGTGAATAGATTCCTTTCCTTCCAGCACGGAGAGCAAATAAATGCTGATCTCCAGTTGAAACACAACTGAATGACACATTTTTTTCCCCTAACATCATATCCCATATGAGTAGGGAGATCCAAGAGACTTTCCCTATGAATGTTCCCCTCCTTCTACACATCTATGAGAAGAGGCGTAACCTCACCATATCGGGACTCACATTTCCAAGATCAGCCTGGAATTTAGAAATGACAAATATGGCAACTCCCTGTTCAGCTCAGATCTGCCTCTTCTACGCAATTTAATTCCAACTCCAGCTGGTCAGCTCATCTGACCCTGGACACGCTCCTTACCCAGGGCTCCAGACTTGTCCCACAGTGCTGATCCTGCCTTTGTGCTGTGGCAGGACCTCCAGGTCAGGTCCTGCTTTGAATTCCTGAGGCCAGCACAAAGCCAAAATGCAGGAGGATGTTTTTGCAAAGTTTACTATAGCTCAAACTTTCCACTACATATACACTGTTTGTCTTCTCCACTCCAACTGGAAACAAACCCAAGAAATTTCAGATTGTTCAGCAGGTCTGATCCAGCACTGCAAGTCATCATGCCCCTGGTATGCCATAACCAACCCATCCCTCTCCACAGCTGGAGCTGCCATTGCCAAAAATTCCCAACACAGGAATAAATAAAAAAGCCCCAGACACCAGCTACTTGTGAACATTCTCCAAAAAGCTATGAATAACCTGTATATTAAATGAAACACATCACATCTGCTTGCATCCCACTGCAGATTACTTAATGCTGAAAGGTAGCAAAATTAAAGTAGAAACAAAATTAACAGTAGAAACAAGGGACCCTCTTAAAGAAAGATGTTTAAAAGTAACCGAGCTAACCACTGCACAAAACAACTGCTGAGGGGATAAAAGTTTACTTCTTCCTCGGTTAGTAATTTCTGGGAGAGCATTAATATCAACTCCAAAAAAGTTTTACTCGTATCTGAATTGTTTGCATTTGTATTAGCCAGGAAGGTAAACTTCCTTGAAAGGTGGGTACATTTATAAGGTACTACTCCCTGGATGTGTGGCAAAGTTCTTTTGCAATTGGAGAGTGAGACACAACAGTGCCTTGGTGCTGCCACCTTCCAGGCAGAGTTTGTCTGGCCAGTATCACATGCAAGGATGTGAGCAGCAGCCTTTAACCTGCCAAACCCGGCCCAACCCCTCTTCCTCCCTGCACTGATACCATACAGAAGTATTAACTAAAGAGACAGCAGGCTTTTATCCGGAGAGGAAACAATACAGCTTCCCAAAACCACGCACTGGAAGCTAAGGGAAAGCTTTGGCTGGAACAGCCCAGGCTGGCTGAGCTCTCTGAACCCAGCACCTCTCCCGAGCCAGCAGCAGTTTTCCAAACCATGCTGCAGCAGACCCACGTGCCCACAGCTGAGCATGGGCTGTACCCGTTCACCAGGATACACACTGGGTATTTGGGAGACTGCAAATGCTCAGCACCAGCTGCACTGGTGACAGGACCGTACACGTGCAAAGCACTTTCCTGACACCTGAGGTAGCTCGGAGCAGATCCCACTGAGCTCCTGCAGGGATGAGTCTATCTCTGGCTGCCCAGTGATCCGCCATCCGCACACCCACACGATTAGCAGGGCCCAAGGCTTTGCCAGGATGCAAAGGGCTCTACGCAGCAGGGCTTCTCTTAGAAGGTTTTTGCAGGATTTGGCAGTCAAAGGAAGCCACATAAAGCTACAAAGGAAAAAGAGACCCAAATAAACACCTGAGCTCTGCTGACCAGCTTATTCCACTCCTACTGCTGCCAGACACTTCCATAACACACACCCAAGGGGCAGACGTCTCTCCTCATGCACACCACCACAGTCTCCCTTTTTTGTGCGACCCAATCCACAGCAGCTGCAAATCGTTATGACAAAAAAAAGCTTTAAAAACTTTTGATGTCTTTCAAATGCCTCACTTGTAGCTGTGCAGTACAAGAACCTGCCCAGTCTTTAGGGGAAGAGCTGATCAATAATTTTCCAAGATAGAAAAAAATTCAGGAGAACATATTCTGCCAGGTCTCGGCATAAGTAACACTGGGTGAAGACTCGGGTACCTCCTGGCACACTCTCAGTAGGCCCTTCCCATCTTCCAGAGCCACTCCTCCTCAACACTATCTAGGATAAATAGAAGTGACCAAAAAAACCCTCCAGTGTTCCTTGGGTAACATCTCCCTCCAGCTTACTGGCTCATTTGCAATTTTCTGTTCCACTTTTGGCCTAGCATATATTATACACAGTCAACAAGGCAAGACAGAAACCCAGCATTGCTTGGTTTCTCTTTTTAGCTTCATGACGTCTGTCTGCCAAGATGAACTTTCTAGAACATGCTAGGCTGCCTCCCACAGCACCCCATGAAGTACTTCCTCCAAGAGAAAAGCATCTCTCCAAAACCTCAGTGCTTGCCTTGATTTCTTCTTTCCTTCTGATCCTAAAACTAACACCCTCCCCTCTCAGGATGAGAAAATATCTTTTTTTCCCTTAATTTTAATACCACCCAAATGTTTGCAGAAACATGTCCTCCACCTACTCACAAGATCCACAAGAGCCACCCAACAAAATGGCGCTCTCAGAAGGAGTCCCAGAACTCCCCTGTGCTGTTCTGACAAGGCAGATGACCCTTAAAGCCACATCTTCTTTTGTAAAAGTAGTATTTAGGCCTAAACACTTGTCTTTTTGATTGCTGATCACTTCTCACAGGGAAAGGGAAAGAACTGCCTGGTCAGGTGGATGGATGACTGAGCTACTTTCAGTTTGCACACACCAAAAGAGCAGGTTGGCATCACAGACTGAATGTTTTAATTTGAAACACAGTTAAAAAGCAAGTCTCCAACACTCCACCTAACCTCGTTTTACTGGGCTGAGTGCATTAACAATGCCTATCTGCAGTTAAGAGATGCATTTCCTCTTCAAAAGCCACCTAATCCTTCCCAGGGGCTTTCTCTGCCTGTTCTGCTCACTGCAGAAACAAGACACTCTTCAACACAGGGGCTGTGGAAGTTCTGGAGCCCCTTTGTCCTCCACACTTCCAACACCTCCTTCCTATATCCATGCATTCCCTCTCATTTACAGCCTTTCCTTAGTTCTCAACGCAGATCCTGGTCTTTTTAACACAAACACCAACCCAACCTCCTGAAGCAGCAAGTCTGCAGGTTACAGCGCCGAGGTCCTGCCCGTTCAGCCCTGCTGGGGACCCGGACAGTGGCTCTGCTGCCGCGCAGCTCCGTGACAGTCACCTGCCTGGCCCACGGCCACTTCCTGCGATCAAGGGCTGTCACACGCAGGAGAAAAAAAAAAAAAAAAATTGTTTTTCGTGCAAAAGCAGCCCAGGAAGAGATACGCTCAGAATGAAAGCCTGGGATGTACACAGGGAGAGCTCCTGCCGCTACTTAATTGTGTAGAAATTAAGGACTGCGGAAGCCTCCGGTGCCAGTGTCCTTCTGGCCCGCGGGACCCCAATGTCCGCACCCGCTCCAGGAGTGCGTGAATCGCTCTCACAACCCGCTTTGACGGTCTCCGGTCCCCGTCAGCTCCGCTCCCCGCCCGCTCCAGCCCGCAGAGCTGCTGTCCCGCTTCCCCCGCCCGCCTGGAACCTGCTCCGGAACTCTTCAGGGAACAACGACCCCGCCGAGCCCGGTGCAGCGCCCGCCGCCCTCCCTTTACGGTCCCGCTCCCCGCCCGGCCCCACCACCGCCTTGT
>VXAZ01006825.1:335550-369847 GCA_013399875.1 Gymnorhina tibicen
GGCGGAGGCAGGCAGCTGCCTTCCGGCGGCGCAGTGAAAGAGGGGCTCGGGGTCCCGGGCCCCCTGAGACACCCCAGCAGATGGTGAGAAGGGTCCCTCTCAGCGGCAGCTCCGGCCAGCAGAAATCCCCACTCACGGCAGAAAAGAAAAGAAAGTAGTAGAAGGCAGGAAACCTGCAGTGAGGGCGACTTCTCCCCAAAACCGACTGCAGCCTCCGTGTCTTCTGAAAGCCAAAAAGAGCTCGAGCGAAAAAAAAAAACTAGCCTTTGCCCAGGTAACAGGGCAGTTGAGAAGTCCCCTCCCTGCTTCAGCCAGACCTTTTGTCCCCCTTAAGTACCTGGCATTTATCCTTTAGTATGGGGAAAAATTCCTCAAGAGGAAAAGAAGAAAGACGAAAAGGAAAAAAAAAAAAGAAACAACTCCCAAACCCCAACACTCCCCAAGTCATCATTGTCCTGCCTGGGACTCTCTGGCCTCTTCCCAGCCCAGCTCAGGGGCTGTGCCCTCTCTCCATCTCCCATTCTACACTCATTTGCCTTTGGTCTTTTGGAGGTAATGTTCTCAGTGGGGCATTTTTCTGCTTGAAGAAGGAACACTGGAGCTGAGGAAGGGGCTCAGCTCCTGGAAGGGTGCTTGGAGCCGTCTGCAATACTCAGCCCTTCACAGAGGTCACTGGAGATAATCAGCAAGAACTTGGGATCTAAATCTGGGTTACTACAAACTTGGCTTTGCCATTACAGAGCAGGAGGCACTTAGAATGGCTTTCAGTCTTGGGATGATGGCAAACAATCTGTTTGCTAAGCAAAATGTCCAACCCATCAAAGAAATCCATTGTTAAACCCATCTCAGTTCTCTCTCCACAAGGCATAAACAAACACACCAGTCAACGTCACCTCTGAGCACAAGCTGATGTACCTCAGCTCCCAGGTGTCTGTCTGAGGCTGCAGCTTCAAAATTCTTCCTTTTACTGTTCTGCTCAGAAGATGATCATCAGTGTTGGTGTTAGGGAAGTGGTGCTGCAGAGAGCACCTGCAGAGAGGCTTCAGGTCTTAGATATACTTTAACAGAGCTTCTAAATCGGGAGACAGCTGGGCCCAAAGACAGCCAACCAGAAAGACCATCTTAAACAAGAAGATCCCTGGGGTGAGGGATCTTCTGGGGAAAGGTCTGACCCTAAAAGCAAGAAAGCAAACTTCTCAGGATTGTTTTTAGCATAGAAACAGCTCCACAGTGAAAAGTGCTGTCACAATGCTCTGTTCAGCACTCCAAAAACTGATGGTTGTAGTCATGCTGTAGAGCCATAAACTCCTTTGGGAAATGAAGCTGCTTCACCTCTTTTCTCCTTAAAATCACATAAAAAATTCCCCTCTTGAAATTCTGTTCTTTAGTATATGCTTTGTGGTCTTTAACTTTGCTGACACTCTCCAGGGTGTGCCCTCAATCAGAGGGGACACAACGTCCTTCCTGCAGACATCTAAGACGTCTTCCTAGGCTGCTGATGTTAGAGCTGAGCGCTGGCTCCTAACAGAGAGAGCGCGTTCCGGGGGCTCAGTGCTAAGAGCTGGCGTCGCCCGGAGGCAAAGAGGAGAGAGGGGTCCTTCGTGTAGGTTCCAGGCAGCTTATTGTCAGGAGGACCCAGGAACGAAGAACCACAAAATGGCTGGGACATGGAGTTTTACACTCCGGGAATAGGGGCGGAGAAAAAGGAAGTGACCAATAGGGTACAACAAAAGGGGCAGAACAACAGGGGGAACAACCAACAAGAATGATACAGAGGCGGGAGTTACAACCAGGAGCCAACAGGGAGGCAAATCCAACAGAACTTTCTAGACCAGGGGGTGCAGTTTCAAACCTCAGTTCTGTCCACTGACCCGCCTTCGGATCCACTTTCATCCATCCATTGGATGGCCAGGGTCTGGTGGGCGTCTGATTGCCACAGCCCAGTAGCGGGCTGGGTCACCGCAACACTTTGCAAATGTTTATGGTTGTATGATGCTGAACTGAAGTTGTCAGTTATTTCTTGGTCACTTCTATTTAAGGATGGAAACTTTATTGTTCTTCAAATGTTTGCAGCCTTAAGTACTTCTTTCCAAGTACTTCTTTGTGAATAAAGAAGACCTGTGCCTTTACATCACAGCTGCCAGATGCCATCTGAGTACGAACAGAGGGATAAACCCATGTACAGGCACACACCCGAGACCTTCCTCAGACTGGATGCTGTCGAAGACCCTTTCAGCATGAAATATTCGCATTAGTTGAAAATTTAATTTGTTATCTCACTATGCTTTTGCAAACTACGGACAAAAAGGTGGCCTGCTCTCCTGGCCAGACAGTCCTTCCTTTGATGCTGGTTAAGAAGAACTGGCACTTAAAAGAGCTGTTCTAAAGTTGAAAGGTGTACATAGAGGAAATAGAAGCATTTGGACTCACTTGAAATAACCTTCCACTCCTGTTAAACCCTGGTGGAACTAAGGGGATTTATCTGAGCAAATGAGTTGAATACAGGTAGGAAATGAAGCTGCATCCCTGGGGATGTTCTCAGATTTTCCCTCTTCAGAGACAAAAGCAGATTTGCAAGTCTGGTACATGCGCGTTTAGAGAGCGAGATTGAGGAGTTGGTGACCCAGAGGAGTGAGGAACTGGTGAGTGGTGGGAGAGGTGACACGTGGGTCTGTCCAGGCTGGCCTTGCTGCTGGTCTGGCTCCTGCCCCAGCTTGCCTGGCCTGAGGGCACCTGAGGAAGTGCTGCATTGATGATGTTCCCAGCAGCTTGCAAACACACTTGGAGGTGTTTGACCTGGTGGTTTGCAAAGCCCTTCTCTGGGTCATTGACTCTCGCCGTACTGACACAGGAGGGAGTCGGTGTGCCCAATCTCTGGGCACAGCGTCCTGCTGATCTGTCAGCTGTTCTTGGGATCTGTGCTTGAAAACTGTTTCCTCATGTGTTCCTACACCTTAAAGCAATTTCTCAGTTTCCCCATCCTTCCCATGGCAATCCAGACTTCCCAGTTACTCCGTACTGCTCCTCTGGGCTAGTGAACCAGCAGAAGCGAACTCTGCTGTGCTCAAGTGCTCCAAGGTCAGTTTGATCATAAATGTGACTTTGGCCATGTGGGTCATAACATGCCTCTCCTCTCACCCCAAGTAGCTGCCAGGATCCAAAATCAGGAATTGCCCTCACCCCAGTGCCTGCTGGACCACACAATGCTAGACTTGGTGCTGACTGTCTGGGCATTGTGCTGGCAAGAGCCTCCATAAATAACACAGGACTTGGGAGCAGGACACAGCTGTGGGTGGGTGGCCGAGGCTGCCACCCTGCTGTCCCCACTGATGCTTCCCAGAGGGGAGCTCCTGCAGGGCTTTGCATTTGGAGCTGCAAGCAGCCTATTGCCTTGTGTCTTTCAGAGAAAAAGGAGAGCTGATTAATCCTGGAGGAGCTGGAAGAGCCACAGAGAGGGGACTCCAGGGAGGATTTAGTTAGCAGTGGCCCAGATACATCAAACCATCTCCTAAATAAAGCCATATCCCATTACTGCTCCTCTGTGCAGGACAGTGTATGGTACTTATCCTATTAGAAGCCTGATGCTGCTTTTATATATTCCAAGGAGACTGATAAAATTTCTGTCACTATTTTCCCTGACTGATTTCAGTCAATCACTTCCAATGGAACTGGCTGCCTGCCTGGTGCTGAGGTGACATTGTGTCCCTGCCAGGCAGGCAGGATCCTGGTGGGGTGGGCAGAGCAGCACCCCAGGAGCTCTCAGGGGTGGGAGAACAACAGGCTTCCAGTGAATGTCCCCAAACATCCCCAGCATCACTGACCCTCTCCCAGTGAGGCAATGAGCACTGTCCAGCTCCTGGCTCAGAGCACACACAACAGGCGCAGATTCCATAGGACATCTGCAGATGCTCTTTTTGCTGCTGGTGATGACATCCCCAGGTGTGTCTGAGTCAGCTCTCCTGCTCCAGCCTGGAGTTAATCCAGATGCCACATGGAATCTTGTTCCTTTCCAACATCAGTGAGCATTTGAACTGGACCAAAAGGCTCTGGCTTTACTCCATACCTGTGAGCCTGAAGCATGTTTTTGGGCTGGTGGTCTTGCTCGGGCAGTACATGGCCATCCCAGATACAAATACACATCCTTATATATTTATGGTCACAGTTTCACTATCAGAGCCAGTAATGCCATCCCTGTTAGCACATTTTGGTAGCTCCTGAGTCAAGGGTTCGGGACTGGCACTGCAGCACAGGCAGCTGCACCAAGAGTGTGCAACAGCTAAACCCTACTCAACAGCTCAACTACAATCCTCCCAAATTCCTCCTAGGAAACACCTGCTTGCAGCTGTGTGTCTTCAAGGGGAAATCCTGCCTTGGGTCAGTCACAGCCATGGGGCATCCTCCATCTGCTGGGAGCTTCTTTGTACCCATATGAGCAAAAAGTAGGGTGCTGTGGGCACTTCTGAGCCTAGAGGTGGCCTTTGCATCTGACCAGACCACCTTTCCTTTGGTACCCAAGGATCCCTTTGGGAAAGGTTCCTCTCCCCTCTCTTTGCTGACCTCTACATGGTAAGAAATTGCTCTGGCCTAAAACCAGCAATTTTTAGGCTGGAGAATGGGCAGGGAAGCTCCTTCACATGTGCTGTGTTTCTGTGACTGGGGAATTGGGAGAAGCCAGAGACACCCATCCAAGGGCCCAATGCCACAGCTCTCCCTGCAGCACTCAGTGCTGGCCAAGGGGAGACAATGTCAGGCTGCTATTCCGTCAGTTTTCCCTTTTTGGGGAAGCTTGGTGACCCCTGCTGAGGGACACGATGCCTCCTCCTGGCATGGTGTCCGTGGTGCTGCTGAAGAATTGCTTCCGGTTTCCCAGGGACGAGAGCCTCTCCTAGGCCACCCATCACTTCTTGCCACTGCAGGGCCATGGGGCTGGACCACAACACTGCTGAATTCCTCCTCAGGAAAGTTTAGAGAGGACCTTAGGCAGGCTCTTCCCTGTGGTGTGGGAAACTGGAAAGAGCAGTAATTGCTGTCTTTGGGGCTGTCTGAGACCTGCCAAGCCTGTAGCCATAGACAAATTATTAGGACAGGGGAGGAAGGAAAGTCACTTTGCTGCCTAACACCTGGGAAGGTATTTCATGAGACAAGTAGCCTTGACCTCAAAATATTTCCAAGGTATGGGCAGAGGGAAGAGGATGCTGTTGTCGAGTGTCGCAGTACTGCAAAGCAAATGCTGTTCTGCTGAGCTGATGAGTCCTGGCATCCGCGGTGCTGTGGGGCTTCACTCACCATGAGTGCATAAGAAAAATTCACTGGCTTGAAAGTAAAAGGGTGTTAGAAGTGCCTATTTGGAAGATGTCTCCGGGATGATGGGAGGACATCTGTATGATCTTATTTTTTCCATCCTTGGGTTTGGAATAACAAGGATTCATCTGGAGAACTGGATTCTACCACTAATACTGGCAAACTCAAATGTCCTTGTGTTTCATCCCTGTGTCCCTGCAGTGACCTTGTGCTTTCTGTGCCAAGGGGTGACATCACAAACCTGGCCAGGTGCAGGTAGAGAACAATGATGTGCTGATGTTGACGACACTAGGAAGGTAAGTACCAAAGCTCATCACAGTGCTCACATGGATATAAGGGAGAAAAAAAGGATAGAGAACTTGGCTAACATTTTTAATTTAACTCCTGTTAAATTCCTCCTTGAACCGCTCTTGTCACACTCAATCTGGTGCTGACTCTGCCTTTCTAAAGCCGTGTTCAGACCTGCCTCTGCTCAAGCCTGTTTGTGGTGTCTGTGTCTGCACACTGACAGCTCCTTGAGGCCTTTTTCTCCAAGGACTTGCAGGATTGGTGAATGGTTTCAGCCAGTGCTTGGGACAGATAGAAGTTTGATACAGCAACAATGTCCTGTGGGGGACAGTGTGCGATGACTCCTGCGACACAACAGATGCCTCTGTGGTGTGTAGGCAGCTTGGCCGGGGGAACACAGTATCAGCCCTGGGCAGTGTTTAGTTTGGGAGAGGATCTGGGACTATCTCGCTGGACAACATTAACTGTAACGGGATGGAGAGGCTCCTCAGTGAGTGCTCATCGTGGGCATGGGGAGAGCACAACTGTGGGCACGACGAGGACATGAGCATTGTATGCTCAGGTGAGGATGGGGTTTGCGTCATCTGTGCTCCATGGGCAGGCAGGGCTTGGTAATGTCTTGGTCTTGCAGAACCAGCCACAGGTCTGTGCCTTGGGCTTGTTCAATCCTCCTCTGTCCTGCCCCAGGCTGGCCCAGGGACTGCAGCGAAGTCCCTGCTGGCAGCGCCAGTGGCATCTACGTCATCCAGCCCACAGGACTGCACCCCATCATGGTGTACTCTGAGATGAGTGGGGCAGACAGGGGCTGGACCGTCATCCAGAGGAACCATCAGAGCTCAGTGATCTCCTGGGATGAGTCGTGGAGCACCTACAAGTAAGCTTTGGGAACGTGCACACCGAGTTTGTCTGGGCACCAAGTACATCCACCAGATCACCAGGCAGAAGGTCTACCGGGTTAGGTTTGCCATCTGGGATGCTTCAAATAACATGAGGTTTGCAGACTACAACCTGTTCAGTCTGGATGATGAGTCCCAGGGCTACCGGCTGAGGCTGGGAGTGTACTCGGGGACAGCAGAAGATGCCGTGGCCTCCAAGGGCACCACCACCATGCATGACAACATGAAGTTCTCTGCTAAAGATCGGGATCAGGACACTTCCAGCGGGAACTGTGCCACCAGCTCCAGGGATGGGTGGTGGTACTCGGCGTGTTATTCTGTGCGTCTGAACTTCAAAGGGGGCATGACATGGGGCAACCTGTGCCAGGGGAACTACAGAGCCTCGGCCATCCTCATCAAACCCACCACCTACTGCTAGTTGCATTTTCATTTCCTTGCTGTCCAACCTGGGGCTAATTCTTGCTCTCCAAAGAATTGAAACAAAGCAAAACCAAACTGGGTGTGCCACGAGATCTTTGCAGAGGTTGGTCATATGTAGCTACTGAAGAAAATAGGGCATTTTCCACTTTTTCTTTCTCCTGTAGATTTCCCCTGCTCCTCAGCTGTGCCTCTGTCCTCTAGTTCAGAGTCAGATCATTGTAATTACATTAATAATAGAAACAGTCTCTTGGAAACTCAGAAGTTTCCAGATCAGTAGTGTGCTTCATACACCATGTGAAATGGTCAACTCAGTAGACTTCTGTGGCTTTGTCAGTTAATTTACATCCTTAATTTCAGGAAAACTACCTAATTTTTGCTGAAGATCTTGCTCAAGATACTAAAGTGCACAGTCAACCTCCCACTCTGAACCTCCTGCATGTAAGGCTTAATAGATGTTAAATAGTCAAATAAATTGGTATTCAAAGAACTGTCTGAATTGTGAAAATCTATTTCAGACCTTTGAAGTGCTCAAAGAGGTTAACGCATTAGAGGGTTTCCACCACTGCAGCTCAGCTTTTCCTTGAGCCAGGGCCATGATGACTTCCCAGAGTCAGTGCCGGTAGATCAGTTGGACTTGATGATCTTAGAGGGCTTTTCCAACCCTCGTGATTCCATGATACATCCTCATCTTTGAGGGCAGAACCCTTCAGCAGATGCCACCCATTCCAGCTTCCAACCTCCATGGTATTTATGTACTAAAACTGCCTGCAGTGGCATGTGAGCCCTGGACTGCCTTTGGTTCAGGGAGATGAGAACTGTTTCCTCAGCAATACAGAGGCATGATCTAGCAAATAAAAATCATCGCAAACAAATCTTCTATTACTTTTTCGTGCTTGTGTGCAATTTTTTACACCGTGGTTTTACTGCATGCCTGCCTTGAAACATGGGATTTCTCTCCCTGCCTCCTACTGCCTCCTGCCCCTCTGCAGTGAGTCATGAGGTGTGTGACAGGCAGGAGTAGGCATCTGTCAGCTCAGAATGGAGACTAAACCCAGTGTAGGAGACAGTAACCTAAATAAAATGTTCTTTGCTGTCAAACTTGGGAATTTCTTGTTGCAATTAGAAATTGTTTGGGTTGATTTCTTGGCTAACTCTCTTGCCTTGAGATACACATGGAGATGTATGATTAAAGGGACCTTCTGCTAATGCCTCCCCCCCAGGTTGGGCACCCACCATGCATCCAGGTAGGGTGAGAGGCAGTTCAAGGGCAGCAGCACCCACCTGTGTTGAGCTCCCAGCACCGCATTCCCTTCCACGACAGGAAAGACAATTCCACTGGATATTCCATCCTCATGGTGAGTCTCCTTAGCAAGATGCAGAAAACTCTCTTTTACAGTCCCCTCATTATCTTTAACCAGTGTGACTTTTATCAAGCGGAAGAGATTGTCTGCCCTTGTGAGACAGCACCTGCAGAGCTACCTCCAGCTCTGGGGTCCTGAGCACAGGAAAGATGTGGAGCTGTTGAAGCAAGTCCAGAGGTGGCCACTAAGATGCTCCAAGGGCTGGAGCCCCTCTGCTCTGGAGACAGGCTGGGAGAGCTGGGAGTGTCCAGCCTAGAGAAGAGAAGGCTCTGGGGAGACCTTAGAGCCCCTTCCAGTGCCTAAAGGGGCTCCAGGAGAGCTGGAGAGGGACTTTGGACAAAGACCTGGAGTAACAGGATAAGGGGGAATGCCTTCCCGCTGACAGAGGACAGGGCTAGATGGGATATTGGGAAGAAATTCTTCCCTGTGAGGGTGGTGAGGCCCTGGCACAGGTTGCCCAGAGAAGCTGTGGCTGCCCCTGGATCCCTGGCAGTGTTCCAGGCCAGGTTGGACAGGGCTTGGAGCAACCTGGTCTAGTGGAACGTGTCCCTGGCCATGGCAGTAGGGTTGGAATGAAATATCTTTAAGGTCCCTTCCAACCCAAACCATTCTGTGATTTTTGAAGTGATACCTCACTTTTCCTACAAGCTCCACGGCTGCTGTGTGTCCTCAGGCCCCTCTTGCTCTCTCCAGGGAGGCTCAGCTTGTCCCACAGTAACAGAGATGGGGTGTGGTGAGCCAGCCCTCCCCAGCAGGCTCCGCTTTCTTGGCAAACCACTTGGTACACATCACCATCGTGAAACCCACTTAAAATGCAATATCAATGTGTAAAGAATTTGAGAAGTGTAATCTCACCGTTACATTTCTGCTGGTTCCCAGAGGCTGCTCTTGCCCAGGGGTTTCCATGCAGCTTCCTATGGGAAGGAAGTTTGGCAGACAAGGAGAGCCCAGAAATGTTCTATAAGGAGTCTAGCTGCAGGCTGCAATTTTCTTCTCCATGTTCCTTGCTCTGTCCTGCTGCTGCATGGAGTGCTGAGATCCTGCCAGCATCAGCTGCTCAAACAGGGAATGTGAGCCAGGCTATCCAAGGAAAAAAAGCACCAAGAACCTCATTGCATAAATACAGAATCATGGACTCACAGAAAATGGTTTGGGATCATAAAGCTTGTCTGGTTCCACCCCTCTGCCATGGGCAGGGACACCTTTCACTAGACCGGGTTGCTCCAAGTGCCATCCAGCCTGGCCTCGAACATTTCCAGAGATGGGGCAGCCACAGCTTCTCTGGGCAAGCAGAAAATACAGAGCAGAAAATTTCTTTCCAGGCAGAGAGAATACAATATGTTTCCCTGAACTAGGATTTTTCAGCCTTTCCCGAAGGATTTAATATGCACTTCAGAATTGTTTCCTAGGGAACATGGTGAGCTTGCACAAGGTATAATTTGCTTTTTTTTTCAGATCTTTTATTCATCTGCAGCGAAAGATGCAAAGTACAAAGACTTTCTCTGCCCATTCTTGCATGGGCCTGAGGAACAGATGCCCAGGTGGCTCTGACAAGCTGGGGATGCCTCTCACCCTGAGGGTCTGGAAGATCTCACTCTGTGCCCAGCAATAACTTCCTGAGCAACGGGAGGCCAAAGGTGAATTTGTACCTGTGTCCTGAGCTCCCATCAGTCAGCTTTGCTTTGGACACACAAAGAATTTTAATAGTTCCAGTCCTCCATCAGTTTATCCAGTTCCTTATTAAGACCAATTAGACTTTTGGTTTCATAACATCCTGAGATGAACATGCCAGCCCTTCCTTTGCCTGGTGCCCCCAGAAACACAGAATCACAGAACAGTCAGGGTTGAAAGGGAACCTCTGGAGATCATCCACTCCAACCTCCAGCTATAGAAAGTGCTGAATAACCACCTCTAACCATTCCCTGTTCCTCCTGCATCCATGTCTACACCACCAGTGCCTGTCACCTCATTCACCTCTTTCCTAACACAGTCCTGATCCCTTTTCTTGCAGGGATGCCATTCCCACTTCTGTCCACCCATTTTCTTCGTCTGTGTGACCTTTTCCAGTTTTTCTCCATCTTTTCTGAGCCAGGCACCAAAGCCACACACACTTGTGAGCTTGCTTTATACTGGGGCAAGAGATATTTTCCTTGCAATATCTGGAGCCTTTTATACTTTTTAATTACTCCTGAACCTTCAGCTGATGTTTTCAGGGAACTGCTTACAGTTACCTTTAGCTCTTGACTGGCATTAATCAAATTTAGAGTCCCCCGGTGTACAGCGAGGCATGTGCTTCACTTTACCCTTATCAAGATTGACTCTCATTTCCGATGTTATCACCCACTCGCTCTGTAGCCTGAAATACTTCTGCAGTGCTCTCTAGCCACCTTTAGCTGTGACAGTTCTAAACTATTTTCTCCAGCAGAAACACTGTTACCATCCTATTTGCAGCCTTTTCTCCATATCACGAATATGCTGAAAATTCCAGCCCCAGTGGAGATACTGGTAGCATCCAACAGGAAATCTCTGCATTTTTACCAATTTGCGTTATCTTTGCGAGCTGTTGATCTGTTACAGCTCAGCGTCTCTGAAAACTCTATGACAGACCTTCTTCAAAGTGTTTTTGGATGGCATTATATTGACCAGATTACTGTTGTCCACACACACCACCTCTTCTTGCAACAGCTGGAACAGATTTCTGAACCACAGCATTCCGCTAAAAACTATGTTGACTCTTCCTTAGTTTATTGTATTTATAGAATCATAGATTCATGAAATATCCTGAGTTGGAAGGGACCCACAAGGATCATCAAAGTCCAACTCATAGCCCTGCACAGGACACCCCCAAAACCCCACCCTGTCCCTGAGAGCATTGGCCAAATGTTCCTTGAGCTCTGGCAGCCTTGGGTCCATGACCACTTGCCTTGCCACTTCCCTTTGTTTATTAGTTCCTAGAAATTCCATGTTTATTACTATTTTTTCACTAGGTACAGGAATGAGACTTCTGGAGATCTTTAGACAAGTACTGCATCCAGGACTGGAGTCCTCAGCACAAGAAACCTGAACCTGTTGGAGCAAGTCCAAAAGAGGCCATGGAAATACTTTGAGGGCTGGAGCCCCTCTGCCCTGGAGATAGGTTGGGAGAGCTGGGGGTGTTCACCTAGAGAAGAGAAGGCTCTGGGGAGACCTTAGAGCCCCTTCCAATGCCTAAAGGGGCTCCAGGAGAGCTGGAGAAGGACTTGGAACAAAGGGCTTGGAGTGACAAGACAAGGGGGAATGGCTTCCCACTGCCAGAGGGCAGGGTTAGATGGGATATTGGGAGGAAATTCTTCCCTGTGAGGGTGGTGAGGCCCTGGCACAGGGTGCCCAGAGAATCCCTGGGAGTATTCCAGGTCAGGTTGGATGGGGCTTGGAGCAACCTGGTCTAATGGAAGGTGTCCCCACAGCAGGGAATTGAAAATGGATGAGCTGCTGTCTCCTGCTCCTTTTAATCTCCTTTTAACAAGCTTTCCTTGTTTCTACCCGTACAGTCTCCCTGGTCTGCCTGACTAAGACGTATTCAGGCCACCAACTTTGCTCCTTGTTTGCTAATAAAGATTTCATGATATATTTCTCCTCTCTACGTTGTTCCTGGCAACAGTGCTACAAGTTCCATTCCTAGTGCTTTATTTAATTTAGCATTTTTAATTTTTAGGACTTCCCAGGATCTCCATCCTGTGGGAACAGGCTGGAAGCTGTGTGCTCCTCTGCATCTGTTGAACCCTGCAGGTCTGAGCCCAGCCATCCCCACCCAGCACTGCTGTGACTGCACACACCAGTGCCCCAGTACTGTCTGGATCACATGGAGATCTCCACGTTTGTGCATGTCCTATCCAACCCCAGTTTCTTCATCTACTAGTAAACCCAACCCTTCTGTCCCAGCCATTCCCCTCCCAGGCACAGGCTGTTTCTCCCCACCTCTGAGCATGATGTCAGGATAATTTTGGAGCACTACTCTGGGGGCTGTGGTCTCTAACCCGCCATGTGACAGTGCACCTTTGGGACATCTTTGGGACAACTTTGGGGCACCCATCTTGCACTGCATTCCGGACCACATCGCCCTTGCCGCACTCTCTCCAAGACTGTGTTGCATCCCTACAGCTGTACTTGGCATCACACATTTTAGGATCCAAACAGCCTTTTACAAAATTCCTCAGCTCTGCAGCCTGCCTGCCCCTGTGTAGGACTCCTGCTCTGCTCCCTGGTTGACTAAGGATCTGTCACCCCCTTCCCTGGGCTGGATGCCTTTTGCCCATGGAATTTCCGTTCTCCACAGCACAAGAGCTGCTGGGCCAGGAATGAGGGAGTTGTGATGTTCGTAAAAGCCTCACTGATGTATTTCCCTATTTCCCTCAAACAGATGTTGTCCCAGAGGACTGAAGTCTGCCTGCAGCTGGTAAACAGATGGCAAATGGATTTTGTCAAAATCCTGGGAAGTCTCTTTTGCACAGCATGACTGGAATGTGCCCAGAAAACCTCTGTATCTCTGACATGTTTGTTTCCTGTACTTTGCCTAGTTCTTAGTTTCCCAGGACACTCACATGCCCATTACTGCTTTAAAATGTATGCAGACAGTACTTTTAAAATTACTTCTCTCTTCAACATTGTTGCTGTGCGTGGTTTCCTGCGTTGGTAAGGCACGCCACAACCTTCCTGAGAGCGCCACAGGGCATTCCTAAGGAAAGCGGGTGATACCGCCTTCCCGAAGCCTTTCGGCAGCCTGAGCTATCTCAGTTGATTGTCAGCTCACAACAACGCGGTGGCAGTAAAGGAGGCGAGAAGGCGTGGAGACTGCAGAAGGTCTTTATTCCATGCTAACTCCCCAAGGCCTAGGACCAGCACCCGTGCCAGCCTCCATAGGCGGGGGGCCGGCACATGGCATGGAGCCCAGCGAGAGAGAAGCTGGTGGCTGGCTGAACCCCAAGGCAGAGAGGCGCGGCTCACGCGATTCAGAGTCCCTTATCCGGGGCAGAGAGGGTGAAGAGAGCACATGGTAGGGCATAGGGGCGGTACAAGGGCGGTACAAAGGTGGAGTTAGGATAACAGAACCAGTAGGGAGAACCTGAGGGAGTGGTTTGGACTGGAGATGGGGGAAGGGGAAGCCACATGGAAAGGGCAGGCAGGGATATGGAATAGGGGTACACGACACAACATCTTGACAGGCAGCTTGGGACAGGTTGAGGTGGTTGTAATGAATCACAGAGGGGGAATAAAAGCTACAGACCCAGGGAAATCTGTCTGGAAAATTAAGAAATGGTTCTTAAGTGAAGAAATGGTCCCAAAGGGAGGGTTGCAACAACCAGTGTAGAAGCTGTACAAACCACCTTTTTGTGTATATTCTTCTTGTAGCTCTGGAAAATACCCTGGATAGCTGCTGCCCCCCTTCTTGGACCCACCTGGGTGGTATGGAAAGTATTCAGCTCCATCTACAAACTGGATTAGGGTTCCAATGCCTGCAGCCATCTTTGTCGGGTTTATCCCACCCATTTGTACTGTATCTCCATCAGAGGTACCTAAGATCTGTGCCTGTGTGCTCTCCAGGCATGTGTGCTCCATCCAGGATGTGGGGCTGGGGAAGAAATTGCCAGAAACTAGAGAGGAAAAATGTGGTTTAAGTCTGAAATTATATCCACTGCGTCCCTCTGTGGCTCAGGTCAGTGAGCAGATGCTTATGACGCAGGTCTGGCTGGGATGGCACATTCCAAATCCTGTATTTATCCAAGATCCACTTTCATCGAGCAGGGGTTTGGTGCATCAAGCCCTGCCTGCCTGCATCTCTCAGGACACCTCAGAGGTGAAGGCAATCCAGGGTGGATTTAGACTGGATATTAGGAAAAAATTCTTTCCTGTGAGGGTGGTGAGGTCCCAGCACAGGCTGCCTGGAAAAGCTGTGGCTGCCCCATCCCTGGAAGTATTCCTGGCCAGGTTGGACAGGGCTTTGAGCAACTTGTTCCAGTGGAAGGTTCCAACTTGGTCTAGTGGGAGTGGAATGAGGTGAGTTTTAAGCTCCCTTCCAACCCAAACCATTTTAAAATTTGATGATTCTGTGATTTTAAGGACTGCGTGACCACAAGGTGTGTAAATCCCACCATACCCAAGCTCATAGCTGTTCTCTCTCACATTTGTTGTTTGCATCCCCTCTCCTGCTGGGTCACACCTTGGAGCAGGTTTTCCTGGGGCTGTTTCTCAGCTCGGCACTTGGCTCAGTGCCTTGGCCTGCTTTGTGCTGAGCTGAGTGCCCGTTGCTATAATTTTACCTGTTTGTGTCCCTTTAATCTGTATTTGTTCCCTTGAAAGTGCAGGGAGATCCATTAAAGCAGATGCACTGGGTAAATACTGCCCGCTCCTCACTCCACCAGCACCTGGGATCAGCGATTAACTCCGGGTAAACAGTGCCGACTGCCAGCCAACCCTTGGCCACAGCAAGGGGGGACAGGGGACCCGCAGTGCTCCTCCCCAGGTGTGTGGGGGACGTAAAAGCTGGAGTTGTCAGGACACTGCTGGAGCAGGACGGTGGCATGGAGCCGAAGCTCTGGTGGCTGGTTCCTGGTGCCTGCTGGCCATTGCACGTGTCCTGCGGATGGTGTGCCATGGGCGGGATCAGCCACCAGCACTATAAATAGGGCTGGCAGCGAATCCACCCTGGGAAACCAACCGCTGAACCCTGGAACAGACGGCGTGGGCTGGGTAGAGGAGGTGCCCAGGAGGAGGTGTGGTGCCGGTGTCCTGTACTGGGGAGCCCAACAGCACGTGCTCGATGCCAATGCAGTGCCTGTAGGGCTTCAGCTCAGCTGGGACGTGGATCACAGTGCTGGGTCAGATCCATAAGGGTTCCCCAGTAGGCACCAGGAATGGCAGGAGCTCAGGTGGGACTAGCGGGACCTTTCCTGGAGCCTCCAGCTGGGTCTTGCCCCGTCACCGACTCTGACTCCGACTCCGACTCAGACGACGCAGCTGTGGGTGGCACAGGACCCAGCGCTGGAGCACAGAACTCCTCCCAGGTCATCCACAGTGGCCACTTCATGGTGTCATCCCCACACAGCGACTCACTGCCCCGGCGACGGCACCACCGTGCCGAGCCCGAGCCTGCTGATCCCCGGAGTATCGACCCGACTCTCACCCGGCTCTTTGAGTGCATGAGCCTGGAGTACAGGTGAGTCCCAGAGCCCCTGCATGTGTCTTACTGACCCCCAGCTAGCTGAAGGCAGGAGGCTAGCTGAGCCCTGTTGCCCAGCCAGGAATTTGTTTCCATCTGACATCCTCCTCCTCTTCTCCATGGGCTGTGATGTGCCATATGCTCAGGAACTGCCATTCTGGGAAGTTTCAGGGAGAAAGAGCTGATGTTGGGTTGTTGGCTATGGAGCCAGGTGAGAAGTTTCTCCTCTGTTCACATGTAGCTTGACTCTCCTCCATTTTTCCATGAGATCTGGTGTCACTGTGCCCAGCTGTATTTCCCTCATGTCCAGACCTAGCACACTCTGTAGAGCAGCAGTGACCCTGTGGACAGCTAACACTCAGTTCTTTGGCAATCCAGCCCAGAACAGGAGTCCTGCCTTCTGTCCTTGACTCTGTCCCCATGTCCTGAGGTTATTCCATGACATGCAGCAGCACTTGGGACTGGATGGCTGCATGGGTTTTGTCCAAGGTCTTCTGAAAGCTTTCCTCCTTCTCTCCTGCAAAATCAGATGGGTGGCTGCATTGTTCCCCTGCCACACAAATTGCCTAAGCCCAGTGACAGCTCTTTGGTGACAACAGGACAGACAGCAGTGTGTCCCCTATGGCCACGGTCCACATTCTTGGATGCAGCTCCCCTCCTTTGCCAAGCCCCAAGGTTTTGAGTTCTCTCCAGCATGGGATCAGCGTGACTTGCTCTGCTGGAGTCAGTGCCAACCTGCTTGCATAGCTTTCCCAAAATGTCCCAATGTGAAAACCTAGAATGACGATGTCCGTGTGAAAGCAAAACCTCAGCAAAGCAGCCTTGAAGAGGTTGCCTCATCCAGGATCTCTCAGGTTTGCCTTGGAGTCCTTGAGTGCTCGATGCAATTGGGAATGTGGTCACTGCCAGGACATCCTTGGGGATACTGGGCACAGAGACAGCACTCCAAGGGTACCAGTTCCCACATAGCTGTGCACATCTGACCTGTCACCATATCCCAGGTGGTGGATGGGATCATCCCAGTTTGCCAGCAGCCAGCACAGCACAGCTCTGCTCCGAGGGGCTGGGGAAGGTAGTGCTCTGTGGGAGCACAAGGAGCCTCAGTGTGGGGTGACCCAGGTGAGGATCGTGCGTCCTGGTCAGGCAGGTCACCCCTGAGTGCCACAAACAGGGGACATAGAGACACTGGTGGCCTCACTCTCTTTTCCTCTCCCAACCCCATTCTTTCCATACCTGAGCCCTGCATCTTTGAGGCTGGAGGAGCAGACACTCTCACACCAGAGTGCTCAAACTATTGACTCCTGAGGTGCAGGGCAGCTTCAGTGTGCCCCTGGGCTCTGGAGCTCCCAGGCAGAGTGGAAACGGACAGGGTACAAGGGCTTTGGCAGTCGGAGTACAGTGTGTGACTGGGGGCTGGCCATTCCACTGCAGTCAGGGCTCAATTGCTCCAGTTCTTCCTACTCTTTGGACTCTCAGTGGCTCATTTCTGTCCTGCACTGACCATGGCAGTGCAGACACTGGCTCCTATGTAGTGGGACACTTACCTAAGCCTTGTCCAGCCTGGCTTTGGACACTTCCAGGGATGGGGCAGCCACAGCTTCTCTGGGAAACGTGTGCTGGGACCTCACCACCCTCACAGGGAACAGTTTCTTCCCAATGTCCCATCTAGCCCTGCCCTCTGGCACTGTGAAATCACTCTCCCTTGTCCTCTCACTCCAGGTCCTTATCCAAAGTCCCTCTCCAGCTCTGTCATGCCCTCTTTAAGCACTGGAAGGGGCTCTAAGGTCTCCCCGGAGTCTTCTCTTCTCCAGGCTGGACAATCCCAGCTGTCTCAGCCTTTCCTTTGCTAATACATTTTTGACACACTTGTAGGCAGCAGCTGGAGAAGGGTATCAGGGTGGGAAAATGGAGTTTAAAGGTTCTTGGTGCATTTCTACATTTCGTGTTATCTGATTTGCTACTTCTCCACATCACCTACCATTTCACACCTCCCCTCCCAGCCAGGTTCCCAGAGGCAGCACAGCCTCAGTTGGGGTCACCAGCCCAATACCCTCCAGCCCTCAGGAGAGCACCCATAGTTTAGCTCAGACTAATTTCCTAACCAAGGAGAAACCACTGTAAGCTGTGGTAAGGGAGGCACCTGTGGTTGTCCTCGTCCAACCCTCATGCAGGGCAGGGCTAGATCCAAAGCCAGGTCAGGTTGCTCAGGGCCGTCATTCTGACGGATGGAGCCCTAGGATGTGAGCCCATCACCTGCCCAGCTTGCCCAGGGCTGCCCCTCTCCCACAGGGAATTGCTGTCCATGGCTCTAGTTTGGAGTTTACCTGTTCCAGCTTTCATGTCTGTTTCCCTTTGGCCTTTCTCAGTGCACTTTTGAGAACTGCCTGGCTCCATCTCCTCCTTTGGGCAGCTGATGGCAGCAATTCTCTCTTCTCCTTCTTCAGGCTGAACAAACCCATCCCTCACACTCCTCTTCTGTCATGTATATTAGTCCCCAACCACCTTGATATCCTCCTCCAGGATCACTCCAGTTCACAAACAGAGTGTCCAGACTCGGCCGTAACAGTGTGGAGCAGAGGGGAAAACTATCCTGTCTCCTGGTGAGCTGTGACTGCTGCAGCCACCCATCCTTTGCTCTCTGGGCTCACACCATTTCAAAGGCAACTCACTAAACTTTCCCTAAATATTTTTCAGTGGCTACAGCTGGAATTCCTCCCCTCCCCAGAATTCCTCCGCTCCCCAGAATGCCTCCTGTGCATTTCACAGACTTTATAGCAGTCCTGTCTCAGCCTGAGCAACCATCCTGGTGATATGACTTATCTTCCCTCCATAAGCAGGACTGTGCATCACCCCTTGCTGTTAAAGAAATGCTCTCTCCACATCAAGGTTTGCTTCCAGCAGTAATTTGTTCCCTCAGGTCCCCCAAAGAGAGGCAACTCCTCTCTCTGAGGTCTTCCTCCTAAGGCTAGGATGAAGCAGTTCCTTTGTACCTATTTTCCAGGTCATTTAGAAAAGCTTCCTGCTTAATGATCCTTTCCCACTCCTTCTCCTGCAACATCCTGCATTCCTTGAATCCTTCCCTAGAATGTCGTTTCTCCCTGCAACCCCCCTGGCTGTGTCTCATTACCCAAAAAGCTGAAGGTAGAGCTGAGCTCCTTCAGTAGCTGCTCATACTTTGGCCTTAGCACAAGAAGGCTCATCCTCTCCATCACCACAGTGTGACCTGCACAGTGTCCTGGCTGGGCTCACACCCCTTCCTGTGACTTTTTGTTGAGAATCACTGACCTGGGGAACATCCTTCTGAAGGAAGGAAAACTGGGAGCAGATTGGGAGATGTGAACTGCAGTCACTCGTAATCTTACCTGGCAACATCTGTCTCGTGCTGCAGAAGCAGCTTCCCAAAGCTGTTCCCAGAGTGTGGTGTAGATTAACCTCCTCTTCAGACTGGGAAGTGACTTGGAGTATCCACTCAGTCCCTCTCGTGATTTAAAACAAGGTATCTTGTGTGCCAATTCCCTACTAATTCATCCTCTTGGCAGCCTGTGTCTCCCCTGGGAGAGGTGGAGTTGCTGCTATTGATTCTCTAATTCACAGTGCCTTAAATGCTCACACAGGGGCAGTGAACACCAGGCAGAGACTCCAGGGATGCAGTCACTGTAGTTCATCATCCAACCCCATTTTTTCTGGCAGAAGGCCTCCATTCCAGGGGGTCTGATGAGTGGGAAAGGCTCGTGCTCAGGCTAAACCCACCCACGCTGCACTGTGGCTCTGCTGTCACTAGTGGCAGGGATCTAGACTCCTTTCTTCTGTCATTCCCTAAGATTTTGGGGCTGATCCTGTTCAAGGATTGTGCAGAGGCGCTGGGCTGGTGTGCTGGTGTTCCCATGCACAGGGGGGATCATACCTCCAGAGACCACCAAAATAACTGGCTGTGGAGGTGTGGCTTGGCTTGCAGCTCTCTCTCGCTTCCCAGGCAACTCTTTACAAGAGGATTTCAGTGTCTTCCCTTCTCAGCTGGGGCACTTCATGCTGGCTTTGCATGGAGGTAGATAAATGTCTGTCCCAGAGGCAGAGCATTCCTGCTGGGAGTATACACACACAGAGCAGGTCCCTCTCCCAGCACAGTCTATCAACACCTTTGTTCAACGCTATCCCCAAATCACCCCAGGACTGAGCTAACTCCCACAGGAGGCAGCCAAGCTGGAGCAGTGGCTGTTTCATCCATGGTGAAAATCCAGCTCATTTAGATGGCGGAGTTTGAAGGTGGATTTGAACAGGGCCATTTTTCACTTAAGGGACACTTGAAAGGAAAACTGTGGTCAGATTTTTAACTTTCTTTGCCAGACTCTGGATTTCAAAACATAAAAATTCAAGAAAAGGCATGCCTTTGGTAGTAAAATTTGTGGGAAATGGAAGATGAGTGTTCAGGACTTGCAGGGAACACTGTCCTCCTTCTTCCAGCCGTATGCCACAGCCCAGGAAACAAAGCAGGGTTCTGATGGCCCCACGGGGATGCTGCTCCTTGGAAGGGATTATCAGGGTTATCTCTGCCAGGAGACCCTCAGCTCAGCTGTTCCCCTCCACCTGCTGCCCATTTCTCTTTGCGCAGCCCTGCATCTCTCCAGGTCACTCCTCTCTTCCCTGCTCCTCTTGCTGCTGATGAAGAGGAAAGTACCCATGTTGCCATGAAATCAGGGACTGCAACAACTGAAACTGCTGGATGGGTAAATGAGTCGCAGACCAAACAAGGTGCTCCTCTACCCATGCTGGTGTTGGACCAAGGGTGAGCCCTGTTGCCACCTCACCCCATCCCACAAACACCCTGTAGCCCATGGCAGGATCTGTGTCCCCCTCCTTCTGACAGTGTAGGGCAGCAGGACCCCCAACCTGTTTGGGGCACCCTGTACCCTTCCCACGGTTCAGTGTGGAGTTTGCATCCATCTCCCCAGGGGAAATAATTTCAGGGAAGGGTGGGGCTCTTTTCAAGGCAAAACAGGGAGCAAAGGTCAGCCTGTTAAGCCTCCAAACTGAAAGGATCATTAAGGGGGAAAAAAAGCATTTGGTGGTAAAGCCAAAAGGCATCTCCCTGCTGCCTCCAGGCCCCACAGCAACTCCTAGCCATGGCACGCTGGCCTCAGGTGGCCAAGGTGTCTTCTCGTGTCCCACAGGCTCAGGCTGCTCCTCTCAGTTGGCTGTGAGTGAGGAACGTGGCCTTGACCAGCAGGATCTGGCCATGCGCCCAGGAATCCTGTCTCTTCCATTGGCTCCTCCACTTGGCACCATCTTGCTGTTTGCCTTGTGCACCTGGGGAAAGTTCAAAATCCTGGTTATAGCGGAGGGGTCAGTGTCAGCCTTAACTCTCTGCAGGCTGGAGTCACAGGTCCTTCCCCAGCTCCTGAGGCTGTGCATCAGGCTGGGTCTCCCTCAGGACACCATCCCCATCCACTCCTGCACCTGCTCCCAGACACATCCCTGCATCAGGCTCTGGAGCTGTAGGGGTCCCCAGTTCCTCCCCTCTGCCAGAAGCAGATTTCAAGGCAGGTCAAAACAGAACCCACCAAAATCATTATTTAGGAGCACTTAGAGCTTTCACAAGCTTGAATGTACAAGTCAGAGGCTTCGTAGCCCACTCTCATCCCCAGCACCTCCCTGGGGACACGGCCTGGTGGCACCTGGAGGGGCTAGGAACAGGGGATACAGCACCCTGACACCAGCTCAGCCTCCACCTTTCCTGCTCCATGCATGTACCACGGAAAAGTGGGAGTAAAAGCAGCACCAAGGTCTTTAGGGTACAAACTCTCTCCTGGAGACGGACGTGGCTTTCCAGGCAGGAATGGAAAGCCTGCAGCCGGCTCTCAAAGGGACCCCTGGAGCAGCTGGCACTGTCCCGAGGCCATGCCATGTTTCTGGGAGAGCTGGAGAGGTAAAATGGACCCCAAAGTAAGGCAGAGGGACCCTGGCCTCCCCCGCAAAGCTCCTGGGGCAGCAGGACGTCCTCGGTGGCTGCATATGAGGGGTTGTGTCCCTCGGCTGGATGGAAACAAGACAAGGAGTGAAATGAGGCTTCCTGCACTGCACTGCACTGCAGGTCCCACCAGGGGCATCACCACCACCACCATGATGAACTGCAGAACAAACATAGCTGCCTCTGGGAACCAGGAAATAGGAAGCAGGGAGCCCAGCTTGGGCTGGAGGGGCAGGTTTGCAGGGATGGGTGTGGAGAAGATGCCAGGGCAGCTCTGGCTGAGGGCAGGGTTGGTGTCACTCTCTGTCTGTCTCAGGGCACAGGCAAGTGTCCCTTAACATCCTGAACATCCTCCAGTGTTGTCCTGCCTTCCCAGACCCGCCACAATGGCTGCCCCTGACTGCCCCAGATGAAGGCAGCATTTCCAAGCCTTGCCTGGTGTTAAAGGGAGGGTCAGAATTAGCTGCCCAAACACTGTGATGAGGCAAGAGCCACTACAGCACATGTCACCACGCACCTCACCTGGTCAGGAGACTTGCCTTCCTGTCCCCCAGGGGCAGGACACAGCTGGCTTGGTCAGGGGCAGTGGGATCCTGCCTCGGATCTGGGGTTCAAACATCAAGGAATCAATGCCTCAGTGCGCTGTGCTTTAATCCAGGGGTTTGAGAAGCCTCCTGCGGGTCTGTGAAGCTCAGGGTTTCGGTCTGGGCTGCTCCCAGGGTGTGCAGGAGCTCAGAATGCTCCTGTGGGTGCTCCCACAGACGCCTGGCAAGCACCTGCAGCAGAGCCACGTAGCTGTGTACCTGCTCCTGACTTGCCACCAGGCTGGTGGCCCCTGGGCATCTTTCAAGGTGGTGCCCCTCAGCCTCCCCTTTGCTTGGTGTTTCAGTGGGAAGCTAGTGTCTCCAAAGTGGAAGAATTTCAAGGGGCTGCGGCTGCTTTGCTGGGATAAAATTCGACTCAACAACGTGATCTGGAGAGCATGGTACATCCAGTGTGAGTATGGACCGCCCCACTCTGTCTGCCAGATGGCAGGCTGTGCCAGTGAGATGGGGCTGGCAACGGAACGACCATGTACAGGTGCAGAGATAGGGATGGGACATGGATACAGCCAGCTGTGTTCTCCCCTGTGCAGATGTGGAGCGGAGGAAGAACCCTGTGTGCGGCTTCATCACCCCTCTGGAGGGCATGGAGGCTGATGAGCACCGAAAACCAGAGGTAGGGCAGGATCCCTTGCAGCTCTCTGGGGGAGCAGCAGGTCTTTTTGGCACAGTGGGGATTTGGGGACACATTGCATTTCATAGATTTGCTGGAAAAGGTGTTTCTGATATGGCACAAGGAAAGCAGGCCTGGCTGTGGGGTGCTGGGGCTGCAGAGTTCAGCCCTGTCCTGCCCTGTCCTGCCCCCCAGGCTGTCGTGCTGGAGGGCAACTACTGGAAACGCCGCATCGAGGTGGTGATGAGGGAGTACCACAAGTGGAGGATCTACTATAAGAAGCGGGTGAGTGGCTCTGCCCGTGTTGCTCCCCATCCTGTGGCAGTGCCAGCAGTGGGATGGAACTCAGTATGCCCAACCTGGAGCCATGGCTGACAGGGCGGGATGTGACAGGCCCTTGCCAGTGTGGGAGGGGGATGCTAGCTGGCTCCCTGAGCTCTGCCCCCTTTGTCCTGCCCCAGACCAGGCCCACCCTGCCTGGGAGGTGACATAGGCTGTCTTCTCCTTCCAGCTCCGAAAGTCCACCCGGGAGGGAGAGATCTCCAGTCCAAAGCGGGTGAGTCTGCTGAGAAAGGGTGGGAAGTGGGAGAAAGAGGAGCACAATTTGGACCCCTGCACTGGGCAGAAGGGCAAAGAAAAGCCCCAGGGCATGATAAGCCCATTGGAATGGGATGCTAAGCATCTGGGATACTGGATTCACCCTCCGGAAGCAGCAGTGTGCCAGGTGTTAAGGTTTGGAGGGAGCAAACACCGCAGGGAGCATGGGAGCTGCCAGAGGGAGCAGCCAGGGAGCCAGACATGGACCCTACCCACGAAAGGTGTCCACTTGGCTCCTTTGCTCTACCTCATGCAGGATGAGGACGTCTGGAGGCCAACGGAGAAATGGTGCAACCAGCTCTTCTGCAACGTAGTGCCCATGCTGCTTGGGGATGAGGAGGAGGAGCACGGGAGCAGGCAGCATTTCGATTTGGACACCTTCCTCTCGGACATATCTGACACCCTCTTCACCATGACACAGATGCCCAGCACTCACCAGGCACTCCCTGAGGATGGTAGGTGCCCTAGATCATGCTTCAGCAGGATGTGAAGGAGGAATCTGGATGCTGCCTCTTGGCTTAGCCCCCAAGAGCTGCCAGCCATGTCTTTTTGGGCAGGCAGGGTCCCCTGGCATCTGCCCTGCTGGGGCAGGGTGCAGGGATGTTCCTGTCCTGCCCAAACAGGAGCCACCAGAGGAGGGGATGCTTAAGAAGTGTTTGGGCAGGGTGGGATCATCCCCTTCTCCTGTGGCTCCCTATGCATCAGCATACGCTGTCCCAGGGCTGATCTCCCCAGGGACCACCGGCACCATGAAGGACTTTGCCCCCGCACCCAGGGCAGATCCTGCTTCCATGGCTACTCTTTGCTGTCCCCACCTGGCCATGTCCCTGGGGCATCTGCAGCTCCAGCCAGGTCCCATGCCAAGGATCAGGCTTTCAGTGGGGTTCATGGGAAATGGATGAGGCCCTAGAGGTGCTGATGGACAGAGTGGTGGGATGGGATGGCCCTGGCTCTCCACAGGGTAGACTTATCTCCCTATGCAGTCATACAGGGGGACTCTGGGATGACACAGAGGTGTGGCAGCCAGGTAGGTGTCAGGGCAGCGGTGGGAGCAGCTCTCAAGGTGGGTCTTGGGGATGCAGTGGCTGGGCCTTGACGTTCCAGCTCTGCCCTCTTCCAGCGTATGTTGGGAATGCTGACATGATACAGCCGGATTTGGCACCCCTGCAGCCCAGCCTAGATGACATGGACATATCAGGTAAGAGGCAGCCTGGATACGGTACCACATCCCACCCAGCCCTGCACCCTGTGACTGCCTAAAATGGGGGGGTCACAGATTTGGCCTGGCAGCAGTGGGAGCTGCTGAGGCAGGCAGAAAACAGTGACATCCAATAGGATGGGAAAAGCAGCATGGATGGGCACGGGCTGAGGGCAGAGCCTTGGTGTGCCTGCCTGCCCTTGGACAGAGCCATGGAAGGTCAGAAAGGGCTTGGCCAGGAGCTGTGGGAGGGGATTTCTGCAAAAAGAAGGTATTTCCAGGAGTGCCAAAGCCCCTCATTTTGGCTGCAGACAGAGGAAGGACAACTGGCCCCCAGAGGAAGAGGAAACCTCTAGAGAGTAGGTTCTGCTGAGTCCCCTCCTCACCCCACTGCCCAGCCAGCCTGGGCGGTAGGTTTGGAGCTGGGACCCTGCACTGGGCTGTGCTACGTCTCCTAGGGACAAGTCACTGTCCCTGCCAGGCTGCCCAGAGACAAACCTGGCACTGGTGTCCAGCTGGGGCAGGGGGCTGCTGAGGGAACATCGGCAAGTGGGCAGTGGCAAACTCTCCCATGCTGCCGTGCAGGCTCTGAGCTGTGAGCGTCCACACAGTCAGCTGGGACACGTCCTGGTCCCAGCAGTGTCCCCATATGCCAGGGCAAGGCACTGTTGGGGACCAGCTTTGCCCTCAAACGTGCCAGAGCCGGTGGCCTGTGCACACTGTGCAGGGTGGGAGCCGGTGGGGGTTGGTGGCTTCCCAGCTATAGCTAGTGGCGTCAGACAGCACCAGCATCTGCAGACCCCTCTGTGAGCACCCTGGAGCTCCATGGCCTGTCTCCACTTCCTCCAGGAGGAGGAAAAAAGGGTACTTGCGCCATACGGCTGCGGGGTGTTGCAAGACCAGATGCTGGCAGGGAGCAGGCTGGGCACTCTATGTGCCAGGGCAGGTGGTGGCACGGATGCCCTTGGGATGGATGCTCTTGGAATGGATGAGGTGGGAAGACTCCTGCCAGCACCCTCTCAACTCATTCCAACCAGAGATCCCATCATGGTGAGCTGTGCTGGGAAGAGGGTCTGTTTCCATGGCTGGTGCTTCACGTTCTGTCCCCTGGTGCTCTAACCGGGCATCAGTTGCTGGAAGGTGTGACAGCTCCAAGCGGGTCAAATTGACACTCGATAAGTGTCTCTTATCCCAAGAGGTCCTGTATGGTGTCACAGCAGCAGCTCCAGCACCTCTCTGAGGGCCCAGTATGGCCTCATGCTCAGCAGGAGATGGCAGGAGCACGGTGGTGCCTCTCTGAACCAATACATCAGTCATGTTGGCTTTTTTTCCTGGGGAAAGGCCTGCGTTTTTCTTCAGGGTGCTTCTTGGCAATGGGATGGATTTTACTGCAGACCACAACATCACAAGGAAACATCCCTTCCTGCTCTGACCATGTCCAGCGCCTCAGCCCAGGGGCACTGCTGGGGCTGGGGAGGGTCCCAAGTCCAGCTGTGGCTCCTGGTCTGCCAGGCTAGTGTGTCCTGGGACAGAGCAGCATCCTGTGGGGTGCTTGGAAACCTGTCGGTGTGAGTTTTGTCCTGGTTGGAGCAGCTCCATGGGTGATAAGGTGTTACACAGGTGGAGCACTGTGTATGCCATGTACCCTTGGGGCTGTGGGGAGAGTGGGGAGAGGAGACTGGGGTGCTGGGTGCCAGCCAACCCAATTATGTCCCAAAAAGTCACTTTTTCAGCAGGGCAGGCAATGGCTTTTCATGGCTTGGGAGCAAGGATCACCCAGCAGCCTCGTGCAGAGCTACACAGGGCAGGCATGCGGGGTGGGCACCACGGGGTCACAGGGCTGTCATTGTGTCGGGTGGTGTGGCAGAGCTCAGTGCCTGTCAGTCAGTGCCTGCAAACCAATCCCCGAATGAGGAAGCATCTCGTGTCTGCAGCGGGTGCTGGAGTGCGGTATGAGGCAGATGGAGAAGTCGTGATGGCAGAGGCGAGGGAGCAGCCCGGCCCTGTGCCCTGCTGGCACCGTGCTCCAGGTAGGATCTGTGCTGGGCACTGGGGCTGGGCTGTCCATCCCATGGGGTAGCAATGCCCTGCTGCACTGCAGGGCTCTCCCCAAAGCCTGGGACCAGTGCTGGAGGGTCCTTGGGTAGGGAAGGCCCAATCACATTGGAGAGCATCCCCAGGTTTGAGCAGGATACCAAAGGTGTGTTTTGCTGACCACGCAGGCTCTTCTCCCTTGAGCAGGGCTGTGCCCTGGCCATGCCACACTGCCTGGAGCGAAACAGGGCAATACGACAGTGAGGAGAAGCATGAGCAAGAGCTATGGGGCGAGGAAGGCGCAGGAGAAAGGGAGGAGAGGGCTCCCAGGGACTGCCAGCCACCTTCCATCCCTGTTACACAGTGAGAGGCAGAAGAGGGTCTGACAGGCACAGTGAAAGGCGCAATCAAATCTGACGGGCTAGGTACCACGAGTGCCTATAAATACTTGCAGAGCTGCAGTGCTGGTGGCAGGGACATCCTGGTGTGGGCATGGCTGAGGTGGAGGAAATGTGGGGCTGGACTGCATCCCAGGAAGGCCGAGCTCCTGCCTGGCAGTACTGTGGCACATACAGAGTGCTGGCCTGTGGAGGGGCAGGGATGGCCCTGCCATGCTGTCAGGGATTCACCATGGCTGTGGCAGGGGTAAGGGCCAGTCTGAGGGCTGACTGGAACATCTCAGCAGTGGCTCTGTCCTGTCTCACATCAGTGTTCCCCTCAGATGGCAGCGCATGGCATGCTGGAATCATCACCGTGCCCAGTCCCGTGGCATCCCACAGTGCTGGCATGTTTGCTCCTCTGGTGTAGATTCAGCAGGGTCTCAGGCCTTTGTGGGTCCCAGCCAGGGCACCCCAGGTGCTGGAGCCCGGACGACAGTTGGTGCCCTGAGCACGGCTGTGCACACCAGGCAGGCAGAACTGGCAGCAGGGCCTGGAGGTGGTACTGCCAGTGCCAGCCAAGGGCTGGAGAGCACAGCTGGGTGCTTCCCAGAGGAGATGCGAGTGCCTGTCCCCAGTGGCTGCTCAGGCACTGAGTCAGTGCCAGGAGCTGCCAGGCAGCAAACCAGTGAACCCTCCTGCTCCATCTTACAGGGAAGCATCCAGCAGTGCCATCCCTGTCCCACAGTCATCCTCTCCATGAAAAACCCTCCCTGTGGCGATGCACTGACACAGTCACTGACACAGGCACTGAGCCAAGGCATTCATGGGGCTGATGTGCCGAGGGAGACAGCTGCCAAAAGTCTGGGGCCAGCCGTTTGTGCTGTGGTGTCTGGGCCTGCGGAAGGACCAGGGTTGTGGGAAGGAGAGAGGAAGGGAGCGGGAGTCACGGCAGGGTCACGCGGCTTGTCTTCGGGAAAGGCCATGGGATGTGGTTAGCCGCAGGCTGCACGCACAGTAGCGCTGGAGTGGACAGCACAGAACTTGCCACCACTCCAGGGGACCATCCCTGTGGCTTGGGAATGCCGTAACCTGATTGTCCAGCCCCTCCACTGTGGCTACACCCCAGCCGGGGTGTCACAGTCCCTGCCCCAGCCTGGGGCTCATACAGCAACACATACCCCTGGGAATAGCTCTGGGGCTGGAGCACGTGGAGCTTAGCTGGGTGTTGGGGATGGGGTCCCCACACTTGGGTGGCATTCCAGGTGGGTTTTCTTGCCCCTATGCATGTGGCAACGCTGGCTCTGGGTGCAATCTGCTGGAGCTGCCCTGACCCCCAAATGTCCAGAGTGTCAGTAACAGGGTATGGTTCTACCCCTCACGCCCCAGGGTGTCCCCCTCCTCTCTGGGCAGGTCTGCTTATGCCGGTCACTATGTCTCCACTTGGCCCTGCAGAAATCTTCACCAGCCACTGGCCACCCCCATCTCAGACACAGCCAGGCTACCAGGATCCATCCTGCTTCTTGCCCATGGCCGAACCCCTGTTCAGCAGTGGGGGGTCCCTGATGGGTGTTCGGGGTCTGCCTGTGAGCCCCGAGGCCCCACTCCTACCTGGCACCCTCCTCCAGGTGAGTGGGATCCCAGCCTGTAGCCCATGGCTTACTGGTGTCCCAGTCACACGCCCTGACCCTGCCATGTCTTCTGCAGCCCAGTGGTGCCTCCCAGCTCAGCCTCCACAGCGCCTTCCTGGGCTCTGAGCTGCCCCTGGCACCCCTGCCCCCTGAATCCCCCGACGTGGCACCCAGCAGCCTCAGTCCCCAGCTCCGACACAAGCCCACACTGCAGTACGACCTCCCTGGCAAGTGCCTCAGCCTGGAGCCGCCAGCACCCCACTATGTCCCCCCCATCCAATCCTCCCGGGTGCCACTGCTGAGCCCAGAACCCCCCTTTTCCCCTGCCTCGGCCCCCCGCTCTAAGTTCCCCTACGCCAGTTCACCTGACCCCTCGCTTGTCACCCACCCTGCCTCCCCTCTCTCGAGCCCTTGCTTCACCCCCTACCTCCCAGGGCTGGGCTGTGCCACAGGCATGGGGCCCCAGGGGTACCCCAGCCCTGCTGCCTCCCAGCTCCTGCCCCCTGCCCTGCTGGGCAACCCCAGGTTTGCTCCCCCCAAGGGGCTGCCCCAGGGTGGGGGTGGGCGGCCCAAGGCGAAGCTCAGTGGCACGAAGGCAAGGAGGCTGCCAGGACACCCCCTGTCCCACCTGCCTGAGCCCAACTCCTGCCAGACCCAGCTGCTGACCGCAGGTAACAGGGTCGGGGGGCTGTGGGGGGACACGGGGTGAGGTGGGGGGGCATGCTATTGTGGGGATCAGAGCGGGGACTCCATTTCACCCTGGGCCTGGGACACAGGGAATACTGGGCAGGGCACATGGGGGTCCCCCATAGCAGGGTAGTTCCAAACCGAGGGGTGAAGCCATGCCTGAGGCATTGCCCTGACTTCAGTGGCCTCAGAGGGAGATGAGGCCCAGCCCAAGGACTTGGCAATGCTGGGAAGTTCCTGTGTCCCCAGCCTGGTCTCTATGGCCCTGTTGGCACAACAGGCTGGGGGGTCACTGGTGTCCTGCCTGATAGGCTGCTCATGGGTGTGATGGGACAGGTCCCTTGGGCACTGTCATGTCCCTCTGTTTGCTTGAGGAGGGGCTGGGGCTCCCCGCCTGCACGAGGCTCCTGAGAACATCCCTGTTGTGAAGAGAACAGGCACTTCCTCCAGAGGTGCATCCCTGTTCTCTGGGGCAATCCAGCAGGGAAGGGGCTGCAGCAGTTCTGGTGCAGGGAGGGGCTGACTGTCCCCTGGGACAGGGAAGGTCACCCCAGCCCCAGTAGCCCCACGCAGCAGTGCCCATCTGCTCCCTGCCCCCTCAGCCAAGCAGGACCTGGCGCTGGATACCCCTCGCCCGATGGGTGCAGGACTCATGCCCACGGCTCCTGTCTCCCCGGTAAGCACTCAACCACCCCCCAGGTTGGGAATTGCCTTCTCCTGGCTGCTGGGGAAGGGGTGGAGATGGGCTCTGGGGGTTCACACTTTGCTGTGGGCTGGACAGATGTGGAGGGAAGGAGGGGGCACGTGGCTGGGTGGCTAAGGGTGGCAGGAGTTGCCTCAGTTTCTTCTCCTGTAAAAGAACCAAGGCAGAGGTGAGAGACATCCTGCTTGCAGGGCCCCTTTCCTGGGGCCATGGGGCTCGGGCTGCCCCTGCAGATAGTGGCATGGGGCTGCACATCCCCCTTCCCCATCCTCTCATGGGTGTTTGGCTGCCAGTGCCTGGGCAATGGCCGACCTGGGTGCTGATCCCCCAACTCCCCTTCCCTCTGCCTTCTCCCAGCAGCAGAGCACTGTCCCCAAAGTCCCTGCCACCTTCCTCTCCAGAATGGCTCAGATGAGCCCAGGACTGGCTCCTGGCTCCAGCCTTTCCCAAGTGGTGCTGCACACAGAGGGCACGCAGCCAGGCCCTCTGCGAGTCCCCAAGGCAGAGGGGCACCCCACCTCGGCTTGTGGTGAGTCTGGAGCACCCCAAGGAGCTCCACAGGGCACTGGGGTTCCTGCAGAGAGCTCGGACCAAGCACTGTGGGAATTTTCATTTCAATCCTGGCTATTTCCATTTATCCAGCTGAGCATGGAGGGTTCCTTGTGTGCCCCTTCACCTGCCTCTTTCTCCAGCAGCAAAAGCAGAAATAGGAAAAGACAAAAACGGAGCAAAATGTCGGGCTGTGGTTTTGAAACCCCGGAGCCTGGTTTTGGAGCAAGAAGCATCCGCTTTCACCCGCAGAAACCAGTGCGGCTGCTGGAAACCAGGCTCTGGTGTTTTTCCCAGTTCAGTTTGGTGCTGCACACCACAACCTTGCTGCCGTTGTGACTCTTTCCAGGCGATTTCCAGCCCAAGAAATGATGGGAATTTAAAATGTCAAATCCCAGATGATCCCATTTCTGAGCAGCTGTAAAATGAGTGGGATTTGGGATAACGTGTGGTTGGAGGCTGAAGTTGAGCATCCCCATCAGCTGAGTAGGGTGGCTTGTCCTGGGGTGGGGGCAGCACTGTGGGATGCCCCTCTCTGCCTGTCCCAGCACGGGACCCTGGTGTCACCTTGTCATGAGTGCTGTTGCTATCCCTCTCTTCATAGCAGCACCTTTCCTTTTTCAGGCAGTGACTGGCCCAAGCCCACCCAGGCTTCCCCAGGACCCACTGCAAGGCTGGGCACTAGCATCTCCCTGCACCACCCCATGTCCCATCCAGGGAGGCCTGAGTCCAGCAAGGTATGGCAGGAGCTGCCAGCTCCATATGCACCCCCCTTTCCTCCTCCCTCCAAGACACCATCCACCCTCACTGCAAGCTTTGGGCCAGCCTGTCCCCAGCGGGGCTGGTGGCCCATGGCTGTCCCCGCTGCTGGGAGGTGCCTGATGGCGCTGATCTGCAGCTGGAGAGCCGCCGCATCACACACATCTCCGCTGAGCAGAAGAGACGCTTCAACATCAAGCTGGGCTTCACCATGCTGCACAGCCTGGTGAGCACGCTGAGTGCTCAGCCCAGCATCAAGGTGAGCATGTGCGGCCAGCCCTGGGCATGCCGGGACGCAGCATGTCACCCGGAGACACTGCATCCCTGCTGTGATCCACAGCACAGAGCTCCTCTCCTGCGCCCCAGCCTGTGGTGCGGGAGGCTGGAGCACACAGCAGGCCCACAGTGCAGCTGTGCCAGGGTGGTCTGGGCCCCCTTCCCCTCTCACCCCACGGCCCTCCAGGTCAGCAAGGCCACCACCCTGCAGAAGACAGCCGAGTACATCTGCAAGCTGCAGCAGGAGCGGGCGGCTCTGCAGGATGAGGCACAGCATCTGCGGGAGCAGATTGAGGAGCTCAATGGCTCCATCAAGTAAGGGGGCTGTGGCTGGGGGAGATGGGGGAGCACTGCCTGGTTTGGGGTAGCCAGGCAGGGCAAGCAGCAGTGCTGGGACAGCAGCAGGGCATGGCAGGTCTCCCCCTGGAGCACCTCCCAGCTGACTGTCCCTCCTCAAACCCTCTCTGCAGGAGGGCTGATGCTCAAGAGGCAGGACAGAGTGGGGCCAGGTCCCACACCTGCCCTGGGAGGGGGACATTGGCTGGCAACTCCTGCTGAGCCTCCGTGGCTCCCAGCCTCCCAAACGTGGCCCCACAACACTGGTTGTGCCCCACAGCCTGTGCCAGGAGCAGCTGCCGGCCACAGGGGTACCCATCACGCGCCAGCGCTTTGATCACATGCGCAGAATGTTTGACGAGTACGTTCGCTCCTCCACACTGCAGAACTGGAAGTTCTGGATTGTATCCTTTGGGGGCAGTGCCTGCTGCTCCCTCTGACCCTCTACCAGACACCAGGTGCTCTGGTTCATATGCTGCTACTGGGTCTTTGGGGTCCCTCAAGCTCGGGAGGACTTGAGGGCTTTGGGGACCACAGGGAGATGTTTTGCAGCCAAGGTCACATGGTGGGAACACGCTGAGGTGCTGTGGTTAGGAGGGACATTCTGCTACAAGGGATCAAAAACAGTTGGATAAATGGTCCTCAAGGAGAAGGGGAGTGGAGCTAGGCTTACGGAGGGAATTGCTCCTGATGACATGGGAACCGGCTCTGAGAGGCAGCAGCCGTGGATTAGGAAAGGTCCAGACACAAAGCTGGGGACATGATGGCTTGGTCTTGGTGGTTGCATGGCATACCCTGGAAACACAGGGATGGAGAGCATCAAGGGCCAAGGAACCTGTGGGCAAAGGGCTGGATCTGCTCCTCTGAGAGCAGGAATTAGACACACTGAGAACTCACTGGCAGAGCCTGTGAGGTCTATGAAATCCCAAGTGGCAGAGGGATGAAAGGCACTGCTGCCCATGGTCCCATCCAGCACAGGACATCTGGGCAAGGCAGAGGTCACTTCTGATGCAGAACTGGGGAGCTCCTTCCTCAGGACATGGGGTGTTGTAAAGCCAACATGGGCTCCAGGACATGCTTGTGGTGGACGTATCTGTGTGGATTACTGCCTGCACAAAATCACCAGGCTGGTCCCTGCAGGCTGGGAGCAACAGGGGAGCTCATGGGACACACTGGTATCCTGCCTTGCCCCTGAGCACTTTGCTAGCTGGTTCCCTGACCTGCTCTGGAAGAGAAGTCTTCTATCTCGGCAACCTTTTCTGGCAGCCCCAGCCATGACAGGGGTTTTGCATCTCTTCCACCACCTACCCAGGTGACACTCATGCCATCACCCCAAGCAGTTTGGGCTAGTGCCAGGTGCGGTGCTGTGCTGGGAAGGCACCCAGCAGGTCTGTTCCGTGGCCTGTCCTGCTGCCCCAGCAGTCCTGCTCCATGTCCAGACAAGAAAGTCTGTCCTGCTGCCAAAGGAGCGTGATGCCCACACCTGGGAGGAGTGAGACCATTGTCATGGCAAAGCTGGTCCTTAACTCCTCTGATCCCACCAGTTCAGTATCATCATCCGGCCCCTCTTCGAGTCTTTCAATGGCATGGTGTCCACAGCCAGCATGGAGAGCCTCACCCAAACATCCCTTGCCTGGCTGGACCAGCACTGCTCCCTCCCAGCGCTTCGGCCAAGTAGGTGGCCCTTTGCCTCGCTGTGGCACCCTGAGCATGTTGGGTTGGCATGGACTGAGGTAAAGGCAGAGGGGAAAAGGACAAGGCTGTCCTGATGGATGGCAGGGCCGATTTGTGGAATGTCCTGGGGCTCGTGCTCAGTGCTTTCCCGTGCTCCTGTCACACCCACGCCCCAGCTGAGCCGGCACTGCCCTAACCGCGTGTCCTGGCAGGGCAGGCTCAGCCCTCCCCAAAGCCCCGCATCAGGGTGGGTTTCCCTTCACTGCGTCTGCTGGGGCTGCGGGAGCGACCAGTCCCACCGTTCCGGGGGCTGGAGCGGGGCCGGGCAGCGCCGTCTTCCTCAGGATGGGTCACGCCTTCCAGCCCCCTGTCCCCTGTCCCCGCAGCCGTCCTGAGCTCCTTGCGCCAGCTGAGCATCTCCACCTCCATCCTCAGCGACCCGGTCCGTGTCCCCGAGCAGGCGGCGCGGGCGGTGGCGGCGCTGGGACGTCCTGGCACCTCCTCCTCCTCCTCCTCCTCCTCCTCTTCCTGACTGCTCCGGGAGCTCCGGGGTGTCCCACGGGCACCGGCGTGGGGAGCCGGGGCTGCGCGAGGGCTGTTCCCCCCCCCCGGTCCCCCTGCAATAAAGGACTTGCTGTCCCACGGACCCCGCGTGGTTCTTCAGCCCCGGGGCCGCTCTGGGCACGGCCGGGGAGGGCGGAGGGGGACCGGGACTTGAGGGGGTGAGACCGGAAGGGGTGAGAGTCGGGACTGGGAGGGGGGCCAGGGGTTGGGGCGGATGAGGGAAGCCAGGGTTGGGGGCAAGTGAGGGGAGAAGCTGTGGAGGGGTGGTCCG